>JAPFFP010000080.1:11548331-11562880 GCA_026153255.1 Solanum medicagineum
TGTTGAGTCCAAGAGGGCTCGTTTTGAAGGTGGATTCCAAAATTCCAAGGGTGGCCGATTTCTCAAGACCACAAGTTCCAAGGCCAAGGGTCTTCCAATGCTCCTAATAAAAGGTTTGCTAATGACAACCCAATATTCCAAGGTGGTGGTGGTGGGGTGCCGAACCCTATATGCCAAAGATATGGTAGGAGCCATAATGGCCCATATTTGAAGAACACTAATGCTTGCTATCGTTGTGGTGAAGTGGATCATAACGTAATTGATTGTCCTCTGTACAAAACAAAGGTAGAGAGGGTCATCTACAAAGCCAAGGTTCAAATACGGGTCTAAAAGGAAGAGGAGGCCAACAAGGGGGTGCTCCAAGGCAAAATAAATTTTATGCTCTTCAAGGGAGACAAGGGGTGGAGAAGGTGCCCGATGTCGTCATCGGTATGTTAAAGATTTTTGATTTTGATGTGCATGCATTGATAGACCCGGATGCCACTCTTTCTTTTATTACTCCTTTTGTTGCCAAATAGCTTCATGTTAGTCCCAAATTGTTGTGTGAACCTTATGAAGTGTCAACTCCCATTGGTGAGTCCACTATTGCTAAAAGAGTCTACAAAAATTATCTCATGTTCATCTTGCATAAAATCTTGCCTTGTGATTTTGTTGAATTAGATATGGTGGATTTTGATGTCATTCTTAGCATGGATTGGTTGCATGCAAATTATGCTTCTATTGATTGTACAACCTGTAGGGTTAAATTTCCATTCCATAATGAGCCCGTCCTTGTGTGGGAAAGTTGTGATGTGGTGGTCAAGGGTAGATTCATTTCTTGCTTCAAAGCCCAAAAGCTGATTTCTAAGGGTTTCCTCTATCATCTTGTGAGGATTGGGGATATTGAGTCCAAAGTTCTTCCTATTGAGTCGGTTCCGGTTGTTGATGAGTTTCATGATGTCTTTCCTGTTGTGCTTCCCGGTGTTCCTCTCGAAAGGGAAATAGACTTTAGTATAGACCTCTTTCCTAATACTCAATCCATTTCTATTCCCCCTTACCGTATGGCCCCGATGGAGTTGAAGGAGAAATTGAGGGATTTGTTGGAAAGGGGTTTCATAAGGCCTAGTAAATCACCTTGGGGTGCATCGGTGTTATTTGTGACGAAAAAGGATGGTTCTCTTAGGATGTGCATTGATTATCGACAACTTAATAGACTCACCATAAAGAATAAATACCCTCTACCAAGGATTGATGACCTTTTTTATCAACATCAAAGGGCTAGTCACTTTTCTAAGATTGATCTTCAGTCCAGGTATCACCAAGTAAAAGTGAGGGAGTGTGACATTCCCAAAATGACTTTCCAAACTAAGTATGGGCACTTTGAGTTTGTGGTTATTCTTTGGCTTGACTAATGCACCGACTATATTTATGGATCTCATGAATAGGTTCTTTAAATCCTACCTCGACTTGTTTTTGTTGGTTTTTTTTGATGATATATTGATTTATTCCCATAGTGAGGAAGAACATGTGGATCACTTGAGAGTGGTGTTGCAAATCTTGAGGGAGGAGAGGTTGTATGCAAAATATGAGAAATGTGAGTTTTGATGGGAAAAGGTTGCTTTTCTAGGACATTTGGTGTCGGATGATGGCATTAAGGTGGATCCTAAGAAAATGGAGGTGATTAGAAATTAGCCTATACCTTTAACTCCATCGGACATTAGAAGTTTCTTGGGTTTAGCGGGTTATTATCGGAGGTTTATGAATGACTTATCTTCTATTGCCTTTCCTATGACTTAGTTAACATAAAAGAAGGCCAAATTCATGTGAACTGATGAATGTGAGAAGAGTTTCCAAACTTTGAAAGATAAGCTTATCTCCGCTCCTATCTTGTCACTACCAGAAGGGTTGGAGGGATTTATTGTATATTTTAATGCCTCAAGAATTCGTTTGGGGTGTGTTTTGATGCAAAGTGGTAAGGTGATAGCATATGCCTCTAGACAACTTAAGGTGCATGAGAAGAATTATCCCACCCATGATCTTGAATAGGTGGCCGCGCTATTTGCTTTGAAAATTTGGTGTCACTACTTGTATGGGGTTCATGTTGATGTGTATACTGACCACAAGAGTCTCCAATATGTGTTCACCCAAAGAGAGCTTAACTTGAGATAAAGAAGGTTGTTAGAGCTCCTTAAAGATTATGATATGAGTGTGCATTATCACCCCGACAAAGCTGATGTTGTGGTTGATGCTTTATGTAGGGTGTCTATGGTAGTCTAGCTCATGTTGATGATGGTGGTAGAGAAGTGGCTAGAGAGGTTCATCGGTTGGCTAGATTGGGGGGTTAGGTTGAATGAAGTTGACAATGATGGTGTAGTGGTTGTTGATAGTTATAAGTCTTCCTTGCTTGAGGAGGTAAAGGCAAAACAAGATCTTGACCCCGCCTTGCTAGAGTTGAAGGCCTTGGTGAGAAATGGTAAAGTGGAGGTTTTCTCCCAAGGGGGAGATGGTGCCCTTAGGTACCAAGGTAGATTGTGTGTGCCAAATGTGGATGATTTGAGAGAATCAATCTTGAAGGAGGCCCATAATTCATCCTATTCAATTCACCC
The DNA here is from genome assembly GCA_026153255.1 of Solanum medicagineum. Taxonomy (NCBI): domain Eukaryota; kingdom Viridiplantae; phylum Streptophyta; class Magnoliopsida; order Solanales; family Solanaceae; genus Solanum; species Solanum medicagineum. The sequence continues at coordinate 11,550,917 of JAPFFP010000080.1, forward strand.
ATGTTCTACCAAGATGTATAGAGACTTGAGGGAGGTGTACTACTGGGTAGGTATGAAGAGGGACATTGCCAAGTTCATATCCGAATTTCACAATTGCTAACAAGTGAAAGCCGAACATCAAAGGCCGGGTGGCCTAGCCCCAGATATGGAGATACCTACTTGGAAGTGGGAAGAGGTCAACATGGATTTTGTGGTTGGGTTGCCTAAGACTAGGAAACATTTTGACTCTATTTTGGTTGTTGGGGATAGAATGACAAAATTGACTCACTTCTTACCAGTCAAAACCACTTATGGTGCCGAAGATTATGCCAAGTTGTATATACATAGGTGGGTTAGATTGCATAGGGTGCCCTTGTCTATCATTTCTGATCGCGGTGCTCAATTCACTTCTCACTTTTGGAGGTTCTTCCAAAGGGATCTTGGTATCAAGGTTAAGCTTAGCACGACCTTTCACCCTCAAATGGATGGTCAAGCCAAGAGGACTATCCAAACTCTTGAAGATATGCTAAGAGTTTGTGTTTTGGAGTTTAAGGGTAGTTGGGATAAACATCTTCCACTCATTGAGTTTTCTTACAACAATAGCTACCACTCAAGCATTGGTATGGCTCCCTTTGAAGACTTCTATGGTAGGCATTGTAGATCACCGGTTGGGTGGTTTGTAGTGGGGGTGATGGCTTTGCTAGGTCTGGATTTGGTCATGGAAGCATTGGAGAAGTTTATATTGATAAGGGAGAGATTGAAAATAGCCAGAGTAGACAAAAGTCCTACTCCGATGTGAGGAGAAGAGATCTTGAGTTTAAGGTTGGTGATTGGGTTTACTTGAAAGTCTCACCCATGAAGGGTGTGGTCCGATTTGGCAAGAAAGGGAAATTAAGCCCAAGTTTTGTGGGTCCTTATAAAGTTTTGAGGAGAGTTGGTAAGGTTGTTTATGAGTTGGAGTTGCCTATGGAGATGGACAGGTTCATCCGGTCTTCTAATGTTGAGGAAGATAATTTGACTTATGAGGAGGTATCGGTGGAGATTTTGTATGGACAAATGAAGAGGTTTAGGAACAAAGGTGTAGTTTTCGTCAAGGTCCTTTGGAAGAACCAACAAGTTGGAAGTGCCACATGGGAAGCTGAGGCGGACATGAGAAAACGATACCCATATCTCTTCCACTCTACTCAATCCAAAGGTACTAATTTAAGTCCCCTATATGATTTCAAGTCTTAGTTTCATCCCTTATGTCATTTTGCATGCATTCATGTTTATGTTGACAAGTTTAAGACGACTTTTGACATTCATGTTGAGCTTTTTGAAAATGATATGTAAATACATTTGTTGCATTCATGTCGGGCTGAAATCATCATGAGTACTTCTCTTACGCATGTTTCTTTGACATTTGGGGATGAATGTTCCCAAGGGGAAGATAATGAAACGCCCCAAAAATGCGCTTCAAAAATGCCCATAATTGTAATTTTCATATATCTCAAAATCCGTGCGTGATATCGAAAATCCAACTTCATAGTCTCGATCGGGGGGAAAAATTGAGTGGGAGATAGGTATAACCCGCATATTAGAGGGCCATAACAAAAAATAATTTTTGCTAGTTTTTGATTTCCAGTGGCCATCCGCTCACTGGCTGCGACGCGCCAGGGGGGCGGATTATTATTGGCACGAAGTTCGCGTCTGGTCCGCATCGCACCAAGGGTGCAAACCAGTGTATTATTTTTCCTTTTTTTTCTATCTCTGCCAGGGGCATTAGAGTAATAGCCCCATGCCCACTTATGCGTGAAAACATCTATACTAACCATTTCAACTCTATATCACTCAAGACCCTCTCAAAAACCTCTCCAAGACTTAACCAAATATCTCATTCAAATTTCAAGGAGTTCAAGCTAGCTTTGGAACTCAAGGATTCTCTTCATGATCCAAGTTCTCTTCAAGCTCATCTCAATTAAACCCAAGTTTGCGGTATGTGGGTTTCATCCATTAGGTCCTTTCACCCTTGGAGCCCAACCTTTCTTTTTATAAAAATTACATGTATGGGTATCTCTTATTGTGGATTTTGATTATAAATTATGTTGGGGTTTTATGAAAAGTTGATTGATTATGCATGTCTATCTATTTCAAGCTTATATTATGAGATTTGATGATGGATTTCAAGGTATCCTACATGAGGGATTTACTATATGTTGGGTGGGTTGATTTACATTGACTTTTCTCACATTATTTCACTCGTGAATTGCATGATCTTGAACTTGCATTATGAACCCACCAAGTTCTTGATAAAATGTCTTGACAAGGATTATCAAGTTATTGATGATCTATTTCATGGTTTATAAGTTAAGTGACTATATGATGACAAAGGGGTTGAATGTATGCATTGAATTCATGAAAAGTATCTATGGTATCGCAAGTAGACCACACCTTGTTGGGGGGTGACATGCTCAATCACCTTATTGAGGGGGTGACATGCCTCAATCACCTTGTTGGGGGGTAACATGCCTAATCACCATGTTGAGGCGCGGATACCTCAACCACCTTGTTGGGGGGTGACATGCCCAATCACGATGTTGAGGGTTGGATATCTCGATCACCTGTTTGGGGATGATATGCGCAATCACCATGTTGAGGGGTGGAAACCTCAATCACCTTGTTGAGGGGTGACATGTCCAATCACCTTGTTGAGGGGTGGATGCCTCAATCACCTTCCAAGGGGGTGACATGCCTTGGATTTCAAGTAGTAGTTCGCTTGGTCAATGTGGATTATGGTCTCTCACAGATGTAATATATATATATTGCAAATTATATGATTTACAAGCATGTTTTACTTCAAACATTGATCATGCATGCCATATTGATACTATACTTATCCATTGCTTATGATTATGCATTTTGACTATATTGGGTTATGTCTGTTGCATTGCATCCTACATACTTAGTATATTCAGATATACTAATTCATACTCTATGCCTACATGAAGTTACTATATGGGGATTGGAGCACCTCTCGATCATCCTCTACGTGGCTAGATCGAGTCCTCAAGTCTGAGAACACTATCCTTGTTACTCTTGCCTTATTGAGATTTCTTCATGTTGAACACTTGTTATTATGAGGGTGAGCCCGGAGAGGGTGTTGGACCCCGCTCCAATCTATGTTAGAGGTGTTGTCGGAATATTAGATGTACTTCTGCTATGAGCTTGACTTTGGAACTTGTTATAATTATCAAAGACTTCCCTTAGACCCGTTTTCCCTTTTATATCTCCTATTGTTGTTACTTTGCCTCCGCGACCAAGGATATGTGATTGATAGTCTAAGAGGTTTGTTTGGGGATCCTTCACGTTCGCCATTCATCGTGTCACGTCTAGGCCCTAGACTTGGGTCATGATAGCTTGAGAAGAGTGGAAGAGATATGAGTATCACTTTTGCAAGTCCGCCTCGGCTTCCCATGTGGCACTTTCGACTTGTTGATTCCTCCAAAGGACCTTGACAGATGCTACATCTTTGTTCCTCAACCTCTTGATTTATCGATCCAATATCTCCACCGGGACCTCTTTATAGGCTAAATTATCTTCCACAACACCCACAACCTCTAAGGGCACTATAGTACTTGGGGTCACCCACACACATCCTCAACATAGACACATGGAAAATCGGATGAACCATACCCATCTCCATAGGCAACTCCAACTCGTATGCAACCTTACCAACTCTCTTCAAAACTCTATAAGGATCCACAAACCTTGGGCTCAATTTCCCTTTATTCCCAAAATGGACCACACCCTTCATGGGTGAGACTTTCAAGTAACCCCCAATCACCAACCTTAAACTCAAGATCTCTTCTCCTCACATCGGAGTAGGGCTTTTTGTCTACTTTGGGTTGTCTTCAATCTCTCCCTTATCAACCTCACCTTCTCCAAGGCTTCCATAACCAAATCCGGACCAAGCAATGCCATCTCCCCCACATCAAACCATCCAACCGGGGATCTACAATGCCTACCATATAAAGCTTCAAAGGGAGCCATACCAATGCTTGAGTGGTAGCTATTATTGTAAGCAAACTCAATAAGTGGAAGATGTTCATGCCAACTACTCTTAAACTCCAAAGACAAGCTCTAATCATATCCTCAAGAGTTTGGATAGTCCTTTCTGCCTGACCATCCGTTTGAGGATGAAAAGCCATGCTAAGATTTACCTTTGTACCAAGACCTCTTTGGAAGAACCTCCAAAAATGAGAAGTGAATTGAGCATCATGATCCAAAATGATAGACAAGGGCGCCCCCATGTAATATAACCAACTCATGGATATACAACTTGGCATAATCTTTGGCACCATAAGTGGTTTTGACCTATAGAAAGTGAGTCGACTTTGTCATTGTATCCATAACAACCCAAATAGAGTCAAAGAGTCTCCTAGTCCTAGGCAACCCAACCACAAAGTCCATGTTGATCTCTTCCCACTTCCAAGTAGGAATTTCTATGTCTTGGGCTAGGCCACCCGGCCTTTGATATTTCGCTTTCACTTGTTGGCAGTTGTGACATCCGGATACGAATTTGGCAATATCCCTCTTCATATCACTCCACCAATACACCTCCCTCAAATCTTTACACATCTTTGTGGAACCGGGCTGAATAGAATAAGATGAATTATGGGCCTCTTTCAAAATCAACTCTCTTAAGTAATCAACATTAGGAAAACACAACCTACCTTGGTACCTAAGGGCACCATCTCCCCCTTATGAGAAAACTTCCACTTTACTATCCTTCACCAAGGCCTTCAACTCTAGCAAGGCGGGTCAAGGTCCTGTTTTGACTTGACTTCCTCAATCAAAGAAGATTTAGAACCATCAACAACCACTAAACCACCATTTTCAACTTCATATAACCTAACCCCCAACTTAGCCAACCGATGAACTTTTCTAGCCACCTCCTTGCCACCAACATCAAAATAAGCTAGGCTACCCATGAACACTCTACTTAGGGTATCATCCACAATATTAGCTTTGTCGGAATGATAATGCACACTCATATCATAATCTTTAAGGAGTTCTAACCAGCTTCTTTGTCTCAAGTTAAGATCTTTTTGTGCCAACACATATTGGAGACTCTTGTGGTCAGTAAACACATCAAATGAACCCCATACTAATAGTGACGCCAAATTTTCAAAGAAAGTATCACAGCCGCCAATTCAAGATCATGGGTGGGATAATTTCGCTCATGCACCTTAAGTTGCTTAGAGGCATATGCTATCACCTTGCCATTTTTCATCAAAACACACCCAAAATATATTCTTGAGGCATCACAATAATCCATGAACCCTTCCAACCCTTCTAGTAGAGCCAAGATAGGATCGGAGACAAGCTTATCTTTCAAAGTTTGAAGACCCTTCTCACATTCATCGGTCCAAATAAATATTTCCTTCTTTTGGGTCAACTTTGTCATAAGGGAAGCAATAGAAAAAAAGCCATTCACAAACCTTCAGTAGTAACCGCCAAACCCAAGAAACTCCTAATATCCGACAGAGTCAAGGGTCTAGGCAAATTTCTTATCATCTCTGTCATCTTAGGATCCACCTTAATGCCATCACCCGACACCACATTCCTTAGAAAAGAAACCTCTTTCAACCAAAATTCACATTTTTCATATTTAGCAAACAAACTCTCATCCCTCAAGATTTGTAACACCACCCTCAAGTGATTCACATGCTCTTCCTCGCACCGAGAATATATCAAAATATTATCAATAAAGACCACCATAAACATATTAAGGTAAGGTTTGAAGACCCTATTCATGAGATCCATAAATATTGCTAGTGCATTAGTCAACCCAAAAGACATAACTACAAATTCAAAATGCCCATACCTAGTCCGAAAAGCCGTCTTGGGAATATCACACTCCGTCACCTACTTGGTGGTATCCAGATCGAAGATTAATCTTAGAAAAGTGACTAGCCCCTTGTAGTTGATCAAAAAGGTCATCAATCCTTGTTAGAGGGTACTTGTTCTTTATGGTAACCCTATTAAGTTGCCGAGAATCAATGCACATTCTTACGGAACCATCTTTTTCTTTACAAACAACACTAGTGCACCCCAAGGTGACTTACTAGGCCTTATAAAACCCTTCTCCAACAAATCCCTCAATTGATCCTTCAATTCCATCGGGGTCATACGGTAAGGGGGACTGGAGATGGGTTGTGTATCGAGAAAGAAGTCTATACCAAAGTGTATTTCCCTTTTGAGAGAAACACAGGGAATTTCATCGGGAAAGACATCAAGAAACTTATTGACCACCGGAACCGACTCAATAGGAAGGACATTAGACTCAACGTCCCTAACCCTCACAAGATGATAAATACAACCCTTAGAAATCAACTTTTGGGATTTATGACAAGAAATGAATCTACTCTTGACCACCACATTACGACTTTCCCACTAAAGGACGGGCTCATTAGGGAATTGGAATTTAACCTTACGTGTTCTACAATCAATAGAAGCATGATATTCTACACACCAATCCATCCCAAGAATAATATCAAAATCCACCATATCTAAATCAACAAAATCACATGGAAAGACTTTATCCAATACGGATACGGGACAATCTCCATAAACTCTTTTAGCAATAATGGACCCACCAATAGGGGTAGACACTTCATAAGGTTCATAGAATAATTTTGGACGCACATGAAGCTTTTTGGCAACAAAAGAAGTAAAGAAAGAAAGAGTGGCACCTGGATCTATCAATGCATACACATCATAAGCAAAAACCTTCAACATACCGGTAATAACATCGTGCACCTCCTCCACTCCTTGCCTCCTTGGAGAGCATAGAACCTATTTTGCCTTGGAGCACCCCCTTGTCGGCCTCCCTTTACCCTTTGAATTGCATTAGCACCTTGGCCTTGTGGACGACCATCTCTACCTTTGTTTTGAGAATGAAGACAATCAATAACCTTGTGATCAATTTCACCACAACAAAAGCAAGCATTAGAATTTTTCAAACATGGACCACCATGGTTTCTCCCAAACTTTTTGCATTTTGGGTGGGTCATCCCACCATTTCCACCTTGGAATATTGGGTTATCATTAGAAAATCTCTTGTTAGGAGCATAGGAAGACTGTTGGCCTCGAAACTTGTGGCCTTGAGGAAACTGATCACCCTTAGAACCTTGGAAACCACCTTCAAACCGAGCCCTCTTGGACCCCCACTTCTTCTCTTTCTAAGCTTTTCCCCCTCTAGTTGTTCGACATAAGTCATGAGCCGAGACAAATCCATTTCACTCACTAACATGGTGATACGACACTCTTCATTAACCAAGTCGGACACTCCCGACATGAATTTGTTCATTCTAGCCCTAGGGTCAGCCACCAAATATGGAGCATAATTGGAAAGCTTGTTGAACTTGAGGGAATACTCCCTCACACTCATGGAACCTTGCTTGAGGTTCATAAACTCCATCATGTTAGCCTCTCTTAACTCAGTAGGAAAGAATCGATTGAGGAAGATGGCTTTGAACTCCTCCCAAGGAATAGCATCATAATCTCTCCTCTCTAATTTCCATTGAGTAAACAAATTTTGGGCCAACCCTTTGAGTTGGTAGGCCGCTAACTTCGCTTTCTCCTCCGAATTGACCCCCATGATAGATAGCACGTTATAAACCTCATCGATGAACTATTGGGGATCCTATTCCGCCTTAGACCCTTGGAACTCTGATGGATTCATTCTTGTGAAATCCCTCACCCTTGAGGCTGGAGTAAGAGCATGAGGGGATTAGACCTCTTGGTTCATTTGGTTGGTCATGGCACAGGCCAACATTGTGATGGCATCCCGAAACTCTTCTTGGGCTACTCCTCCATCTTAAGGAGCTTCAGGAGTGGGAGGGGCCGGTTGCTCCTTGGGTGTACGGGCTCTCCTTAGCCTTCCTCTTGGTACCGACATGATCTAAAAGAAACAAGATCATTTGTTAGGGGAAAAGCCTTATATTTATGTCTAAAGCACGATAAAGACCATGAAGAAGTGAAACATTTCCTAAAACGCCTCATATCCTCCCATTCATGATTGTGGCACAATTCACAACTATGAATAAGACTCTAATCGACGCGGTGTGTTGGATTTCTGAGGACAATCAACAACCTAGCGCTCTGATACCAAGCTTGTCATGACCCAAGCCTAGGGCCTAGACATGACACGACAAATAGGGAACCCAAAGGGACCCCAAACAAGTCTTTTAGCATATCATTCACACATCCTTGGTTGCGGAAGCAAAATAAGCATCAACAAGATATAATTAAAAAAGGAAGCGGGACTAAGGGAAGTCTTTGATGTTCATAAAAGCATAAAAGAGTCAAGCTCGTAGCATAAACATAACATAGTATCCAACAACATCTTTAACTTAGAATAGACCAGGGGCCAAGACACTTCTCGGGCGCACCCTTATGATAATAATATTCAACATAATAAGTCTCAACATAGCAAGAGTAACTTAGACATTGTCCTCAAACTTGAGGACTCACCAATGCTTTTCTCCAAAGTACTGATCTAGCCACGTGGAGGATGATCAAGAGGAGCTCCGGTCCCTACATGGTAATATCATGTAGGCATAGAGTATGCGTTAGATATTTGAATGTACGAAGTATTCGAGGTACAATGCAACAAAAACATAAGCCAGTATATTCAAAATGCCTAATCATAAGCAATGGGTATATAATCTCGATATGGCATGCATGATCAATGCTTGTAATAATAAATGCTTGTAAATCATTCAACTTGCATAATAGAATCATACATATGTGGGAAGAGACCTCAACTGACATAGAGCAAGCAGCTTCAACTTGGACTCTGAGGCTTAACACCCCCGAGGACGTGTGGTTTACTTGCCAAGGCAAACCAAACATGATAACATGAACTAGATGGATCCACTAGTATATCAAGGGTAGTATTAATAATCCTACGGTGGCACATAGTTTAGAAACTAAAGACTTTATATAAGGACCCCTTGAGTCGAGTCCCCATGTTAAGCCTCAATCGATGCTAAGTCAAATCCTACGGAATACTTTAATCATAACATGAATCGCTTGTAAGAACATGACTTGAGTAGCTCATAAACATGCTTGACTTCTAATAGTGAGCCTAACTTGAACATGAGAATAGATCGTAATCATACGTGAACCCTTGCTTTAACATGAATTGCTCACAATAGGTAAAAATCTTGAAATAGAGCTTAACTTGGTACTTGTAAAATCATAGACAATTTTCATAAATTCAATACATGCTTGAAAGCCCTTACTCATCATGAAGTCACTTTGACTTGTAAATCAAGTAATAGATCATTAACACTTGAGAATTCTTGTTATGTCGTTTTATCAAGCACATGGTGGGTTCGTGATACTTGTTCAAAATCATGTAATTCCAAAGTAAAACAAGATGAATAAACTCCATGTAAATCAACCCACTAACATGGCACTAAAATCCTCATGTAAGGTACCTTGAAATCCATCAGAAAAGCTCATAATAGTTCATAGTTTCATAGCTTAAAACATGCATAGTCTCAATAGTGAAAAATCAATTCATGGAATAAGCTTGAAATACACATTCATACATGATGAATCAATACTTTATCCCCAACATGGTTTATGTTTATAATTCATAATAAAAGATACCCATTGGTAATACAACTTGAAATCATGCAATTTTTATGAAAAGAGAAGGTTGGGCTCCATGGGTGAAAGGACCCATGGATGAAGACCCACATACCTTAAACCTTGATTTCCTTGAAATGAACTTGAAATAGACTTAGAGCTTGAAATGAGTTCTTGAGTTCCAAAAAAGAGCTTGAACTCCTTAGATTTGATTGCGAGAATTGATAGAGTCTTGGAAAGGTTCTGGAGAGAGTTTTGTGAGTTATAGAGTTGCAAAATGGCTAAGTATGGGAGATTTCATATTTAAGAGGGCATGGGGCTATGACCCCAATGCCCTTGGGTGAATTAAGAAAACCAAGGAAAATGTTACACTAGTCCGCGGCCCACGCGCGACGTAGACCAGACGCGGATCAACAACTACACTAGTCGGCGGCCCAGGCACATCGCGACCTGACCGCGGACAGACACTGGATGAGAAAAATTAGTAAAAATTATTTTTCGCTATGGGTCTTCCAAAATTCAGGTTATACCCCTTTCCCACTCAATTTCGTCCACTGAATATGAAGTCATATTTTTGAAATCACGCACGTATTTTGAGATATATGGAAATACGCTTATGGGGCATTCTGAAGAACATGACGGGTGCTTCAATAATGAAGAGAAACATTTCCTAAAACGCCTCATACCTCCTAGTAATAGTTGTGGTGCCTGACAAAACTATGAACAAGAGTCTACTCAACGTGGTGTGTTGGATGTTCAAGGATCATTTAGAAACCTAGTGCTCTGATATTGTCACGACCCAAGCCTCTACACGTGACACGAAGAATGAGGAAGCCGAAGGAACCCCAAACAAGCCTCTTAGCATATCAATCGCACATCCTTGGTCACAAAAGAAAAATAACAATAACAAGAGATATAAATAAAGGAAAACAGACTAAGGAAACTCTTGATATTTATAAAGCATAAACGAGTCAAAGCTCAAATTATTCCAACAAAACCTCTAAACATAGATTGGAATGGGGGCCAAGACACTTTCCGGGCTCACCGTCATAGTATAAAGTATGCAGCATAAAGAGATATCAAAGTAAGAGTAGCATAGCTAGTGTCCCCAAGCATGAGGACTTACCAAAGCTTATCTTTCAAAGCACCGAACTAGCCACGTGGAGGATGATCGGGAGGTGCTCCGGTTCCTACATGGTAACATTATTTAGGCATAGAGTATGCGTTAGTACATTTAAATGTACTAAATATGTAATATGCAATGAAACAAGGCACACACAATCTACCTTGGTGCCTAAAGGCACCATCTCCTCCTTGGGAGAAAACCTCCACTTTACCATCTATCACCAAGGCCTCCAATTCTAATAAGGCGGGGTCAAGATCTTGTTTTTCCTTTACCTACTAAATCAATGAAGATTTAGAACCATCAGCAACCACTACACCCCCATTATCTAGTTCATCCAACCTAACCCCCAATCTTGCCCACCGGTGAACATCTCTAACCAACTCTTTGCTACCATCATCAACATGAGCTTGACTACCTATAGACACCCTAGTTAGAGCATTGGCCACAACATTATCTTTTCCGAGGTGATAATGCACACTCGTATCATAATCTTTACGGAGCTCTAACCACCTTCTTTGTCTCAAGTTATGATCTTTTTGGGTGAACACATACTGGAGACTCTTTTGATCGGTAAACACATCAACATGAACCCTATACAAGTAGTGATGTTAAATTTTCAAAGCAAATACCATGGCCACCAATTCAAGATCATGGGTGGGATATTTCTTCTCATGCACCTAAAGTTACCAAGAAGAATATGCTATCACCTTACCATTTTACATCAAAACACACCCCAAAACCAATTCTTGAGGCATTATAATATACAACAAATCCCTTTAACCCTTTCGGTAGAGACAAGATAGGAGCAGAGATAAGCTTATCATTCAAAGTTTGGAAACTCTTTTCACACTCATCGGTCTGCACAAATTTTCCTTCTTTTGGGTCAACTTAGTCATTGGAGAAGCAATAGAAGAGAAGCCATTTATAAACCTCCGGTAATAACCCGCCAAGCCCAAGAAACTTCTCATATCCGATAGAGTCAAAGGTCTAGGCCCATTTCTGACCACCTCCGCCTTCTTAAGATCTACCCTAATGCCATCACCTGACACCATATGCCCAAGAAAAGCATCCTCTTTCAACAAAAACTCACAGTTTTCATATTTTGTATACAATCTCTCCTCCCTTAAGACTTGCAACACCACCCTCAAGTGATCCACATGCTCCCCCTCACTATGGGAATAGATCAAGATATCATCAATAAAAACCACCACAAACAA
>JAPFFP010000080.1:11562980-11576416 GCA_026153255.1 Solanum medicagineum
AAATTTAGCGTCATTTGTCCTTTTCATATCTTGTTTCTCTTGAATTGTACCAATATTGTAAGGTGTGGGGTGTTACACATAGACTCAAAAAATATTTAAAAAGGTATTTTTTTTAAAAAATCAATTACAAAGTTTTGAAAATATTCTTTGATTCGTGTTTTTGTTGTTATTTTTGACATTATATCCTTATTTCCTAATATTTTCTGAGTCTATGTTCAAAAGTTCAAATGGTCTGTAATTGCGAAAAAAATTCTACCACTAAAAATGGACGAAGCTTTGAAACTTTGAAGAAATTTTAAGTGTATCTAGTTGAGTCATGTTGAATTTGAGCTTAAAAGATATTAAATTTTGGTATCTAGCTCGAATGAATACTACTCTTGAAATTTGAGGTGACTTTGTAAAAAATTGAAGAAGTTAGAAATTTAGAGTTTTTGGTATTTTTCATGTATTCTTGGACAAGAAGAAACAAAAATATTGCATTTAATCTATCACTATAATTGAACAATGTTAAAAATTACTTGGATGATTTTGCAAAATTAGAGTTAAAAACGAATGATCATTATTTTTTATATGAATTTTACAAATCTCATACTTTATAACATTAATTCCTTTTTATACTAACTATTTCCTAAATTACTAAAAATCTCATATTTATTAGGTGTGTTGATACCTTAAAATTCGTTTGATACCTGTCGAAAAAAGGGAAAAAATCAATCAGTTATGCTAAAAATGGGATTGATATGAAAAATTAAATCTAATCACCCATTAATTAGGGTGTAACATCGCTGAAAGTAATTTCAGTTGCTATATATGTGCAACTGATATCTTTATTCTTAATTTTTTGATTCGTTCTTATGCTGACTGTGGATGTTTGCATGCGGCATTCTTGGTTTTTGAGAATATGCAGACAAGGGATGTTGTTTCTTAGAATACAATGATATAATTGATAGCTGACATAACTTTTATATTCTTTTTGTCTAGTAGATACTTGATAATTAAAATTAGATGTTTGATCTAGGTAGTTGATACTTGATTAAGGATTTTCGCGTTTTTTAGAATGATACTCATCGTTGGAATCAGAGCTTTAGGTACTTGATACTTTAAGAAGAAATACTTGTTCTTATCAAACTACTGATAATTGATACCTGACATAAGTTTGGTGTTTTTCTGTCAAGTAGATGCTTGATAGTTAAAATTAGGTGCTTGATCTGGGTAGTTGATACTTGATTAAGGATTTTCCTATTTTTTTTAGAATGATACTCATCGTTGAAATCGGAATGGAGATGACTATGAATAAATAGATGAAAAATGGAAGGCACTAGGTTTTGGCGGAGGAATTGGAGACTTTTCAATTTCTTTCCTTTTTTGTTTAGTTTGAAAATAATGATAAAAATTTGAAATTGAAATTAATCATGAAAAGATTGATTAGGAGACCAAAAAATAGGAAGATTATGTAGATATTGATTAGAATACTTAAAATTAGGAAATAATTTAGCATAAATTAAGAAAGAGAGAGAAATGATAGTCTAGATATTTGCAAATTGGAGAGAGAGAGTAGAAATAATAGATTTTTGTAATTTTTTAGAATAGTAGGGATTATTAGAAAATATGTTGTACAGTTGTGTAATTTTTTCTTATTCTTTTTAAATCAAATTTTAAATGAAAATTTCTCAAAGTTCGATGACATTTTTGAGTTTTTTTCCCTATAACAAATGACAAAGTTAAATAAAAAATAAAAAAAGAAGAAGAAAAAGTAGAGTAGTAAACGGAAGTATTGGGGCAATTTTGACTAAAAAGTAACTAAAAGCGGAAGTAATTCTCCTGCTTGGAAGTCTAATTCACGAGCGTGTCCAAATGTGTTTGGATATTCACATTATCGCACTGTAGAACTGCAACTTACGTTTCAAAGATTGGACAAGCAACCACTTAATTTGGCTATTGCTTTTCTCTTTCAATTCACTTCTTTTTTCCTTAAACGCGCACACACCCTTTTTATCTCTCTCTCTCTCACAGTAAACCCTCAAAAAAACTCAGTCAAATAACGCAACAGGTTAGACTCTACTTCTTCTGTTTCTTAAATTGCACTTTGTAATTCTATGCTGCTTGTCTGAATCTTGAATTATTCTTGCTCTTTTCTTTATCCTGTAGATCCGCGTTTTTTGAATTTGTTAGTCTTTTCGCTATTAGGGTTTCTTTAAATCATGGATGATTCTTGAAATATAAAGTTGAGAGATTTTCTTTTCGTTTTCGTTTTAATCAGATTCTGTAACCATGGATGAGCAAGAAGGGGTGAGTTCAGTTACTAGTGTTTCAGAACCCACTGTTGGTGCTACTGCCCATGAAGGTGATGAAACCCTTTGTGAGGAACAGGCGGATGAGCCTTATAATGAAGGAGATGGTGGGGAGATAATGGTAGAGGTTGTAGGTTCTGATGTGTTTGTTGATGGGGTTTGTGGTGATGGTGGTGAATTGGGGCACGAGGGTTTTGGAAAATTAGATACTGTGGATGAGCATAGAGATTTTCAATCGGGTGAAGCTGGTCAAGAGGATTGTGGGAATACTGGAAATGGGGTTGAAGGGGCACTTGAAGTTGCAGGGTCATCCAGGGATGTGGTAGCTGGCACTGAGATTGTTCCCGGGGTGCCAAGTGTAACAGCCTGTTCTGTTGTGGAGAAAGTCAACCTCACTGTTACTGAGGAGGATGTTGAGGATAATGTTGTCAGGAGCACTGAATCCGCACGTGCTGATTTAGCTACACTTGATGTTGCAGGACCATCCAGGGGTGTTTCTGAGACAGTGGACAATGAGTCTGTTCCCAGGTCGCCGAATGAAACAGCTGAAACAGTTCTACAGCAAGTCAGCACTAGAGTCACAGAGGAGGCTGAGGGGAATGTTACTGTATCTGTTGAAGGAAGTGTTGAATTGACATCACAAAGACCGGGTCTTTCTGATGATGGGGTGTGGAATCCTGGAATTGAACCTCTGGTTGAATCGTCTTCATTTGTGCCGCAACACAATTTAATTCTTGAAAGTGAAGCTGCTAGCAATCTGAGATTGGATTCTTCTGAAAAAGATGAAAGTACAGTCAGAGAGATAATTGGCCAGGATAGTGAAAAAGAAATTCCTAATCATGCAAGGAATCAGATATCAGACCATCCAGATGAAGGAGCTGTGTCAGGGGACGGTGGTGTGGTACAAAAATCATGTTCAGAAGTTGAAACCATGGAAACTGATACCCATGATCAGGAGAGAGGTGCCTTGGGGAACAACGATGAGAATTCACATCAGGATAGTGGAATGCTACAAAAAGATGCAACTTCAGTCAAGGAGATAGTTGGCCAGGCTAGTGGAAAAGATATTTCTAGTCATGCAAGGGATCAGATGCCAGAACATCCAGCTGCAGGAACTGTTGCAGGCGACAGTGGCGTGGTACAAAAAACACATTCAGAAGTTGAAACCATGGAAAGCAAGGTCCACGATCAGGAGAGAGATGCCTTAGGGGACAAGAATGAGAATACACATTCAAAAGTTGAACCCATGGAAACTGATGACCCTGAGCAGAGAGATGACCTGGGCCACAAGGATGAGGATTCACATCAGGGAAGTGGGTTGGTACAGAAAAATCAGTTAGAAACTGAAACAATGGAAATCAATGTCCATGATAAGGAGACAATTGGCTTGGGCAACAAGGATGAGAATTCGCGGCCTGATGTTGAACCCATGGAAACTGATGTTTATGATCAGGATGGTGGTTTGCTTGACAAAGATAAGAATAACCATGATGATGATGAAATAATTAACATGTGCCATCAGGTTCCTGCTGGTCATGATAATCTGGGTGTAGATATACCAGCATCTCAAGATTCTGCTAACAGTTGTGCTGATGAAATGGCTTCTTCGAGGCCAAACAGTCAAATCCCTGAAGATAGGGCAGGAGAAATTGAAGAGGGTAGTGGTGGTTCAAGAATATCAGCTAACCACACACCAGTTGCAGATGATCACTCCTTAGGCACCAATCGTGAGAATGTGCAATCACACCCTGAGAAGCAAGAACATAGCTTTAAGGGAAATTTGGCTGCAGGGAATGGGGTTATTGGTTCTTCCTGTGAAAAAGCTAACCATGCTGAGGATCGTGAATTAAAGGTTGATAACATGCATGATGATAAAACCAATTTTTCTGTATGTACACAGGCAGAAACTTCTGATATGGAAATCCAAACCAGCAATCATAAAGAGGTGTCTTTGGAGGGTAGTGAGATCTCAAGTTGTAAAGTTCCGATATCCAGTGACAATGAGAGCTTAGGTGGTTCCGACAAGTTGCCAGATGTGCAGCCTAAGGTAGCAGATGGAGTTAGTGAAGTTACTCATGATGATTTTCCGCTTCCTGTACAGACTAGTGCTCGTGATACTGGAAACCTTGATGAGATGGAAGTCGAGGGGGTTCATCATGAGACAACTGGCACTTTGACCTTTTCCATTAATGATGAAAGTTTGAATATAGTGGAGGTCGATACCAGGTTGAAAAATGATGCAAGAATTGGACCCTTGGAAACCCCTTATGAACCAGCTTGCCGAAGTAATGGAGCAAGTGTTGAAATGGACAAGGACGAGGATGCCCAGCATGCAACTACCACAGCAAGGTTAAGTTGTACCGTGGGTAAAAATGTTTTGAGAGATGAAACAAGGGTTTCTCTCGACACTATGATTAGTACAAGAGATATGATCTCTAAGGATGAAACAAAGAAAGTAACACACTTTCTGCCAGAAGGTTTGGATGTTGACATGTCACTGCAGCATGTTGAGAATGAGAGCTTATTGGGTTTTGATAACTTTGCTGGCAAAGAAGATGATCCCCAGATGAGTGCAGTGTCATCTAACGATGATGCTATGATGGAAATTCCAGAAAGAACTTCATTAGCATGTCAGAGTACTTCCAAAACCTCAGATTCTAATGCTATTTATGTGAAGTTGCCTTCTTTATTAAAAGAGAACAACTTTGAGGTTGAGGCTGAACACAAAGTGGAGGATAAGGACACTGTTCTTAGAGAAGATCCTGATCAAGGTGATGATCTGGCTCATGATACAAAAAAAGGTGCTGTTACAGCAGGAGTACATTCAAATATTATCGAAGAATCTGAATCCTCTGTGAATCAGGAGGGTGTAATGGAGCATGTTAATATGCTTGCTATTGAGATAAATCTTGATGATGGGAATGCAGCAACTGCTGATAAAATACTAAATGAAGAGAACTACTCTAACTTAGAGGGTGCTATCAAATCTCAGACTGCTATAAATTCTGGTGCTGATGTCCCTCCTCCAGTTAGAGATCAAATTCTAGAAACTTGTATTTCTAATACCAGCAATGCCATGATGAATCAAGTCGATGAAGACCAGGACTCTTTCAAGGCAACTGGGGATTTTATTTTCCATGTGGAAGCTCCAGAAATGAAGGTTACAGGTGAGCAAGAGAAAGGCCAAGTTGAGAAACTTGATGCTGGTACTGTGCAGGAATCTCCAGAGCAAGACAAAAAAACTGAAGAAGTTGCACCTGAGACTAGCCACACACCAATGTTAAATGAGAAGCCTGTGAGCTTGTTGAATATGCATCCTGGTTATCTCATTCCACCAGAAAATGAGGGTGAGTACTCTATTTCTGATTTAGTTTGGGGAAAGGTTAGGAGCCATCCATGGTGGCCTGGACAGATACTTGATCCTTCTGATGCTTCAGAAAAGGCCATCAAGTACCACAAGAAAGACAGCTTTTTGGTAGCTTATTTTGGAGATCGAACTTTTGCTTGGAATGATGCATCTGTGTTGAGGCCATTCTGTTCTCATTTCTCCCAGATTGAGAAGCAAAGTAATTCAGAAACATTTCAAAACGCTATAAGCTGTGCTTTAGAAGAGGTTTCAAGACGGGTTGAACTTGGCCTTGCTTGCTCATGCATACCTGAAGATTCCTATGATGAGATTTCATGTCAGATTGTGGAGAACACTGGGATTCGTGAAGGATCAAGTAAAAGATATGGAGTGGACAAATCAACTGGAATCACTTCCTTTCAACCTGATAGGCTTGTGCACTATATGAAAGCATTTGCCCGGTCACCAACTTGTCGGGCTAATAGATTGGATCTCACTATTGCTCGAGCTCAGCTAGTGGCCTTTTGTCACTTCAAAGGATATCGTCTGCCACCACAATTCTTATTGAGTGGAGACTTACTAGAAAATGATGCCGACATTCCTCATGTGGACAGTGCAGTTGAGGATAATGGTCATGCTTCGGAAAGCAGTGAGCAACACCCCACCAATAAAGTTTCTGCTCGCAAACGTAAGCACAGCTCGCAGAATAAAATGAAAGAGCGAAGCTTGTCAGAGCTGATGGATAATATGGAATGTGAGTATTCTCCAGATGGTGAGGATGATTCAGATGAAAAAATATTCACTTCCAGCAAAAAGAAGGCTGTTGATTCTTGTACTGATGGATATGATAGGAAAACAAGTGTTTATGCTGCTAAAGTGTCAAACACAGTGTCTATATCTCCTAAGCCGTCCTTCCGAATTGGTGAATGCATACAAAGAGTGGCAAGCCAATTAACTCGCTCAGCCTCACATCTGAAGTGCAACAGTGATCAAAGTGGGGCTGCTGTTCAGTTACAGGACTCTCCAAAGGGAAAAGTTGTGATTCCAACTGAATTGCCTTCTCCGAAGGAGTTGCTCTCACAGCTTCAGTTGGTGGCAGGGGCTCCATTGAAAGGCTACAACTTCTTAAAAACCATCACTACTTTCTTTTCAGGTTTTAGGAATTCAGTTGCTGTGGGCCAGAATTTGCGGAGGCAGAATTTGTTGGCGGGAAAAGCTGCTGGTGGTCGTAAGAAAAGAGCTTCACAAACTGTAGCTGGTTTTGCTGAAGAATTTGAGTTTGATGATGTAAATGATTCTTATTGGACGGACAGGGTTGTACAGAACTGTGGGGAGGAGCAGCCATTGCAGAATAGTCACAATGGGGAGCACCAGCTCGTGGCTCAAGATCCAGAGAAATCTAATAAATCCGGCCGGAGATCATATACTAGAAAACGAAAATCTGGTGATGATTATGACGTGACACCAGGTGTTCCTCCTGAGGATATTGAGAAGAGGAAGCATGAGCCAGCTGAACTCATTTTAATTTTTGCAGAGGGAAGCCCTCTTCCATCTGAAATGAACCTTAATAAAATGTTTAGACGGTTTGGGCCATTGAAGGAATTAGAGACGGAAGTTCATCAGGAGTCTTCTCGTGCTAGAGTAGTCTTTAAAAGGGGTTCTGATGCAGAGGTTGCTCATAGTAGTGTAGGAAAGTTCAACATCTTTGGGTCACGGCAAGTGACATATGAGCTCAGCTACACACCAGTTATCTCATTTAAGCCGATGCTCCTTACAGTTACACCAGACCTGGAGGGAGCTATTTGATGCTACAGCTCCAAAGTGATCACAGCTTCAGGTATTTATTTGCGCATTATAGATGCAGTCTCGAAAGCAATACATTTGAATGCTCATTTGTTTGATCTAATTTGGACAAGCTGGCAAGAAACAACTTCATTGTTGTCTTCACTCCCTCCCCTTGAGGGAAATCTTTTAGATGTTTACTGTACATACCAAGTTCAGAAATTCTGAAGAAGCTAGAATTTTTACTTGAAAGAAAGTAGTCCTACCCATATGAAGGGCAAGTCTTTTCAGTATCCTAATTTCCATCCTCTCTCCGAACTTTTGGGATATGGTATTTTCTCAAGTTGTAATGGCCACGTTGCCAAGAAAATTCTAAGATGTTCCCTCTTTTCAATTTTGTGTCTTGGTTTAATTGAATACTGAGTTAGAGAAGATGGTTGAATCTTGTGTATATGATGTACACATTCACCCTTTGAATGTTGTGGACTTGAACATGTCTCATGTGGTTGTTGAAACTAAAGATTTATGAAGTGTTTTTTAAAAAGTGAATTCTTTTTAAAGGGAAGACACAAATTGGGACAGAGAGTAGTATTTTCATGAAAGGAATTTCTTTCAATTATAATTTCCAAGGGTCAAGTTTAAAATCTATGTATGTGTTGGAAAATTCAGTTCATTTTAGTTGGTCATGTTGCTTCCTGATTCTTTATATTTTGGATATTAGCTTCCTTTATGCGCTTAGGATCCTTTCTTCTGACTACTATTCTACTTGGTATTGTAGGTTAAACAAGGCATGATTATGCAGAGACGGCCAGCAGTAACTTCTTTCTTTCATTAGAAGAGAGTGGGTTGCTGGACTAGAGGGTGAAACGCGTCGTTTTGTAAAGAAAAAAACTTCATTTCTGTCTGTATTTTCTTCTCTCTATTTGCCCAGAGTTTTCTCTCCTGCTCCATTAGAAGTGATGTGCATTGATATCGTTCATGCTTCTGATCATCTTCCCAGTTTCCTCTTGATCTTTCATGATGAATGATGATGTTTTGGAGAGTTCTGGATATGGTATGTTACATAATAATTTGCCGTAAAAATTGAAATTTCATTAGTGGGATGGGCTCAAGAGAATTCGAGCACAAGGTGAAACAAAAATTTATGAAGCTCCATTTTCTAGTTAGGTGCCAATCATCTTTATCTGGTACTTGGTGATGCAGGACATGACAAAAGAAGAAAGAATCGTACAAGATTTGCTGGGACTTGTACTATGTTTTAGTTGCCATGATATGGTGAAGAGATACAATAGATGTATGTAGGGTGTCAAATGGGCTTAATCAAGCCAAGGTGGTATTTGCGCACACTTTCTGAGGACTTGCTCTGAGACGTATTTTACTTTGTGATTCACTTGCTCACCAATGAATATGAACTCCGACCTCAAATTACTCAATAATTAACCATTGGGAAAAGAAATTATTTTACCTCTTGTCTTGCAAACGTCTCATTATCCACTAACGTTGTTTAAAGTGGAATGTGACAGAAATTAATGGTACACTGTCATTTTATTACTGGACATCAAATATGACATACGCGCAACACATGCAAGTCCAGACTAAAAAGATAAAGAAGGTTGATTAGTCAGAAAAGAGAGAACTACCTTACTTTTGTTTTTGGTTCTCAACATTCGTTGTTCATTTTTAAAAGCACTCTCCAAGGCAAATATTTACCTTTGATCCATAGAAAGCATCTCTGTTTTATCTAGGGATGGCAAAATTAAGCTTAACTCGTTGAAGTTAGGACGAGTTAATAATCTGTCAATTTATTAGCTCAATGCATCTCAATTCAACCAATTTAGGATTGGATTGATATGCAACTTGAATTGATTCGAGATAGATTTTGTTAAAATATTTTTAAAATATATTTTTTTAACTTGATATATTCTATATAGTCATAATAAAGAAAAATATAATTTACTTAAGTACTAAGATATTGGAAAAAATAAATAAAATAAATAAAACTTAGTAAAACTTTGGTCGGGTTGGATTTTGACCCGCTCTGTAACTCCTTACTCAACCTATTTTGACCCAATCTGTTTTGATTCGAGCAAATTTAGATTGGATTGAGTCTTGACTCATTATAATTCACTCAAATTTGACCTAACCCACCCAATTACTATCCCTAATTTTATCCCTCTTGGTCGAACTTGCCAAATAATTTATAATAAACATGTCCTTGTCGGTAGAGTAGAGTCCGAGTTAAGGAGGCTTTGTTGTTCGTCATATATAATGTTAAGATAGATCGACTCATGCTTGACTTTGTGATCCCTCAAACTGATTGACAATAGTTGACAGTATTCCTGACATACTAAAATATATTACTCTCTCCATTCCTTTTTAATAATTTGATTTTTACTTTTCCTTATTATTTTTGATAAATCAAGATAGGATAAATTTTTTCTCTGTTATACCTTTAATTTATTATCATTGAGTTAATATCTGTGAAAAATATAGTGGATAAATATGCTTGAGATCCTATCAATTAATAGGAATAAAATGATAAACTTACTACACTAATAATTATCTTATTAATAAGTGTGCGCAAATTAGGGGTAAACATAAATATCAAAAAATTTAAAAATCGAACCGAACCAAACTAATTCGATTCTTCAGTTTCGGTTCTTCGGTGTTTTAGTTCGGTGTCGATGTTGTTTTTTCAAAAGTTCGGTTCTTCGATTTTTGGTGTTCGGTGTAGGGATCTCAAAACTTCAATGCACCAAAAAAATGAACTTTTATTTTAAAAAAATTTAAAAAGTTATACATAATTAGACCAAAAGAATAAAACTATATTTATATACATATAAATTAATTAACAATCAAATAAACAAGTCAAAGTAGCAACAAATTTATAATTTCTATAGTCAACTTGAAATATTATTTTTCAAGAGAAATTCAAACATATTTTTGCTGATTTATGTCATGTAAAGGATGTCAACCCTCAGAGTCTCCGTGCGTGTAACACCCCATAAAATTATCGAAACGCCTTTAAAATGTATCGTACGCATAACACGTCTTCTAAAGCTTCGATTGAAAATCTGAGATCAGATTTGCGATGATCGTGAAAAATCAAGTGGAAAATGATTTCAACCTGATTTTAGAGCAACCAGGCCGAAAAATAAATTTCCAATTTTGGCCCCAAAACAGTGTTGATCCGCGCCCTTGGCGAGACGCGGAGGGGGCGCAGAGATGCACTTAGGTTTTTTTTTAAATTTTGAAATTTTCGATGGGAATTGAATTTCGGAAAAATTTCGCGAAATACACTGGTCCGCGTCCCTGACGCGTCACCGACCAGTGTACCAAATTTATTTTTTTTCTTTTAAATTCGGGAAGGGCCTTTTGGTCATTCCCATCCTATACTAAGTCGTGAAACGTATTTATAAGGTCATTTATATAGATTGAGGGTTCCAAAAAATCCAAAATTTTCGATGTTTCTACGCAAGAAAACTCCGAGAGGGGAGACAGGAAAGCTCTGAGGATTGAAGGTACGAATCCAAGATTTGTGAAGATTCGTACAATCTTCATCCCAGGTATGTAAGGCTAAACTAAGAGCATGAAATTGTTCTCCCATGTGTCTCATAGATGGTCTTAGATGAGAATTGAAAGTTTCTTGAGGCTATACACTTGTTTTCTTGAAGTATTATCTTAAATTAATTCTTGATTTAAGTTTCTACTAGTGAGTTTTCTGTATATAATCTTCTTGAAGTTGAGAAATTGTTTGGATATATGTTCATGTTTTCATTCGCATGAACCCTAATTGAAGAGTATGATTGTTTTTATGCTTTATTTTGAAAACTAAGATTTGATAATGATATGAAGCATGTTAAATACTGATGATTTCTTGTAGCATATGTTCTTGAGTTTTCATGAATATGACTCTTGAGCATGAATAGTAATTTAAGAAAGAGTTTTAATAGTATACAAAGATTATTTTGAAACATGAGTATTATCTTTATATTTAAAAACAATTGAATTCTAATGAGTTTAATGAGATTGAGCATTGAGTCTAAATGATATTTTGAGAACAAAATTATGGCAATGTAAATATACTTTTCATAATAGTTTCTTTGATAGATGATGGAGATAGATGACATGAGTTTAAAGAAGATAGATTTGATAGATAATTATGCATGTTTTGGTCTTGGGAGCATTATTGAACACCGAGTTGGGTGAGGACTGTCACCCCAGAACTGCGTTTGCCAGCTTAGGATAGTCGTGCAGCACATTCTGGCAACTCTTGTCCCAAAAGTTGGACAATTCTCATTGGATCCAAGAGAGAGAGAGAGATAGACAGACTACGTCCTTTACCGTGACAAGTTTAGGACGAGCATGACAACGATACCTATTCGTCGTGCCCCACCTAACTTAAAGATGGCGCGATAGGACAGATGTCGGTTAAGAGAAACTTCCAAGCAACATTGATAGAGTATGAGGTTTCTAACAAATTCATTCTTTCTTTTCAAATATATATTCGAAAGAGCATGATTTACTTTAAACTTGCATATTTTATTGAATTGAGATGAGTTGAGCCTTTTGAGTTGAGTTGATTTATTTCCATACTATTCTACCTGTTTCGATTTCATTCAGCTATTTTTCATACCAGTACATTCCACGTACTGATGTCCCCCTCTGGGACTGCATCGTTTCATGATGTAGATATACGAGATTTGAGTTTGTCAGCAGGCGCATCATTGAGGATCATTTGACGTTTAGCGGATTGGTGAGCTTCCCTTACTTCGGAGGATTCATATATTATTTTTCATCTTGCTTTAGAGTTAGTTATTGATTAGCTTTTATTCTGATTGAGGTAGCCATGAGTTTGTCATTGGCACCACTTACTAGTGATAGAGGCTTTATAGACTAGAGTCCGATTGCTGATTGATAAAACTATGAGCTAGTTTCTTTTCTACTAACCTTTACTATAGTATTATTTTGAGATTTGAGGAGATGAGCCCATTTACTTCTTTTTGTTCTTCTGCTGATTTGTAGAATATATGAATGAATGAATTTGATGAGGCCAAGTGGTTCGCTTGGGGACTAGCAATAGTCTCTGAGTGCCGATTACGTCTAGGGTACCCTCCCAGTGTGAGAGTCCGCTTCTACTCCTTCTGGAGCCTCCCCATCGGCCATGCATCGAAGCAATACTTGGAGGCACAAGTTCTTGGCAAAGATGAATATAGTTTTTTAAGCACAATAAGTGTTTCAGGGAAGCGCATCATCATTTAACATGACTTTAAGCTTTTAAGTGTCTTATACTTTGATTTTGTCCTTATTTTATTTTTAAATAGTTTGCACGAAAAATCATTTTAAAAACTGAATAAAATCGAACCGAACTTGAAAAGATCAAACCAAATCAAATCAAAATTTTAGTAAAATCAAACCGAACGTCCACCTCTAGTGCAAATTAAAATTTGACGACTAGATATGAATAGAGAAAGTGTGTAAAATTAAAAAAAATCATCCAGTAGAAGTAAATCAAAGTAAACATGAGTATACTAAGACATTCTGAAAAAGCCACATACAACATAATTATATAATTAATTAAAGTTATTATTATTACCTTGTCCATCCTCCTCATTCCCTCCTAACCTAGACCCCAATATCGGGAAATGCTATTTGGCCCAAATTTAGCCACAAAAGTAGAAAGTCTATAATACCCATCTTTTACATTTTGTATATGTTTTTCCCCTACTTCCTCCAAAGCAACATCAACTTTTCTCTATTTCCCAAACGGTTTAACTTATTAAAAGAAAACTTTTTGAATATACAAAAAGATGATAAGTCTTTTGTGTCATATGATTATTTATTTTTATTTAAAGCATAATATATAATTTGTAAGTTTTTTTATAATTTCACTTTTTATACTAACTTTTTTTTTTATTACTATACAATATAAATTATGTTTTGAACATATACATATCCCCCTCCCCCTAGGCCCCCCCCTCCCCATACACATACACACACAAAAAGAAAAAAATATA
>JAPFFP010000080.1:11579400-11590010 GCA_026153255.1 Solanum medicagineum
TAAGAATTCTCAATTAAAATCCTATATCATATGAAGGATGACTCCGTCTTAGTTTAAAAAAAATTGGAGTGTTACAACTGGGCATGCTAGAATTTGTAGACAATAAAAGTCGCGTTGAGAAAATAATAATCAAGAACAAAAATATCGCAACAATTTGTAGTATTTAATTTCATTAATGTGAGTGTTATAATCTCTACGAATCCTCTTATTCGCCTTTTCAAGTGTAAACTCAAGGACTCTTGAGCTTGATCTTGAATTTAAAGTTTGTTCTTCCGATCTTGAATTTTGATCTTGAATCTTGATTTTGATCTTGCTTCTTGTTCTTGAATCTTGATTTTGATCTTATTCCTTGTTTTGAATCTTGATTTTGATCTTGTTTCTTGTTCTTGAATATTGATTTTGATCTTCTTTCTTGTTCTTGATCTTGATCTTGAGTTCAAGAGCTTTTAAGTATGTTCTTGAACTTGAAGACTTGAAGGCTTGAATGTTTGAATTCTTGAATTTGTAGAGAAATGTGGCGTTGATCCACAAGCTCTCTCTAGCTTTTTTGTTAGAATTCTTGATGTGAATTCTGAATTATGAAGACCCCTATATATAGTTATAGAATAGAGGAGTCATGATAGAATCAGGGTTTCTCCCGGCCAATTAAATTTAAGTTACATGGCATATTGGGCTTTAATGAAATGGGCTTGTCATCTTGACACATGGCATGATCCTATTAGCTTCTTTGTTTGACTTGGCGTGCCACATCATTGACACGTGACATCAAGTGGGCCTCTTGGATGAAGGGATATTGAGCCCAATGAAGTAGGTCATCTTTTGTAGCCCAAATAATTGAATTTGAGCTTTTAATTAAATCCATATTTTATTGGACTTAATTGATTAACCAAATTATATTAATCCAAATTATTTATTTGGATTAACATATTTAATATATTTTGAACCATTTTATAAAATTTATATTTTAATAAATTTTATTGATTACAAATAATCTTAAAGTGAGAAAAATAAATTACAATCACAAATAAAATATGAAGAAATAGAACTTTATTCATAAGCATGTGAGTGCAAATCTAGATCTCCCCTGATTCTTCTCTCATGATATTTTTTCCATGATTCGAGAGCCGTTAGTGGTGTACTTTTAGAATGTAGGATGATATATTTTGGTCTCTACGGATATTTGAGATGTCTTTTCAAGGGAATATAATATCCTTTATATAGGCAAGAATTAGGTTTAGGGTAGAGTAGCCTCCAAGAAACCTGACTGAAATAGGACTAATTTTGTAGAGTCCTACATAATTTCAATATCTACAAACGCCCCCTACTTTAAGGCTTGTCGAAATGTAGACTTGATGAAACTCTAAGACGAGGCTTGAAGTACTCGCGGCTTTTAGCTTCAGATTTGTAGATTTGATTTATGATAGAGAAGAGATGAAGGGTAGATTTGGTCCCACTAGGCGTGTCAGGTTTTTGCAACAAATTTTAAAGTGATGAAAAATAAATTACAATCACAAATAAAATATGAAGAAACAAAATTTTATTCATAAGCATGTGGGTACAAAACTGGATCTCCCTTAATTCTTCTCTCATAAGATTTCTCCGTGATTCGAGAGTCGTTAGTGACGTATTTCTCGAACGTAGGATAATATATTTTGATCTCTATGGGATTTTTGAGATGTCTTTTCAAGAGAATATAATACCCTTTATATAGGCATGAATTAGGTTTAGGGTAGAGTGGCCCCCAAGAAACCTAATTGAAATAGGACTAATTTTGTAGAGTCCTATAAAATTTCAATGTCTACACTTTGATATGTAACCTAAGGAAGTGGGGACATAGATGATGATGTCACATGTCGCATTGGTGCGGCATGGATGAAGTAGAGGCTTGCCTCCAAAGTCTTTGTGATAAAAAGGTACCGCCCAAATTTAAAGGCAATTTCTATATTGTGATAGTTAGAACGTCTTTGTTGTATAGGGTATAGCGTTTGCTAGTAATAAACTCCTACATTCAGAAGATGCAAGTTGTCAAAATGAGGATATTAAGATGGATAAGCGGACATACTAGAAGAGATAAGATCAAGAATAAGGATTTCTAGAACAAGGTGGGACTGGCCTCTATAGTGGAAAATATGAGAGAAGCAAGATTGAAATGGTTTGGACATGTGAAGAGAAGATGCATAGACACCCCAATGAGGAGGTACAAGAGATTAGATGTAGGAGTACGATGAGAGGTAGAGGTGGACCGAAAAAGTACTGGGGAGAGGTTATTAGATAGGACATGAAAGAACTTTATATTATCGATGACATGACTTTAGAGAAGAATATGTGGAGGTCGTATATTAGGATAGAAGATTAGTAGGTAGTGGAATATTGTCTTGCTTTTCAAAGGTCTAAGCTTGTTGGTGTATGTTGTAATACTAATCATATTCTTGTAGTTCTTGCTTTTGATATCAATCATCATATTTTGTTTATTTTGTTTCTATCACAAACTATTTTTGTTATTGTTGTTGTTATAATTTGGCTCTACATTGATTTTCTTATTAATTGCTTTGTTTCCGTCTTTGTTTTCTGCTTTCTTTATTTGGATTTGTTCCACTTGATCAGAAACAGTCTCTTTACCTCTACAAGGTAGTAGTAAAGTTTGTCTATACTTTGTTCCTCCCAGACTCTTCTCACGGTGAGCATGTTTTGTTGTATATTTTAAACTATATATGCATTTTACACGTACTATTATTTGGTGATAATATTTGGGGAAGTTCTATGCACTCTTAGATGATATATATATATATCCTTTGATGGAAAGGATGAGATGTCCACTAACGATGGGGTTCCATTATTTACTGGTTTAATCTTGTGTTCCCATCATATTCCAACGCTTCTTCCACTTGATTATCAAAGCTTGGAGGTAACACTAAATTCCGTTGCTGTCTTTCAATTCTGACAACACCCCCATGGAGTTAATATATAAGTTTCTTTTACACTTTCTCTATAAAAAAGAAAAAAGCATACGAGTTGAATAAATAGTGATTTTCATCTAAGAAATAAAAGAATACAAAGTCGAGGTAAAATATGTATTGTACTTCGTTGGAATAAATAAATACTGTATATGAATGCGTAGCACTTCATCTAAAAGGATGACTTGTATTTCATCCCCCATGTATTACATGCACTGATTTTTTAACATACTTCAACTCAGGTATTTAACCATTCACATTAATCATCCACGCGACATTGGATACAAGCTCGGAATGTAGAAATATTTAAAGATCGTCACAAAACTGGAGAGAAGACAATGGGCAATGTTAGTACTTTTCACAAGTGAATAAATAGAACAAGAAAAAGCAATAAGAAACCAGAAAGTCTTGGACTAATTCATTTCAAAAGGTAAACAAAATCATGAGCTTAAGATCCTGAAAGATCCTATTTCATTTCATTTTCCCCGGTTTCCCTTGTTGCGTGCTGCTGATGCCTTTCCTGAGCCTTTTCCTTTTTGGCTGCCTTTCTTCCCCTTGTCCCGCTGCTGCTGCTTTTTCATTCCATGCTTTCTTGCATCTTTTTTCATTCTTGGATCAACAAGGACTTTTCCCTTGCCAACCTTAACTTGAACTCCCTTCTTTGCCACGACATATTCCCTTTCTGGTTTTTTGGTTTTTGCAGCCTTTCTGTATAGTTGTTCAATCATTTTTCTCTTAGAACCTTCAGAGATCTCAGTTTGGTCTGATATTGAGTTAGCTTTCTTTCGGAACTTCTCTAGCTTTCTATGAGCTGCCCGTTTCTTACGAGCTTTGGCTTCTGCTACCTTCTTTGCAGGCCGAGCATCAATTGCTTTAAATTGAGCCCTCATTGCAGCAATCTCCTCTTTTGTCACAGGTTTCACTGGCTGGAAATTTCTCTTTTCCTCGTCAATGAACCACTTCGGCAACCCCTCATCGTGAAACATATATCTGTTGTAAGCATCATCAATCATTTCTTCCCTAGGCCTTTTCCTCAGCATCATCTTTGCTGTAGCCAATATTTCAGCCTTGGTGTCGATATCGTCATCAGATTCATCAGATGATGAGTCACTTGAATCAGTAGCAGGAGCAGGAACAATCTCAAAATCATCAGCTGTCTTAGAAGCTGAGACTAGTAAACCACCTTTTGTTTTCCTTGTAAGATCTTTCATTTCTCCCTGCTGTTTATCAATTGTCAGTTCCTTAGATTTTTGGATCTTCTTAACTCCACCATCTATCTGCATTTCATCTTCACTGTCATACTTGTCCAAGACATCTTGCTCTTCTGCTTCAGCAAAAACATCTTGAGTAAACCACTTCTTCACAATCTCCCCCTGAGGTGGTGCATCCTCAAGGGGTACCACGAGAGGGTTGACTTCATTATCTTCCACGTCAGTCTCAGAGTCTTGAGTAGAATGAATCATTGTACTATCATCATTGCCATCCTGGAAAAGAAAAAGCAGCACTCCCATTAATGCAAAGAATGACAGAAAAGAAGATAAACTTCTGAGTAACTTAAAAAGCCATGTGAATAAACAAATCATTTTGTTCACATTTTTTAAGATGATTTATGAAAGGTACTTGGAAGGTTTAAGATGATAATTAAAATTTGAGTCGAGCCTTCTATGTAATCCTATTTTAAGGCCAATCAGGATTTAGTTTAATCAATTTGAATTTGACTTTTGTTTTGGTAAAAACTGGATCTTAACGAGGATTTAGTAAAGTCTAATTTACCAAATTTACAATCTCGGTTAATATTTATTTGAAATTTGCATGCCACTATATTACATGTAATAAATTGTAATTATAAGAAATCAATGTAAATAATAACAAATAAATATAAGTACATAGGAAGGTGATTAAGTTGTGCCTAGTACTCCCTGGGGCAAACACAATCCAGATCTGGAGTCTTTTACAGATCAATTTAGATCCAGAAAAACATACTAGATCTTTGCAAAATAAAAAAAAAGCTCAAACAATTTAGCTCCCAGTCTCAGTCCCATAGCAAAAGTAAACACGAAAAGAACTTGAGGAGACGATGTACGGGTAAGAATTTTGTAGTGCAACTTAAACCTCACTCACCTGCAGGAGTTGATCATCCTCCAAGTGTGCTTGTTTGGATCGCTTTCTCTGTTTTGATTTACCTTCCACTCTACCCAAATACCGTTCATAAGCCTCGTCAAATAATGCCTCTATATTATCATCATGTCTGAAAATGAACGGGAAAAGAGAACTTGTAGTTTTAGAAATATACAGGCAACAATCACTTTTAGAAGCAGATCCTCAGAAAGCTGGCCATAATACCTTCTGCGTTCATCTTCAGAATCCAGATCACTGGATGAATGCTCCTGGGCTTCCTCGTCACTTCCATCACTTACCTCAGCAGTTTCTTTGTCGTATTCACTGTTATCAACAGCAACAAGATCTTTATGGCCCTGAAATGTTTTTTCAAATGGATGTGAAGCATATTATTGACAAATGCTGTAGCAGACTCTTCACACAACAGTAAAAATGAAATTAAATTGGGTGAAACGAAACATTTTCAAGATTAGTGGGGGAAACAAATCCGCATATCATGTATCTAACAATGGAAAGGATTCTAAAAAATAGCATGTCAACCCTTTGGTCTCAGTACAATTTTACTGATTATTCTCAATAGGGTTTAAAAGAAAGATCAAGAAAGAAGGGGAAAAGGGAAAGATAACCTTTAACTATTGCTAAGTAAAACGCTTTTAGAAGTGGCCCCATTTTGGGAAGCTAATAAAGATATCACTCTTAACTTGCATTTTATCCAAGATTGATGCTTCCACCTTATTCAAAAGATGTGTGACTTTATTTTTTTCATATTATAAGATAACCTCATCGGGTACGTCGTCGTCGTTGAAAATTATATGATAACCCCATCTATTCCCTGTTTGCTGTTCAGCGCTGCCATGTTAAGTATGGTCCAAAGTCACTCCAAGAAATTATTACTCTACAACAGTTGTCCAGGAAGTATCAACTTCATCACAAATTTCATTTCTGCTTCTCTTGTCTCTGCACAATACACCATCATTTCCTCAGAATGCTCTGTGATTTCCTCAAATTGTAGGATGGTCAACCAGATACTCCTTTTTACTTGGCGGATGCCATAGGCTTCTGAATATCCACAAGTTATGGGACATCCATATTGCTTATTGAACAAATGTGGAAATTGAAATGGTGTTTCCTGAACATTCCTTGTATTTTTGGTTCAATAATTTTTTAAAAGGAGTGAAATATAAATTTTTAAAAAAAGGAGTGAAATATAAATTGGGAGAGAATGGATTTAACTTTCCCTGTTCATTCTATCCTTGAAATGCCAACCACGTCACAAAAGCTCAAAAGCACATCTCCCCTGGCTGCTGTTCCTACAAACGACATGCCTTCCAACACCACCCACCGCACCTTTCTACTTACTTGTCTAAACTAATTACATCATGGATTATTCTTTAGGGTATACTATAAGCATACAAAGTCAATCATAACATTCACATCCGTGAAATGCCATACTATATGAAAAATGTTATGATTCTAAATATCAATTTAACTTCTGCCTGCAAAAAGATTCTGAAGCAACTTGACAACTATAAGAAGGATACAGTCAAAGTCACCAATCTCATCAGGTATAGTAGTAATTAAACCAAAAATCAGGGAAGCCTGTCCATCTGAAAACTAGCTACTTATAGCAAGTGCCTGTTGACGAAATGGTTACAGAGATACAACTCTGAAGAACCTAAAGTTAGAGCCAAGTTGTAATGCAACATGACAACTACGAGAACAAACTGTTTTCTATTAAACTCCTTAAAGATGCTTCCAGGCACCAATCCCGTGGTCCTTTATTAAAATAAAAAATAAAAAAAAATCAACCAGATCCTCTCCTCCCTCTCCGGCAGTCCTTCTGGCTACCGGAAACCTACCAGCTTTGTCTTTCTTTCCAAGCTTTAGACGATGGAGAATATCATATATTTCGCAGTGGGCTTCAAGTCATTTGACGCCAAAAAGATCTCAGGGGCGACAGGGATTTGGTACGAGTGGACCAAGAGAAGCAGAAATGCCATTGCAAGGACATCCTTCAGCAAGAGATCCATGGAATGGATAGTCCAGATCCTCAGAGAAATCTAAAACGCAAGGAAACGTAGTTCGTAGATGGAAGAAGGCAGAAGCTTTGTCGGAGATCTTCTGTGCGCTTAACTATAATATGTTTGGAAGGTACATCAGCCCTATAAATTTAAGGGGAAAAAGAAAATCAGTTCTCATTATTCCATAAATGACTTTCAACTATGGATGGGTGGATATAGCAGAGAAGCTGGCAAGATTCATTAACAGACACAGGATGAAAAATGTCATTGAGGAATATAAGACAACCGATAGTAATATTCCTTATGCAGAGAAGTAACTTTAAATGGGCAAACAGAAATGGGAAAGACTCCAGGGGGGACGTTACAGTAAAAAATGGAGTAATCAGCATTAAAGACTCCTTAATAACTCAAAATAAAGTTTTGAAGAGAAGTTTGGTGGGTGAATTTAATGCCTCTATAGTCCTCTCTGAAGTCAGAAGGTGGGCTCTAGTTGCTGGAAACAAGCACACGGCCTAAATATATATGAGATAGGGAATGGATTGTTTCTGTTTGAATTTAATTCAAGAATGACTGCAGAACAGGTCGTGGAGGGGGATTGGCACTGGTTGAAAACTCCAATAAAGCTACAATGGTGGAATCCCTTAAATGGAACTATTAAGAAGAAGAATGGGTCTGACACAACCTGGGTCAAGATAGTGGGGCTTCCACTCCATCTGTGGACTGTGAAGGTCTTCAAATTAATGGGTGACCACTGCAGGGGATGGGTCGAAACAGAGGAAACAAGTCTCCGCAGCCATCTGAAAATGCGCAAGACTCAGGATAAGTGGCAATGGTAGGAACCTTCCGAGGGAGATAAGGATCATCTGGGTCAAAACTTCAGCGAAGGTGGAGGCCGGAGAAGATGAACCATCTAGATCCTGTAACCAACAGATATTTGGGGATAATCCAATGGGTAAAAGGTCTGATGAGGCTACAGATATAGTACAGTAGGACAGAGGTAGGGTTGAGTCAAACCCAGGCCATGTGCAATTGCTGACACTAGAAGGCCCCAACAGTTTTTCTTTTTTTAACTAATAAGGCAAAAAATTGGACCCCAAAGACTCATTGGGCCTTGACCCTTATGAAGTGAATTTATCCCCACTTATTTTAAAAGGAAAGTCACCTGAGGGAAAAGAGGATTTACTTAGTGGACTTAAAGACATAAAAGCACCAACTTCACAGTACTTAGAAGCCATCAGAGCCTCGGAGTTTTCTCCGGACTTAAATGCAAGGAAGAACATGGCATCAAAAGTAACACTAGAGGAAAATTCCCCCACGCAATTTAAGGATAAAATCCAGCATAAATAATGATATCAGCAGAAGAACTGAAAAGGAGAACATGTCTATGGACCAGGCTACACCAGAAACAAGGGAGACAACTTGCAGATACTCGATGCAGAACCAGTATCCATACAGAATTTGGCTGAATCGGAAAAGACAGAAACTGAAGCACCAAGTTGGGTCAACTAACACATAATGGAACTGAGCAACACTTATAGGGTAGCCTTCGGGACAACAAAGGGCAAGATATAAATACAACTACTCTAAAGAGCAGGGGGTAGGAAAAAATGAACTTAAGAATCTTCAACCTAGCCTAAACAAAGAGGTGGATGGATCAGAAACAGGGGAGGTGTTTAACATTTAATGAATCTAAAACTTCTCCCTTGGAATGTAAGGGGTCTCAACAACATCTCCAGCAAACATATTGTTAAGACATGTTTGCAGAAATGGAAAGTGAATATGGTATGTCTTCAGGAGACAAAGTTAAATAAAAGAATAGAGGAGATTGCTAAACAGTTATGTGCATGTAGATGGATGAGATGCGGCTACATAGAAGCAGATGGAAGCAAGGGAGGAATCCTAATCGTGTGGGATAGTATAACGTGGGCAGGCACAAAGGTGGAGGGGGGAATTTACTCAATTACTTACAAGTTTGAATCAGAACAGCACTCTTTCTCATGGTTATTTACTGGAGTATATGGGCCCACATAGCACAAGTCAGAAGTTATAGTGTTGGGAGGAAATAGCAGCAATGAAGGAACTACGTGAAAGCCCCTGGATCATTAGTGGGAACTCAAACACAGTAAGATGCATGGAAGAAAGAAGAGGGTGCACCAGTCACCAATATCATGACTGACTTCTCCAAGTGGATTGAAGACTTGGAATTACATGATCCAGAACTGTTTGGGGGGAAATACACTAGGTTCAGAGGATCCAGTAGTC
Source organism: Solanum medicagineum (assembly GCA_026153255.1). Classification (NCBI taxonomy): domain Eukaryota; kingdom Viridiplantae; phylum Streptophyta; class Magnoliopsida; order Solanales; family Solanaceae; genus Solanum; species Solanum medicagineum. The sequence continues at coordinate 11,588,756 of JAPFFP010000080.1, forward strand.
AGAAGGCTGCAAGACTAGACAGATTCCTATACTCCATGGAGTGGGAGGAGTGTTTCAAAAGTATCAAACAGAGCATCCTTCCCAGAACAGTTTCTGATCACAGACCAGTATTTCTAGAATGTGGGAACTGGGAGCATAGGACATCCTATTTTAAATTTGAAAACTGGTGGCTCAAAGTGGATGGTTTCAAAGAGATGCTGCAGGGGTGGTGGAGTGGCTTTGTGGTAGAGGGTGCCCTGACTACAGACTCAGCAACAAACTTAAGATGCTGAAACGAAAGTTGAAAGAATGGAGCATACAAACCTTCAATGAAGACCCCGAAGGAAAAATAGTCTACTAGAAGAATTGTCTGAGTTGGATAGAATCCAAGAAGGGCCAGAACTATCTGAAGATGAGGCGTTAATAAGAGCAACAATACTCCTGGAACTGGAAGTATTGGCAAAACAAGAAGAAACTAGCTGGAGAGAGAAATCCAGAGCTTTGCGGCTCAAACAAGGAGACAATGATACTATATTTTTTCAAAGAGTAGCTAGTGCCCACAGGAGATATAACAGAAATGACAGGCTATCGGTGAGAGGTGAGGAAACCAAGGATTCTAAATAAATTAAGGAAGTCGTGATTGAATTTTACTCCAAGCTCTACACAGAACCAGAATGATAAGAGACCTTCCTTTGAATGTAAAGGATGCCCAACAAACTCAGCTGAAGAAAATGAGTGGTTGCAAAGGCCTTTCACAGAAGAAGAAATACTACAGACCATTAAGCAGTCTGATGGTGACAAAGCTCTAGGTCCCAATGGTTTTACCATGTCCATCAAGGAGTGTTGGGATACTCTTAAGGAAGATCTAATGCATACTATTCCCAATTTCCACTGGAGGAGCTTCTTTGAGAAATCTTTTTAACAGTACTTTTACAACTTTGATCCCAAAGAAACCTGGGGCAGTGGAATTAAAGGATTTCAGACCAACCACCTTAATTGGAGGGGTGTACAAGATCATTTCTAAGTTGATCACTGAAAGATTGAAAATAGTTATAGGGAAGCTGGTTGATGTACATCGGATAGCATTCCTGAAAGGAAGGCAAATCGTGGATGTTGCTCTGTTGGCTAGTAAAATGGTTGACTCTAGGGTAAAACAGAAGAAATCAGGCATCCTATGCAAGCTAGGTATTGAAAAGGCTTATTGTAGAGAAAAATAAGGAACACAAATAATTTATGATGTAGAGAAAAATAAAGAACACAAATAATTTACGAGGTT
>JAPFFP010000080.1:11591866-11649283 GCA_026153255.1 Solanum medicagineum
TAGTCTAAAGGTAGTATAAACTCCAGTAACGAAAGCTAAAGTGGGTCTAGCCGTGCACGTTTACCGCGCTGAGGCAGATGGCCGTTAAGCGGTGTTGTGGTGCTTGAAATATTTTTTGTCACTGATCGTTAATTTTTTACTCAAAGCCATTGCACAATAATACACAAATATTATCATATCAATATTTAAAAAATTAAACCCCATATCGAAAGAATATGAATTTAAAACTAAAAGTAATAGCTAAAATATGTCCCATAATTTTGATAAACTTGTATAACTAATCGAATTAAAGTAAAATAAAAAAAATTAAATTTTTACGAAAATGATCTTATCATCGACGTACCTGCTTCACTTTCAACTCTTTCTTATCATATAAGAGAAAATTATTTGATTAGCTTTCCACTTATGTTTCCATCATTTTTATGATGACTTTTATTTCTTTTATTAATAATAGATACAAAAAGTTTTAAAAAAATCTAACTATTTTGTCCTTTCATAAAACAATTGTTGCTAACTTCATTGGATGGTTAATGCCGAGTATAAGATGTTGTAATAAGAAATATGATTTAGAGGTGTATGATTTGCTTATCTCAAATTCTTAATATTTTGTTATCACAATTACATGTAAGTGCAAAGAAATATAATAAACATATTAAAATGATAATAATGCGAAGAAATTGTTAAAATATTTACAAAAATTTTCAATATAATTACTTTGAACTCTGTAAAAGTGTGTATAGTATTTTTATGTTTCCAAGTTAAAGTTCTTAATTCATAATCTATTACTTCACAAAACATGATGTTCCTTTTTTGTTGATGGTTAAATATTAAAAATTTACGTAGAAAAAATGTCGAATACTTTCTTCTCAGTGTGAAGTTGAACAACATATCAGAAAGCATTAGTTATTTTTATTTTCTCTAAATCTTTCCCACTTCAATAAAATAATTTAAAAAGTCGAGTGAGAATAAAGAATAATTTGAATAAATATAAAGCATAAATTAACAAAATAATCCTAATGATTAGTGTTCTTAAATGTATAACACAAAGATTTTTACATAGTAAAATTACTTAAAAAACAATATATGTAGTTTTTTTTACAATAAATATGGACTAACAACATACTGGACATAATAAATAACTTATTATAATTAATAATAATACCCTAAGTTAATTATCTTAAAAAAGTAAAAAGCCCTTAGCAAACATAGTTCATGTTTTGGCACTCCAATATTAAAAATGGATTTTACTTTGGAATTTAATTATTTAGTAATATTTAGGATTTAATAATTTATTTTTCCTTATTAAACCTATCCTAATTTGAACTAGGTAGGAAGTCTTAATATTTAAAACTCGGAATTCACTTACACTCTCTTTGGATGGTGATTTCCCATGGTTTCACAATGTGTGGTATGGTATGATATGGTATGGTGTGGTGTGGTGTGGTATGGTACGGTACGATATGGTATAATATAATACAATACAATGTATGGATAGATTGTATGATTTATTATCGTTTCATAATTACTTTGTTGTTTGGTTTGATCATGTGGTATTGTATCGTAATCAATAAATTTACGAAAATATCCTTAATTATTATAAAATAAAAAGAAAAGGAAAGCTTATATAAAAGAAGATGCTAACTCATTTTGCTGCTTTTCCCTACTTCTATTACTCACTTCTTTTTGGCTGCTCAATGCTCTGCTATGAACACCCAGTTGTAACAGAAAGAGAAGGTGTTGAAGAAAAGCAAAAAGCTTTTATTTGAATAATTTTGCAACTATACGAGCTTGAAATCAGAGGAAATGGAAGAACTCTAGTGAAAAGGATAAATGGGTTTTGATTAAAAAATTTGTTGTAGAATGGGGTGCCCATTTTCATCCATTATTTGCTTGGTCTGTTAAAGAATTAGTTGATGAGCACTTGGCTGAAAACACTCATGAGTTCAATTCTTTTTCTTCATTTTTCCCTGGTCTCAAAAAAATTGATGGGGATTTCACTGGATGATAATGAATAAAATGAATTTTAGTTTTTCCTTATTGAATTTTAGTTTAAAACTATTCAATGTTGAGACAAATAAAGGTGCTGGGATTGTGAACGCCTATAATGAACTAATTTTGGGTTGTTGATTCAATACATAAAGAGAAATAGCTTTTATCAGTAGGCCTAAACTTCAAGCTAATTGAGTTTGAACTTTACCCAAATTGACTAATTTATGTAGTCATAATCGCAAAACAAAATGCATAATATAGTTGTGAGTTCTACAACAGTAGTCCTTAGACGAATTTAACGGGGTAATGAAAAATCAAGTCAGGCTATTGTTAGCTACCTATGCAGCATCAAAAAAATACTTCGACACAAGATTGTTTCTCATTGAGCAGGTGGTTTATGTAGCAACTTCTTAGTTTCACTATGTTCTATTTGGGAATAAGGATTCTTGCCACAAAAAAATACATGATATAACACTGTATTTGGGGCATATTGAACCAAATCCTTCTTCATCACATTCATAAAACTCTAGCTCATTTTCCCATTCATGTAATGCAATCTATCATTATAGGCAAGAAAATAATCAAAAAAATCAAACAGACATTCATTCATGTCACTGCATTTCAATTTTTCATGGGTAAGTCATTCTTTGGTAGAGAACAAGTCAGACAACATAGTGGCATCAACTTTTCTCCAATTGACAACATCAGCAGTCTTGAATTTGTCCAACAATAAAGCATGCATCCCAACACTTCTCGCAGGTACGTAGTCTTTCCTCATGCTATCTCTAATGTGAAGCACCTCTTCCATTGAGTTTCAGTTTCCTCATGTGTATGAAATTCAATAACCTTAGCGCGAAAAAGATTGTGCTAAGGTTGCAATGTCAAGGATGCAAACATGTTCCTCATGCTATCTCCAATCAAGAGGTGCAAGCACTTTGAAATTGGTGGAGATAAGAAGGGAAAAGATATTTCTCTATTTTAAGTGGCGAATTCAGAGAGATGCTATCATTTATCTTGTATTATATTTTCCTTTTTTCTCAAGTGATGTAGCTCAACAACATTTTTGTTGCTTGAACAACAACTTAAGTTTGTTGCAAAATACTTTTATTTCGAATTTTAAACTTTGTTTTAAAAGAACTTCATTAGTACTAACTCATGGTTTAATTGTCTAAAACACATGATTCTTGTGATATAATTTTAATATTTTTTTAAGTTAAACAAATAAAGAATGAGATAACTAGAAAATGAAAGAAAGAAGAAACAAAAAAAATGTAGCAGATAGAAAGAATCAGACAAAGTGTAAAGTGAGAAGCTTCACAAAGCCCTCATGAACTTGATATTATTGTAGAACACCAAAAACTAAGATCTCACCCATCACCTTGACATTATTGCAGAACACCAGAAAATAAAATTCCACCCATCACTTTGACATTATTGCAGAACACCAAAAAAAAAGGAACGCATACAAATGAGTTATGCCAACAAAAAGGGAACATTTTCTTACCAGATTGTCTTTCGGGCTAAACACATTACTGGAAATGCATAATAGAATAAGTTCCACCAATAAATTATTCATAAAAGAAGCAATACTTACAAATTTAATAAAGCTACTCTAAATTTAGTTGTCTTCTCGCATCATTTCTAATAAAAAGGCTTTGCGGGTTTCTTTTGGGCATCCTATCAGAGTCCGACATACACTTGCATTTTGACAAACAGATATGTAAGCTTTTGTATTCACATGAGATTTCAAGTTCATCTCTACTAACATATTCCATATCTCTCTCTCAGAAATAGGTGAAGCAGATGAAAGCCCACCACATGTCAGCCATGCTTTCAAAATGATGATGTTTAGATTTTTTTTTATTTCTAATAGGAATTCGTGCTTCTGGATAAACATTAGGTGTATAATCAGTTGTTTCACTTTGCTCACCATGTTCATGTTCCTCAATATTTTTCAAAGAGGCAGCATTCATATAAATCATTTCATCTATCTCATCAATAGTCAATGGATCATCATTTGATTTTTTCAGACTCTTATGAACTTTCCTTTTTAATATAGTTGATCCAGTCACAACATGATTTTAGTGGCTCTGTCCTTTCCATATAACATCATTAGCTTTTCATAATTTCGGCATGACTTGCTCTTTAAATCAGCAACTGCAAACGTTTTCTATGTTGATGAAAATACAATGAATATTATAATAAGAAAAAGAACACATATATTCAGAAACTATAATAGAAATAATAACTAAATAAGTAAACATGAATTTACCTGAATTAATTAATCCCATACTTCAGGTTCAGCAATGAACATATTTGTGATAGGATCCATGCAAATCCGCTCATTCCCCATCTGGAAGATGTCATAGTATCTGGTGAAGTGCTTCTTATGTATTTTTATTCGATTGTGAATTTTGTCCTTGCTAATAATTTTATCAGGAAATTTTGATTTTAGCTCCTTCAGTGTGTTATTTATTGCATGTGTAGAGAAAGTTCCACCAATCCTGTGGCCAAGTGCATTCTCGTGGCAATATGCATCAATTAAAGTGTCATCCATTACATTTATCCAAAAACATATAGAATTATCCTGAACCTTTAGATCACTTGAGCCAAATTCCTTTGCGTTTTTCGCCATATTAACTATTTCATAATTAAGAAAAATAGTCACAACATTAAAAGAAAATAGTAATACATATAAATATTGATAAAAGTTACTGTGTAAATGTACTAAACATAATGTTTATAACAAAAACATCTAAATCACAAAATCACTATTAAATAACATCAATTAAAAAAATGCTACACAAATAATCGCAATAGTTTTTCACTAGAAAGCTAAGCTTGATAGTTAGTCCAAACGGCAGCTGCTATGCCATCTCGAATCAACTCCCTTTTTCTATACTCGTCATTAATCTCCCTAGAATTTAAATGATCCTTATGCATAGTATTAAGAAGTTCTACATCAACTTGAGCAAGTAACTCATCATTTTGATCTAAGTAGTTGTGTAAAATACAACATGCAAATATTATAAGCTTTTGAGTCTCAATGCCATATAATGATTCTGTTGAACTAGAAATTATAGCAAATCTTTTTTGAGAACTCCAAATGCTTTTTCGATAGTGTTACGCAAAGAAGCATGTCGCAAATTAAATAATTCATGAGAATTTCGAGGTAGATTTCTTGAATACTCTTTCTAGTGATATCTCTCCCCCCGATAAGGTGTAATAGGTCCACTTCTCAATATAAGTCCACCATCAATAAGTTAAAATTTTCCTAAGCATTAAAAAATTAAAATAATTATTTAATTATCATATATAACTAACCTTAAATATATAATATGTACCTTTTGGAATTTTTAGTAGATCTTGACTCTTTAGTGCTTCTTTCATGATTCTTGAATCAGATGTTGTACCTTCCCACCCAGCTAACATATACATAAATTTTAAATCAAATGTGCATGCAACTAATATATTTTGTGTTGGATAATCTTTCCTCCCACGATATCTTGGTGCTTCATTTTGTGAAACTTTAACACATTGGTGTGTTCCATCAATTGCACCAATACAATCCTGATATTACAATCATTATTTAACAATGGAATTGACATTCGTTCAAATATAAGTAATGTAGTAATTGAGTTTACCTTAAAATATGGATAAGAACGTGCGCTCCTAGAAATTTCAAGAGCAATAAATGAGCCATCAGGTTGTCTAAAAAAGTTCTCATATAGCCCCAAGATAGCTCCTAGGAAAACATGCAAATGACGACTCATGGACTCTTCCGAGCGTCGAAATATGAAAAATAGCTCACGATTTGTCACATTATGTGGTAATAAATAAAGTGTTTTTGCAACTTGTTCTTCAATTGTAACTTGAAATGTTGATTTAAGACCTCCATCTTTGATTAAAATCTCACATAAATCCATATAAGTCGAAGGACTCATTCTTATTATATTATGGCAAAGTTCACTAATAAATAAGTTATTTAGTAATTCATCTCTAACTTTCTCTTTTTCAAGCCGTATGTCACGTGTGATCTTAAGTCGATTATTTTCTTCATATGTATAATTCCAACACCAAAAAACTACTAAAATAGCTGCATATGAAGCTATTGAATTCACTTGTCCTAATATATGACTACTATCTTGATTATTCTGATCAACCATCTATAATAAAATTATAAAATAAGCATCAATTACAAACAAGCACTTCAGAGTTGCAACTTATTTAAAATATGATAAGGATCAATCGGAATCCAGCTAAGCATAGAGATTCTAAAGCAAAAGGACAATAAACTTTAATGCATTGTAAAAGGCTTTAATGCAACACAATCTTATTAGCCACTATAAGAAAAACTTAATATGCTCAATAGGAAAACAATGAAAAGAAAGACACAATAGTTTCAACAACAGTGTAACTACATCAGTCTATCAATCCGCACCCACACCAGCGAAACTAAATAAAGTGATAACAAAAACATAACCGAAGAATCTACCCTCTTGGGAAAGTCCAGAAAAAAGAACTTGCGACTATGGGTCAGCACTAGGACATATTTTGCAGTCTTTGTGTGTTCAAACATATAAACCAAAGAACTAAATTTAGTAAAAGCGTCCACCATAACATTGAAGAAACATATATCCAAAATTTAAGAAAATAACATGATTTCAAAAAGCTATACAGGCGGAGGAGGATTAAAAGCTAGAATATGATTTCAAAAAATAATGTAAAAAACGACAATCAATATAGGAAAATAAAAAAAACCGAACCACAGAAAATTCTCATGCGAGAGAAGACAAGTGGAAGAGAATTCGATGCAGAGGATGAATAATATGATTTTAGTAGATATATTAGGGTAAAGGGCAAATTAGGATTATTAAGAATTAAGTAAGGATATAATTGGAAAAAAAAGAGAACCATCGGAAACCACCAAACTGGTGGTTACAAAAAGTGAGGATTTTTCATGGTTACAAGCCCATGAAATAAAATCATACCATGCCACGGAATTAACGAAACAATCAAAATAGACGTCGTTCTCTTAGTAATCATGCCATACCACACCATGGGAAACCACCATCCAAACAAGCTAAGTTTCACCTAATATAATTATATGTTTTATTTACATAATATAACATGTAAGTATAAAAAATAAATTTATTTGTCCAAAAGACTCTTCGATAAAAATCAAATTTAAATGACAAATACTCTTTGAGGGTCTTGAGATTGACAGGCTTACAATAACATTTATCATGTTTATCTTTAAATATAAGTCATACCTTATTTGATAACAAATGGCTTCCTTTATTGTCACAAAAAGAAAAAAATATAAGTCATTGTGCTAAAAATCTTAAATAAAATCAAACAAGTGGTAATTAAATCTTTTATTATTTAAATTGTATAGTAAGCTATATTTAGAATTTTAATGTGAAAGAAATTAAATAAACAAATAAGAATTTTTATATATTTTTATTTTGGTAAAAAGTAATATGAGGGGAAGCTCACATCTGTCAATATGAGGGGAAGCTCACATATGTGATAAAGACTATATAATACCTCAAAAGTTGAAAAGTGTCACGACCCGAATCTAGGATCTAGGACTGACATGACAAATGGAATCTCGAGAGTCCCCAAACAAGCCTCATAGCATCCGTTCACACATCATCGGTTTGGAAGCGTATATTATATAGTAAATACATAGTTCTAAGGGATAAGAAAGTAGGACTCATGCTATGAGGATGCCATAAGGATAGGGATTAACATGGATTCACATAACACGTAGCACATAAGGACTAAGGGGCAGGTAAGTATGACACAGGCTATGGGGGAAAGCGGGGCTTAGGATCTTTCACATCATAACATGAATCTATATCATAATACTCATAACCAATCCATAATAACCATTGCAATAGGTAGCCATAATCATAATCCCTAAATACAATACATAGCATATATCCATACAAGAGTCTACAAGATGTCCAATAATGCCTCTAGTCATAGAATACGGTGGGGGGCCAAGACATGTCCTAGGCTCACTTTAAAAGTAAATATCATAAACAGAAGCAAAATAAGGTAGATGGATGGTGGCTTATCCTTGGAATATATGACTCACCATAACAATTTTCTCAAATCCAGCTAGTCATCAAACGGTGGATGAATGTAGTCTCTAGTCCCTATATGGTTAGATCATGTAGGCAAAAAGTATGTGTTACTATGTTTGAATATATTAAGTATGCGGGCATGCAATGCATATGACTTACCAAACCTGCATTCAATGTTAGATGACAAAGGCACATAATATAGAAAGAGAGATATACAACAAAGAAAAGTAATATAACAATATGCTATGAAATCCATAATGCATGAAATGCAATAATGCTCATATATAGTGGGGATGTTACTTGACAAGGATAGACCTTACTCCTCCTTACGGGAACATCACCCATTTTGGAGAAGCAACCTCATCTTACGAGAACACTACCTATTTTAAAAAGTATTGCCATGTTCATTTAATCACCTTATGAGAACAAGATCCAGTTTGGGGGGTACCTTACCTTGTGAGAATAACACCCATTTTGGAAAGGATTTCCATAACGTTCACTAACCTGACGGGAAAAATACCCATTTTGGAGAGTACCTTACCTTACGGGAACAACACCCATTTCGAAAAGAATTTTCATAACATTCACTCACATTGCGGGAACAACACCCTTTTCAGAGATCGAGTACCTTACCTTACCAGAACAACACCCATTTCTAAAAGGGTTTCCATACCACAAAGGGAATAAGCACTTGATGCTAAGTCACCATTCCACGGGAGTACATATAGATATACATGATTTTAAAAGGAACATAAGTATTTTTGAATCATGACATTGCATACTTAGGCTTAAAGGACAAATCACACTTCTTGTCCTATTTTCATGCATAGGAGTAGCTCATTCACAACCACACTTTCATCAAAATCATATTCATCAACATAATTGGGTCTTAGCCCACTTCATATCCTTCATAAAAACCAATGCTCATGTATGCATATGCCATGAATGATGAGATAATAGCATGGGCAACAGAGATTCATACTTAAATCAACAATATATTATGATATCCAAGTAAATCTATGAGTAAATTTACATTTAGATCATACTTTAGATTACCCGTGCTTAAATCAACCTTTAAAGAGACAATGCATATTCAAATCTTCATAATATTCATGCAATTCAATATATTAGGGCTTAAATCACTTTATAAACATCTATTAAACATAACCCATACTTCAATTGAATCAAATATAACAATAATATTATAACTCCATAATTAAAGTAAGCTAAAATTCATGAAAATCAAGTGAAAATTGATGAAGATTGGAGCCCTTCCTTGAATCCCAAGCTAATTCTGCATAGAGTCTTTAAGAGGACTTCTTAAGTGAGTTGAATATAATTCTAAGTGTGAGAATAAATTTGAATGAAAGGAGAAGAGTTTAGGTCATTTGAATGTCTTAGGATAGCATAGAAGATCACAAAAGTCCCTTAGGAGAAGACATTATTACGAAAAGGCCATTAATGAATCTTGTAGAAAAATGTTGCCAGGGGTCAAGTGGAATGTATATGGTCTGTGAGAAGGTATGTGGACCGTACACCCATACTGAAGCCATACTTAGAAAATTTCAGCAGGATTTCGTCAAATCAAGAGTGCTTCCATTGAAGGTCCCATAGAACGTGTGAAGCTTCACAGGCCGTATGAAGGTGCCAAGTTTTGAGATAGTGATTCCACACTTAGAATATCATTTTGGGAAGGAATTTCATGATAACCAACCCCCACAGCCTGTGAGAAGCCACATGGCCCGTATAAGTGCCTGTATGGCTTGCCTTAGCAAAAATGGACGAAATACAACACAGGAAGGCTCTACAAAAACAGGCATAACTTCTCGATCTGAACTCGAAATTAGGTGAAATTGGATGCGTTGGAAAGATAATTCAAAGAGCTTCAATTTGGTAGGTCATAGGCCACCGAGCTTTTTTTGTGCTACAAGATATGACCATTTAAAGTTGACCCTTCTATCGGTTCTTGTGAAAAGCTTAGCCAATGGAATTCCTTTGAACTTGGCTTGATGTTGGAGAACCATGATGATCCTGAACCACATAAATAAGCTTCGATTGAAGGATTATAAATGAACTTAGCTTGAGCTTGAAGGTTCCATTCCGAGCTCACTACTGCGGGGTATTATATTCTCCACTCCTTAGGATCATTCGTCCTTGAATGAGAAACGGGCTAGCTTGAAAGGCTTGGCTTGAACATAAAACAACCAAACACAATGACACAATGCATATATTCATCATTTGAAAACCAATAAGTCATTAAAACTCATATCAAAACACCTTTAAATCATTCAAAACATTTTAAAATTATTTTCGTGCACATGTATGCATGTCATGTCATGAAATACAAGAGTGAAAGAATTAGGACCACTTGTAATAGGAAGAACCTAATACCTTATGCTTGAGTAAGTTGGAAAAGATGGGGATGTCATTTCATCATGTCCAACGTAACTCCACCTCCCATGTAGCACTCTCCACATGATGATTTCTCTAAAGCACCTTAACCGAAGCGACATCCTTGTCGCAAAGCCGCTTTACTTGCCTATCCAAGACCTCAACTGAGACTTCCTCCTAAGACAAGTTCTACTCAACCTTAACACTTTCCAAAGGCACAATTGTACTAGGATCACCAATCAATTTCATCAGCATAAATACATGGAAAACCGGGTAAATAGAACTCAAATCTGGAGGCAGGTCCAACCTATAAGCCACATTCCCAATCTACTTAACAATCTCATAAGGACCTACATATCGGGTACTTAATTTTCCTTCTTGCCAAAACACATTACACTTTTCATAGGAGAAATCTTCACACACACCCTATCTCCGTCAAGAAATTCAAGATCCCTCTTCCTAACATCCAAATAAGACTTTTCATGACTTTGGGCCATGTTCAACCTCTCTTTAATCAACTTCACCTTTTCCATGGCCCCCAACACCAAATCCGGGCCAATCAACTCCATCTCACCTAACTCTAACCATCCCACCGGGGACCTACATCTCCTATCATACAAGCCTCAAATGGTGCCATACAAATGCTAGCATGAAAGCTATTGTTGTAAGCAAACTTGATAAGTGGTAGATGGCCATCCCAATTTCCCTTGAATTCTAACACACAAGACCTCAACATGTCCTCCAAAGTTTGAATTATTCTCTCGGCTTATCCATTATATCGAGGATGAAAAATGGTACTTAACTTCATCTCAGTGCTATTTTGAAATGATTTCCAAAATTGAGAAGTAAATTGGGTACTTTCACAACTCAAGTCCAGGGCCTAGACGTGACACGGCGAATGGGAACCCGAAGGGACCCAAACAAGTCTCTTAGCATATCGATCACACATCCTTGGTCGCAGAAGCAAAGTAAAAAACAACAAGAGACATAATAAAAAGGGAAGCGGGACTATGGAAAATCTTGATATTCATAAAAGCATAAAGAGTCAAACTCATAGCATAAGTACATCATAATATTCAACAACACCTCTAACATGGAATGGAGCAGGGGTCAAGGCACTCTCCGGGCTCACCCTCATAATAAAAAGTGTCCAACATAAAGAAGTCTCAAAATAGCAAGAAATAATATAGATAGTGTCCTCGGACTTGAGGAATCACCAAAGCTTATCTCCGAAGTATCAACTAGCTATGTGGGGGATGATCAAACGGTGCTATAGTCCTTACATGGTAATATTATGTAGGCATAGAGTATGCGTTAGTATGTTAGATTGTACTAAGTATGTGGGATGCAAAACAACAAAACAGAAGCCAATATAGTTAAAATGCATAATCATAACAATGGATGCATAATCTCAATATGACATGTATGATCAATGCTCATAATAAAACATGCTTGTAAATCATTCATCTTGCACAATATATATAGCATATGTATGTGGGAAGAGACCTTAACTGACATGAGTAAGACCAAGCGAGCTAGAACTTGGAATCTCGATGATTACCCCTCACTGGTAAAGAGGTGGTCCACTTACCAAGGTAAATCATACTTCACCTTATGGGAACATGACCCATTTCGTATAAAGTAATCCCCCTTACAGGAACATGACCCATTTTGGAAATGATTTCATGATAAAGTGCACTAAATGGATCCACTAGTATAGCAAGGGAAAAGTATAATCCTATGTTAACATATAGTTTAGAGACTAAAGACTTTATATAAGGACCCCTTGGGTCAAGCCCCCATCTAAAGTACTCAATCAGTGCTAAGTCTAATCCCACAGAATACTTGAAATAATCATAACTTTAATAACTTGTAAATAAATAATGAAGCATGACATAAGTAGCCATATTTTCACTCCAAAATTCAATACTCAAAATCCTCATTTGGAATAAAGGATTCTCTTCAAGCTTTAAGCCTCCATCTTCAATCTTCACCAAGAACTTCTCCAAAGCTAAGGTATGTGGTGTTGAACCATTGGGTCCTTTCACTCATGGTGCTTAAGCTTCCTTTTTACTAATATTTCATGATTTAAAGTTGATTTTACATGTGAGTCTTGTATATTGAGAAATTTACTGCACAATGGTTTAAGTTCATAAAAGTATGGTTGTTTTAGCATGTTTTGAGCTTTAAATCTTGGATCAAATGTTGGATTTGATTAGGGGTTTTGATGTGATTGTCTTGGAGGTGTTGCAAGATGTTGACTGATGGTTTTAGTACAGATTTTCTTGCATGATTTCTTCTCTAAATTGCATGGTCTTGTATCCCCATTTCACACCCCTTAAGTGTTTGATAAAATGTCCGGCTAGGGTTTTTTGAGGAAATGAAGGCCCAAAGCATGAGATATGATATGATGACGAAATGAATTTATGTACATGATATACTCTATATAAAGTTTGCATTAGACCATACCCGATCTGGGGGGACAAGAGACCGGGTAACCATGTTGGGGGATTATACCCACCAACCATGCGAGGGGTTTATACTTCGTCACCGTGTTGATAAGATGTGATTATCATCAACCATGTGACAGGTTTATACCACACAACCACCAAGGGATTTATACCATGAAGAGCTTCTTGGTCTCTTCTACCCTTATGATATTCTATATAAGCGTGAGGTTTATACTTATGCATTGATCATTCATGTCATATTGTTATATCGTGCCTATTGTGTATTGTTATGCATGTTGATTACTCTTGTTGCACATCCCACATACTTAGTACATTCAAACCTACTAACTCATACTCTTGCCTGCATGATATCACCATGTAGGAACCGGTGGCCAAGTTGACCATCCTCCTTCTCCACGTGGCTAGTCGGTGCTATTTCAAGCTAGTTGGTGATTCCTACATCCCGGGGACCTTGGCTTATGCTTTTATCTTTCCTTGTATTGAGACATCCTATTTTGTGTTCTAGTTTGACTATGAGGGTGAGCTCGGTTACTTCGTCTTGGCCCCTGCTCTATCTATGTATTTAAATGTCTTTGTTGGACAAGTTATGTATTTATGATATGAGCTATGATATCTTGTCTCTTGATATTGAATTTTTGGCAAGCTATCCCTTAACCCCTTATGCTTGTTTTATGTCTTTCACATGCTTCTGCAACCAGTGATATGTAATGATAAGTTGAGAGGCTTGATTGGGTTCCTTCGGGTTCCCCATTTGTTGTGTCACATCTAGCCCCTAGGCTTGGGTCGTGACAAACTTGGTATCGGAGCACTAGGTTGATAGATCCTCAGAGTCCAACACACAACATGGATTAGAGTCCTATTCATGGTTGTGAAGCGCGCCATGACTATGAATAGGAGGCTATAAGGCATTTTATGGAATGTTTCCCTTCTTCATGTTCTAAGCCATTCTGTAGAGTCGCCCTAACGATCTTTCTCTACTATGCTAGATCATGCCAAAAACTAGAGGAAGATGGGCCCAAACTCCCGAGGAGCAACCTACCAATGGTGAGCTCCGAGATGCTCTTAGTAGGCTTGTCGAAGTGGTGGCCAACCAAGTCCAACAAGGGACCCAAACGTCTTATGCTACTACCCCGGGAGCTAGGGTAAGAGACTTTATGAGGATGAATCCTTCGGTTTTCCATGGGTTGAAGGTGGATGAAGATCCACAAGGGTTCATTGATGAGGTCTACAAAATTTTGAATATCATGGGTGTTGGGCTGAATGAAAAGGCGGAGTTGGTGGCCTACCAACTCAAGGGGGTAGCCCGAATTTGGTATGAACAATGGAAGGGTGAGAAGGGTAATGTTTATTTGATGGTTTAGGAGGAATTCAAATTGGCCTTCCTTAGTCAGTTCTTCCCTCTTGAGCTTAGGGAGGCAAAGTTAGTAGAGTTCATGAACTCGAAACAAGGTGCTATGAGTATGAGGGAGTATGCCCTAAAATGTACTCAACTTTCAAGGTATGTCCCTCACTTGGTGGCTAATCCTAGATCGAGGATGAATGAATTTGTAATGGGAATCTCTGACTTGGTGAGTGAAGAATTCCAGTCAGCCTTGCTTATTAATGACATGGACTTGTCTCGGTTGATGACATATACCGAGCAAATGGAAGTGGAGAAATTAAGGAAGAGAAGGGGGCATGAGGCCAAGAGGGCCCGATTTGAGGGTAAATTTCAAAAGGGTTCTAAGTTTCGTCAAGGCCAAGGGCCTCCTCATGCTACTAATAGGAGGTTTGCGAATGACCTCCCTAGGCCTCAAGGTGTAGGTGGAATGGCTCCTAATGATGTGTGCCCTATATGTGGAAGAAGCCATGGAGGCCCATGTTTGAGGGGTTCTAATGCATGCTATGAATATGGGGAGCTTGGTCACAAGAAGGTAGATTGTCCATGAATCCATGGCAAGGTCCGGGGTGCTAATGCGGTTCCATTGGAAAGAGGTGGTCCTCAAGGTGGTGCCCCAAGACACAATCAATTTTATGCTCTACATGAGAGGCAAGGGGTTGGTGAGGTCCCCGATGTTATTACCGGTATGTTGAAAATCTTTGATCTTGATGTATATGCTTTGATTGATCCGGGTGCAACCCTTTCCTTTGTTACCCCCTTTGTTGCTAAGAAGTTCCATGTTGAGTCGGAGTTGTTGCATGAGTCATATGAGGTGTATACTCCTATTGGTGCATCTATTGTTGCTAGGAGGGTATATAGAAATTGTCCGGTGTGCGTCTTGCATAAAATCTTACCTTGTGATCTTGTTGAACTAGACATGGTTAATTTTGATGCTATTCTTGGGATGGATTCGTTGCATGCATACTATGCTTCTATTGATTGTAGAACCCGTAGGGTGAAGTTTCAATTTCCAAATGAACCCGTCCTTGAGTGGGAAAGTCATGATGTGGTAGTGAGGGGTAGGCTCATCTCATATATTAAAGGCCATAGGTTGATTTCCAAAGGGTGTTTGTATCATCTTGTGAGGGTGAAAGATATGGAGTCCAAAGTCCCTTCCATTGAGTCAGTTCCAGTTGTAAACGAGTTCTTGATATCTTCCCAAATGACCATCCCAGTGTGCCTCTCGAAAGGGAGATGGATTTTGGCATATATCTCCTTCCCGACACTAAAACTATCTCCATTCCCCCTTACCTTATGGCCCCAGTGGAGTTGAAAGATTAAAGGAACAATTGAAAGATTTGTTGGAAAAGGAATTTATTAGACTTAGCCAATCACCTTGGGATGCACCGATGTTGTTTGTAAAGAAGAAGGATAGGTCATTTAGAATGTGCATTGACTACCGACAACTCAATAGAGTTATTATAAAGAATAGATATCCTCTTCTAAGAATTGATGACTTGTTTGACCAATTGCAAGGGGCTAGTTTTTTATCTAAGATTGATCTTTGGTCCGGGTATCATCAAGTGAGGGTGAGGGAGTGTGATATTCCCAAGATGGCCTTTCAGACTAGATTTGTGTATTATGAATTTGTGGTGATGTCCTTTGGGTTGACTAATGCGTCGACCATCTTTATGGACCTAATGAATAGGGTCTTCAAGCCCTACCTTGATTCCTTTGTTGTGGTCTTCATTGATGATATTTTGATCTTATTCACGTAGTAGGGAGGAGCATATGGGCTATTTGAGGGTTGTGTTGCAAATATTGAGTGAGGAGAGATTGTATGCTAAATATGACAAGTGTGAATTTTGGTTGAAGACGGTTGTATTCTTAGGTCTTGTGGTATCGAGGGATGCCATTAAAGTGGATCCTAAGAAGACCAATGTGATTAAAAATTGTCCTAGACCATTGACCCCATTGGATATTAGGAGTTTCTTAGGCGTTGCAGGTTACTGTAGAAGGTTTGTGAATGAGTTCTCCTCCGTTGCTTCCCCTATGACAAAGCTGACTCAAAAGAAGGTTACGTTTGTGTGGATCAATGAATGTGAGAAAGCTTCTAAACATTGAAAGATAGGCTTGTGTCCGCTCCTATATTGTCACTACCGGATGGGCTTGAGGGTTTTATTGTGTATTTTGATGTACCTAGAGTCGGCTTGGGTTGTGTGCTAATGCAAAATAGTAAGGTCATAGCCTATGCTTCTAGACAACTCGAAGTGGATGAAAAAAACTACCCTACCCATGACCTTGAATTGGTCGCCGCGGTGTTTGCATTAAAGATATGGCATTATTATTTATATGGGGTGCATGTTGATGTCTTCACTGATCATAAGAGCCTCCAATATGTCTGCACACCAAAAGATCTCAACTTGAGACAAAGAAGGTGGCTAGAACTCCTTAAGAACTATGACATGAGTTTGCATTACTATCCGGTAAGGCAAATTTATTGGTGGATGCTTTGAGTCGGTGTCTATGGGTAGCCTAACTCATATGGATGGTGGTGATAGGGAGATAGCTAGGGAGGTGTATAGATTGGCTATATTGGGGGTTAGGTTGGAAGATGTGGGTTATGGTGTTGTTGTTGTTGATGGTGCTAAATCTTCTTTGGTTGATGAGGTGATAACAAAACAAGATCTAGACTCCTCCTTGCTTAAATTGAAGTCCTTGGTGGAAGAGGGCAAAATAGAGGTTTTCTCCCAAGGGGAGATGGGGCCCTTAGATACTAATGTAGGTCGTGTGTACCATTTGTTGATGGTTTGAGGGAGAGAATTCTTGATGAGGCCCGTAATTCTTCTTACTCTATTCACCCTGGTTCCGCCAAAATGTATAGAGACTTAAGGGATATGTATTGGTGGCGTGGCATGAAGAGAGACATTGCCAAATTTGTTTCCGATTGCCATAGTTGTCAACAAGTCAAGGCTGAAAACCAAAGGCCGGGTGGCCTAACCTAAGACATAGATATTCCCACTTGAAAGTGGGAGGTGATTAACATGGATTTTGTGGTTGGCTTGCCTAAGACTAGGAAAGGTTTTGACTCTATATAGGTGGTAGTTTATAGGATGACAAAGTCGGCTCACTTTCCACCGGTTAAGAGTACATATGGGGCTGAAGAGTATGCAAGTTTGTACATCCATAAGTTAGTGACGTTACATGGGGTTCCTTTATCTATTATATCTGATCGTGGTACACAATTTACTTCACACTTTTGGAGGTCTTTTCAAAGGGGTCTTGGTACCAAACTTCACCTTTGTACAACCTTCCACCCTCAAATGGATAGCCAAGTCGAAAGGACAATTCAAACACTTGAGGATATGCTTAGGGCTTGTGTTTTGGAGCTTAAAGGTAGTTAGGATGACCATATTCCATTGATTGAGTTTTCCTACAACAATAGCTATCACTCTAGTATCGGTATGACTCCTTTTGAGTTTCTTTATGGGAGACATTGTAGATCACAGGTGGGTTAGTTTGAGGTTGGAGAGGTGGATTTATTGGGGCCGGATCTTGTTATGAATGCTCTTGAGAAGGTAAGGATGATTACGAAAATGTTGAGGATAGCCCAAAGCCTTCAAATATCCTATGCCGATAGGAGAAAAAGAGACATT
The DNA here is from genome assembly GCA_026153255.1 of Solanum medicagineum. NCBI lineage: Eukaryota > Viridiplantae > Streptophyta > Magnoliopsida > Solanales > Solanaceae > Solanum > Solanum medicagineum. Next base: position 11,609,829 of record JAPFFP010000080.1, read on the forward strand.
GAATTCAAATTCTCCAATGAAAGGTGTGGTCTATTTTGTTGAAAAGGAGAAGTCGAGTCCAAGGTATATTGGTCCTAATGTGGTGATAGAGAGGATTAGCAAGGTAGCTTATGATTTGAAGTTGCCTTGTGAAATGAATTTGGGTCATCCGGTATTCCATGTTTCTATGTTGAGGAAGTGTGTTGGTGATCTTGATATTGTGCCTCTTGATGTTGTGAGTGTTGTTTAGGATAACTTAATTTATGAGGAGGTTCCGGTTCAGATCTTGGATAGGCAAGTAAAAAGATTGAGGAACAAGGGGATGGCATCCGTTAAGGTCCTTTGGAGGAACCAACAAGTTGAAAGTGTTACATGGGATGCTGAAGCGGACATGAAAAAGTGGTATCCTCATCTTTTCCACTCCACTCAAGCCTAAAGTACTAATCCTAAGTCCCATATATGATTTCAAGTCTTACATTTCAGCCCCTATGTCATTCATATGCATTCATGTTTAAGGTATGCCGTTTGTCTAAATTCCTAGCAGTCTTTTTCGGTTGTATTTGTTTTAACGAAAAAAGCACTAGTGATTGTAAGCTAGGTGCCCTTAAATGACAGGATGGGAAGAAGCTCTATTCGAAATCGAGAATCCCAATACTACATTTGCTACTGATAATGCCTCTACTACCTGTGCCGGGTAAACTTATGATGATTTTACACTTATATTGAGAATTTGAAAATGGTGTTTTACATGTTATGTTGCATTCTTGTTGGGGCTGATTTGTGCATGATCACTCTTGTATTGCATGTCTCTTTTATATTCGGGGATGAATGTTCCCAAGGGGGAGATATTGAAATGACCCCAAAAAGTGCCAAAAAATATGTCTCGTAATGCCTGAAATTTTAATTTTCATATATCTCATAATCCGTTTGTTATTTCAAAAATTCGACTTCATATTTGTGATAAAGGGGTTAAAATTAGGTGAAAAAGGATCTAACCTTGATTTAAGAGCGAAAAATTAGTAATTATAATTTTTTAGTGATGATTTCTAGAGAGCAATCGGCGCCCCTAACACGATGCGCCAAGGGCGCGCTCATGCGTAATTCCTTCTCCGCTTCCTCTCCACGATGCAGAGAGGTGTATTTTCCTGGCAGTATTTTTCTTGTGCGGTCCAATTATTCTAAGTGTTGGGCCCAAGTTTTTCCAAGCGTGTTTTTATCTATACTAAACAAATTTCACCTTTATATCACCCAACATTTCCCAGTACTCCCTAAAATACTTATCCATATTTTCACTCCAAAATTCAAGACTCAAAACCCTCATTCGGAACAAAGGATTCTCTTCAAGCTTCAAACCTCCATCTTCAATCTTCACCAAGAACTTCTCCAAAGCTAAGGTATGTGGTGTTGAACCATTGGGTCCTTTCATCCATGGTGCCTAAGCTTCCTTTTTACTAATATTACATGATTTAAAGTTGATTTTACGTGTGGGTCTTGTATATTGAGAAATTTACTGCACAGTAATTTAAGTTCATAAAAGTATGGTTGCTTTAGCTTGTTTTGAGCTCTAAATCTTGGATCAAATGTTGGATTTGATGAGGTGTTTTGATATGATTGTCTTGGGGGTGTTCCAAGGTGTTGATTGATGGTTTTATTACAAATTTTCTTGCATGATTTCTTCTCTAAATTGCATGGTCTTGTATCCTCATTTCACACCCCTTAAGTGTTTGATAAAATGTCTGACTAGGATTTCTTGAGGAAATGAAGGTCCAAAGCATGAGATATGTTATGATGATGTTATGATGATGAAATGAGCTTATGTTCATGATATACTCTATATAAAGTGTTGCATTAGACCACACCTGATCCGGGGGGACAAGAGCCCGAGTAACCATGTTGGGGGTTTATATCCATCAACCATGCGAGGGGTTTATACTTCGTCACCGTGTTGATAAGGTGTGATTATCATCAACCATGTGAGGTGTTTATACCACACAACTACCAAGTGTTTTATACCTTGAGTATCTAGCTTGGTCTCTTCTACACTTATGATATTCTATATGAGCGTGAGCTACTTGAGCTTGTTTACTTATGCATTGATCATTCACGTTATATATCGTGCCTATTGTGTATTGTTATGTATGTTGATTATGAAGCTTAACTCTTTTTGCATTGCATCCCACATACTTAGTACATTCAAAAGTACTAACGCGTACTCTTGCCTATATGATATCACCATGTAGGAGCCAGTGCTCAAGTTGACCATCCTCCTTCTCCACGTGGCTAGTCGGTGCTATTTCAAGCTTGTCGGTGAGTCCCCTATTCCAAGGACCTTGGTTTATGCTTTCCTCTTTCCTTGTATTGAGACATTCTAGTTTGTGTTCTAGTTTGACTATGAGGGTGAGCCCGGTTAGTTTGTCTTGGTCCCCGGTTTATCTATGTATTTTGTGGGGTTTGTTGGACAAGTTGTGTATTTATGATATGAGCTATGATATCTTGTCTCTTGATATTGATTTCTTGGTCCCTTTTCCCCTGTGTTTGTTGGACAAGTTGCGTATTTATGATATGAGCTATGACATCTTGTCTCTTGATATTGATTTTTTGGCAAGCTATCCCTTAGTCCCTTTGCCCCTTATGCTTGTTTTATGTGTTTTACATGCTTCCGCGACCAATGATGTGTAATGATAAGTTGAGAGGCTTGATTGGGGTTCTTTTGAGTTCCCCATTCACCATGTCACGTCTAGCCTTTAGGCTTGGGTTATGACAATCACCATGCTAGCCCATGCCACGACTAATCAAATCAAACAAGGGGCCTAAGCCCATTATGCTTCCATTCCTGCTTCAAGGGTGAGAGACTTTACTAGGATGAACCGACCAGAGTTTCATGTGTCCAAAGTGGATGAGGACCCCCAAGAATTTATAGATGAGGTGTAAAGTTTCTCTATCATGGGGGTTAGATCGGAGGAGAAGGTGGAGTTGGCAGCATACCAACTCAATGGGTTGGCTCAAATATGGTATGTCCAATGGAAAGCGGAGAAGAGGAGTAACAATGTCATCCTTTGGGAAGAGTTTTATACGGAATTACTTAATGGTTATTCCTTCTTGAGCTTAGGGAGGCCAATATGATGGAGTTCATGAATTTAAAGCAAGGATCTATGAGTGTGAGGGAGTATGCCCTCAAGTTCAACCAACTCTCCAAATATGGTCTACAATTTGTTGTGGACCAGAGGTCTAGAATGAACAAATTTGTGATGGGGATATCCGATTTGATTAATGAGGAGTGTCGCGCCACCATGTTGATAAGTGACATGGACTTGTCTCATCTAATGACATATGCCGAATAAATGGAGGGGGAAAAGCTAGAAAAAGGAGGAGTGGTGAGGCTAAGAGGGTCCATTTTGATGGTAAGTTCCAAAGTCTCAAAGGTGGCCGATTTCATCAAGGCCAATGGTCTTCTGATGCTCATAATAGAAGGTTTTCAAATGACAACCCAAGGATCCAAGGTGATGGTGGTGTGGTGTCTAATGCTACGTGTCTAAAATGTGGTAAGGGTTATAGTGGCTCATGCTTGAGGGATACTAATGCTTGTTATAGTTGTCGGGAAAGTGGGGCACAAGGTGATGGATTGCCTTCGTAACTAGAATAAGACTAAGGATGTTCGTCCACAAGGTACAAATGTGGTTCCTAGGGGAAGAGGTGGCCAACAAGGTGGTGCCACACGACATTATTGATTCTATGCTCTTCAAGGGATACAAGGAGTAGATGAGGCGCCCAATGTCATCACAATTATGTTAAAAGTCTTTGATTTTGATGTGTATACATTGACAGACCCGGGTGCCACTCTTTCATTTGTTGCTCCTTTGGTTGCCAAAATATTTCATGTTGAACCCGAATTGTTGTGTGAGCCATATGAGGTGTCTACTCTTATTGGTGTATCTATTGTTGCTAGAAGAGTGTTGAGGAATTGCCATGTTCGCATTTTGCATAATATATTGCCTTATGATTGTGTTGAGTTAGATATGGTGGAATTTGATGTCATTCTTGGGATGGATTGATTGCATGCATATTATGCTTCTATTAATTGTAGAACCCGTATGGTCAAATTCCAATTACGTAATGAACCCGTCCTTGAGTGGGAGAGTCATGATGTGGTGGTCAAGGGTACATTTATTTCTTGCATTAAAGCCAATAAGTTGATTTCTAAAGGGTGTTTCTATCATCTTGTGAGGGTTATGGTTGTTGAGTCCAAAGTCCTTCCTATAGAGTTGGTTCTATGGTTAATGAGTTTCTTGATGTCTTCCCTAATGAGCTTCTTGGTGTTCTTCTCGATAGGAAAATAGACTTTGGTATAGACCTTCTTATCGATACTCAACCTATTACGATTCCCCCTTACTATATTGCCTCGGTGGAGTTAAAGGAGTTGAAGGAGCAATGGAGGGATTTGTTGGAGAAGGGTTTTATTAGGCCTAGCTAATCACCTTGGGGTGCACCGGTGTTATTTGTGAAGATGAAAGATGATTCCCTTAGAATATGCATTAACTTCCGGCAACTTAACAGGGTCACCATAAATAATAAGTACCCTTTACCAAGGATTGATGATCTCTTTGACCAACTTCAAGGAGCTAGTCGCATCTCTAAGATTGATCTTCGGTTTGGGTATCACCAAGTGAAAGTTAGGGTGTGTCACATTCCCAAGATGGCCTTCCAGACTAGGTATGGGCATTATGAGCTTGTCATTATGTATCTTGGGTTGACTAATGCACCGACTATCTTTATGGATCTTATGAATAGGGTCTTTAAACCCTACCTTGTTTGTTTGTGGTGGTCTTCATTGATGATATTTTGATCTATTCCTATAGTGAGGAGGACCATGTGAGTCACTTGAGAGTGGTGCTTCAAAGATTGAGGGAAGAGAAGTTGTATGATAAATATGAGAAATGTGAGTTTTTGTTTAAAGAGGTTGCCTTTCTAGGTCATGTGGTGTCAGGGGATGATATTAAGGTGGATCCTACGATGATAGAGGTGATTATAAATTGGCCTAGACCTTTAATACCATTGGATATTAGAAGCTTCTTGGGCTTAACGGGTTATTATCGGTGATTTGTGAATGGGTTCTCTTCTATTTCTTTTCTTATGACTAAGTTGACCCAATAGAAGGCTAATTTTGTGTGGACCGATGAGTGTGAAAAGAGTTTCAAAACATTGAAAGATAAGCTTGCCTCCGCTCCTATGTTGTCCCTACCAGAAGGGTTGGAAGGGTTTGTTGTATATTGTGATGCCCTAAGGGTTGGTTTGGGTTGTGTTTTGATGCAAAGTGGTGAGGTGATAGCCTATGCTTCTAGACAACTTAAATTGCATGAAAAGAATTATTCTACTGATGATCTTGAATTGGATGCTGTGGTATTTACTTTGAAAATTTGGCGTCATTATTTGAATGGGATGTATTTGGATGTGTTCATCAATATTAAGAGTCTCCAATATGTGTTCACTCAAAAAGATCTTAACTTGAGACAAAGAAGTTGGTTAGAGCTCCTTAAGGATTATGATATGAGTGTGCATTATCATCCCGGTAAGGATAATGTTGTGGTTGATGCTTTGAGTAGGGTGTCTATGGGTAGCGTAGTGCATGTTGGTGATGGTGGTAAGGAGGTGGCTAGAGATGTCCATCGGTTGGCTAGACTGGGGGTTAGGTTGTAAGAGGTTGACAATGGTGGTGTAGTGGTGGATGATGCTTCTAAATCTTTATTGGTTGAGGAGGTAAAGGCAAAGCAAGATCTTGATCCCGTCTTGTTGGAGTTGATTGCCTTGGTGAGTGATGCTAAGGTGAGGTTTTCTCCCAAGGGGGAGATGGTGCCTTTAGGTACCAAGGTAGGTTATGTGTGCCTAGTATAGATGGTTTTGTTGGGTTCGAATTTGGTTATGGAGTCCTTAGAGAAAGTGAGATTGATAAGAGAGAGGTTGAGAATAGCCCAAAGTAGGCAGAAGTCCTATGCTGATGTGAGGAGAAGGGATCTTGCATTTAAGGTTGACGATTGGGTATGTTACCATGTAGGAACCAAAGCTCCTATTGATTCTACTCGTGGATAGACGGATTGTTCAAGTTAGCCTTGGTGAGCCCTCCATTCCGGGGATAATGACTATTCTCTTATGTTATGTATTAAGACTCTCTTCCGTTTATTGTATACTTATGACCATAAGGGTGAGCCCGGTTGCTTTGTCTTGGCTCCCGCTAAGTATCTATATTTAGAGGTGTTGTTGGACAAGTTATGTATTATGTTTGAGCATTGACTCATCTAAGTTATTTAAGTATTAAACTCTTTCTCTCTCTCTCCCTTAGTCCCAATTCCCCTTGTTCATGTTTCTTATGTTGTTTTATATAGCTTCCACGACCAAGGATGTGTAATGATATGCTATTAGGCTTGTTTGGGGTTCCTTCATGTTCCCCATTCGCTGGTCATGACTAGGCCCTAGGCTTGGGTCGTGATAGACATCTCCTAGCTTCCTACTCATAGTTGTGGTGCACAATACAACTATGAATAAGACTATAATCGACGCAGTGTGTTGGATTCCGAGGATCTAATAACCTAGTGCTCTCATACCACCTTTGTCACGACTCAAGCCTAGGGCCTAGACATGACCGGCGAATGGGGAACCCAAAGGAATCCCAAACAAGCCTTGTAGCATATCATTACACATTCTTGGCTGCAGAAGCAATTAGAATGATAGTAAGAGATAAATGTAAACAAGGGGGAATTGGGACTTAGGATAAACTTCGATATCATAAACATCAACAGTCAATAGAGTCAAGCTCGTAGCATAGATAAATAACATGTCCAACAACACCTCTACTACATAGATAAGAGTGGGGGCCAAGACAAAGCAAATGGGCTCACCCTCATAGTCAATACATAAGTCAAGAGAGAAAGTCTTAATCATAGCAATGGATCACAAGTAACGTTCTCAGAATGGAGGACTTACCAACAAGCTTGATAGAAGTCGTACTAGCCACGTGGAGGAGGATGATCAATCGATACACCGGTTCCTACATGGTGACATCATGTAGGCATAAAGTATGCATTAGTACCTTTGAATGTACTAAGTATGTAGGATGCAGTGCAAAAAGAGACAGGCAACATAGTCAAGATGCATAAGGATAAGCAAGAGATAGCATGATAACAATATGACATGTATAATCAATGCTTAAGTAAATCATGCTTTGCGAATCATTCAATTTATATAGATCATAATACATAAGTGTGGGAAGAGACCTCAACCGACATAGAATAAGACCTTTTTGGAGATGCAACCTTCCTTACGGGAGGCCGTCCCCTTTTGAATTACGTTCACTTTCTTATGGTAGCCTGTCCCTTTTCGGATTAAGTGGCCTTCCTTATGGGAGCCCATCCCCTTTCGGGTTAAGTGACGTTCCTTACAGAAGCCCGTCCATTTTTGGATTAAGTGGCCTTCCATACAGGAGCCCGTCCCCTTTTTGATTAAGTGACCTTCCTTATGGGAGCCCTTCCCCTTTTGTATTAAGTGGCCTTCCTTACGGGAGCCCATCCCTTTTCGGATTAAGCATTTCATAGAACTAGCTCATCGAACCATTACATTTCAATCATCACGAAAGAACTCCTCATTTTCTCAAGAATACAACAAACATAAGAACCCAACAATCTACTTGCAACACCATAGGTACTTTCTCATGAAACAACCCATATAAATATTTCTATCATCATCATAAAGTAATTCAACCCATATGACATACATTGGACCTTCTATTCCTCAAGAAATGATAATCGGATATCTTATTGAACACCTAGCGAGTGTGTAATGCCAGTGTAAATCTATACAATTCAAGAGTGAAATCACGCTAGAAAATTCAATGTAAAACCTTTAATAGATACTTGGTAGCACCCTCAAGCAACACACATCAAAACCCTTAATCAAACCTCACAATAGATCTTAGTTTCATGGCCTAAAACATAGCAAAACAGTCACAATTTGATAAACCCCAACATAGTGTGTAGTGATTTTCGTAATAAAGAAGACCCATGAGTAAATCATCTTTAAATCATGCAATTTGTAAGAAAAGGAAGCTTGGGCATCATGGGTGAAAGGAACCCACATATCTTAGCTTTGGAGATGAACTTGATGAAAATTGGAGATGAAGACTTGAAGCTTGAAGGAGAATCTTGAGATACAGATGAGGGTTTGAGACTTGAATTTTGAGAGAAATATAAGACTAAGTGTTTGAGTGAAATATTGGGGAATGTTTTGGGTGATATGAGGGTGAAATAAGGCTAAGTATAGGTGTTTTCACATATGGGAACACTTAGGCCCAAGACTTACAAGTCTTGGACCAAAATAAAAAATCTGGGCAAATCATTCTGGAAATCGTATTTTGCAATTTTTGGATTTTGATACAGTTGCTGCAAAATCAGGTTTAGACCCTTTTCTCCCTAAATTTGACCCCTTGAACAAGAATATGAAGTCAAATTTTTGATATCACACAGCGATTTTGAGATATATGGAAATTAGAATTCTGGGCACTTCCGAGGCACGTTTTCAGGTACTTTTTTGGGATCTTTTCAGTATGAAGAGGGACATTGCCAAATTTGTATCTGGTTGTCATATTGGCCAATAAGTTAAAGTCGAACATCAAAGTCCAGGTGGATTAACCCAAGACATAGAGATTCCTACTTGGAAGTGGGAGGAGATTAATATGGTTTTGGTGGTTGGAATGCCCAAGACTAGAATTCATTTTTATTCCATTTGGGTTGTAGTTGATAGGATGACGAAATCAGCTCATTTTCTACCGATTAAGACCACATATGGGGCTGAAGATTATGCTGGGTTGTACATTTATGAGTTGGTGAGGTTGCATAGAGTTCCTTTGTCCGTTATATCATATTGTGGTGCTCAATTTACTTCACAATTTTTGAGGTCCTTTCAAAGGGGTCTTGGTACAGGAGTTAAAGTTAATACAACCTTTCACCCTGAAATAGATGGCCAAGCCGAGAGAACTATCCAAACACTTGAGGATATACTTAGGGCTTGTGTATTGGAATTTAAGGGTAGTTGGGATGCGCATCTTCCATTGATTGAGTTTGCCTATAACAGTAGCTATCATTCTAGTGTCGGTATTGCCCCTTTTGAGGCTCCTTATGGTAGACATTGTAGATCACCCGTAGGGTAGTTTGAGGTTGGAGAGGTGGCTTTGTTGGGACCAGATCTGGTTATGGTGGCTCTTGAGAAGGTTAGGTTGATTAAATAAAGGTTCAAGATGGCCCAGAGTTGGCAAAAGTCCTATGCCGATGTGAGGAGAAGGGATCTTGAATTCAAAGTTAGTGATTGGGTCTATTTGAAGGTGTCACCCATGAAGGGTGTGGTTCGTTTTGATAAGAAGGGCAATTTGAGTCCAAGATATGTGGGTCCTTATAGAGTAATGAGGAGGATTGGCAAGGTAGCTTATGAGTTGGAATTGCCTAGTGAGATGGATTTGGTTATCTGGTCTTTCATGTATCCATGTTGAGGAAATGTGTGGGAGACCGTAATGCTATTGTACTTCTTAGTGTCGTTGGTGTTGTTGAAGACGACTTATAGAGAGGTTCCGGTTTAGATTTTGGATAGACAAGTGAAGAGGTTGAGGAACAAGGATGTGGCTTCCGTTAAGGTCCTTTGGAGGAATCAACAAGTCAAAAGTGCTACATTGGAGGCCGAAGCAGACATACAAAAGTGATATCCTTATCTCTCCCATTCTACTCAAGAATAAGGTACTAATTCAAAGTCCTCTGTATGATCTCAAGTCTTAAGTTCAGCCCTCATGTCATTGCATACATTCATGTTTAAATTAACAAGTCCATGATGATTTTACACTTATGTTGAGATTTTTGAAATGATGTTTAAGTGCATTGTTGCGTCCTTATGTGGGTTAAAATTGTCATGCTTATGTCTCTCATATGCCTTTCTTTGACATTTGGGGATGAATGTTCCCAAGGGGGAGATATTGAAATGACCCCAAAAGGTGCCCTAAAATGTGCCTTGAAAGTGTCCGAAATCGTATTTTCCATATATCTCAAAATTCATGTATGTTATCAAAAATCTGACTTTATATTCTTGATCAAGGGGAAAAATTGAGTGGGAGATGGGTCTAATCCCGGTTTTAGACCAAACGAATCTCAATTTTGATTTTCCAAAATCCCTTATCCAGTGTCTGTCCGCTATGGTGCCGCGTCGCGCTTCCATTGCAGACCAGTGTAAAATTGCCTTCACGATAGGTCCATGTCGCGGACCAGATGCAGACCTGTGTACTTTGTTGCTAGTGATTTTATCTCGGCCCAAGACTTTTGGGTCTTGGGCTTAAGCCCTCTCATACATGAAAATACCTATACTTAGCCATATTTTGCCTTCATATCATACAAGACATTCCCTAGTATATTCTCAGACACTTAGACTAATATTTCTCTCAAAATTCAAGTGTCTTAATCTCTTCTGGATCTTAAGGAATTCATCTAAGCTTTAAGTCTCCATTCAAATCTTCATCAAGAAATTCTCCAAGGCTATGGTATGTGGGTTTCATTCATGGGTTCCTTTCACCCATGAAGCCCAAACTTCTTTTTTACCTAAATTGCATGATTTCAAGTTGATTTACTTATGGTTCTTACTTATTGTGAATTAGACTATGAACCATGTTGGGGTTTCATGAAACTGTAACTGTTTTAGCATGTTTAGAGCTACGAATCTAAGATTCACTGTGGGATTTGATGAAGGATTTTGATGTATATTGCTTGAGGGTGTTACCAAGTATTGATGGATGGTTTTACATTGAATTTTTTTGCATGATTTCATCCCTAAATTGCACGGTTTTACACTAGCACTACACACCCGCCAATTGTTTGATAAAATATCCGGGTATGATTTCTTTACTAATTGAAAGTCCAATGCATGTCTTATGAGTTGAATGGCTTTATGGTGGTGAAAGGAATGTATGTATATGATATTCTCCTATATCGTGTCGTGAATTAACCATTCCCCACTCGGAGGGTTGTGAGTCCGATAACCATGTCGGGGGTTTTTACTTTGATAACCAATGTCGAGGGATTTGTACCTTGATAACCATGTCGAGGGTTTGTACCTTGTTAAATTGGTTTGAGGGGTTGGTACCTCAATCACCATGGGTGGTAGGGTGAGACGATCGACCAACCAATCAAGGGGTTTGTACCTTGATTACCAGGTTGAGGGGTTGGTACGTCAATCACCATGGGTGGTAGGGTGAGACGATCCACCAACCAATTGAGGGGTTGGTACCTCAATAGACTATGAATTCTATAATGATGGTCTCTTCTTGCACATGTATTATGTTCTATGTAAGCATGATTTACTTTAAGCATCTTCCATGCATGCCATATTGCTACATGCTTATTCATTGCCTATGTTATGCATTTCGATTATGCTGCTTATCTCTTTTTGCATGGAATAGTACATACTTATTATATTCAAACATACTAACGCATACTCTATGCCTACATGATTCCACCATGTAGGAACCAGAGCCCCACTTGAGCATCTTTCTCCACGTGGCTAGTACGATTCCTCTCAAGCTACTAGGTGAGTCCTCCATTCCGGGGACAATGTATATGATTTCATCCTATGTACTAAGAATATCTTTCTTTTATGTATGTGTTGACTATAAGGGTGAGTCCAGTAGATTGTCTTGGTCCCCGCTTCTATCTAAGTTTTAGAAGTGTTGTTGGACATGTTATATATTGAGCCTTGACTCTCTTCTTTTGATGGTTATGTTATGAAAGTTTCCCTTTAGACCCCTTTGCCCTTATTTCTAATCTAATTATGTTGTTTAATTGCTTCTGCGACCAATGATGTGTAATGATATGTTAAGAGGCTTGTTTGGGATCCTTTCGAGTTCCCCATTCGCCGTGTCACGTCTAGGCCCTAGGCTTGGGTCGTGACATTGCAGGGTATTACAAAAAGTTGGAATGAGAAATGAAAGCTGCAAAACGTTTCTAATGCATGCTTTACAAGACCTATTTATAGGTCATAGTTGGTTCTATCGTCCATTGATGGGTGTCGTAGATATAACCTGGAAGTTGGGAAAAATTTTAAATTTCAAGTGATTTTAACGAATTAAGTTAATGAGTCATAGATGGAACTATGGTTCGTGGATTGGGATCGTAGAAGGGGTCCTGCATTTTTGAAAATGTACAAACCTCACTACTTTTTGGATGAACCAATTAGACGGATTGTGGTTGCTTCTGCGGGCCATAGAAGTGGTTCATTGAACACCACCAACACTTAGAATATTTTTGGATTTAAGGGCAGTGTTATGAAGGGAGTTTATAGGTCGTAGACCCGACTATATATTATGGCTTGATTTCATTATTTGAAGGCCAATTTTGATAGTTGTAAGACTTTTTCTATAGGCATGCAGAATGGTCCATAGATCATTTTATGGGTCATAAAGTGTGTTAGTAGTTTGTGGTCCTGAGACTGGGAGTTTGGGCAGTGTCCTTTTGTCATGACCCGAGCCTAGGGCCTAGTCGTAACACGGTGAATGAGAGACGCGTAGGCACCTCATCCAAGCCATCTTAGCATATCAAGCATTCATAGGTAAACATGTACATATTGGAAAAATAGAACGGGAAGGGACTATGGGAAGTCATTTGAATAAAATGGAAACATCCCAATCATACATCATTGTCCAAAATATACCATCTAAACACGAGTCAATGGGAACCGATGCACAGTTCGATTTCCCTTAAATAGGAAAGGCTACAAATTAAATTAGAAAGTAAAAGTCTCCAGTTCTAAAAAAGCCAAACATATGCATCCATCTGAATAGTAACAAGCATGAAGAAAAAATGGGCGAAGACTCAAACTAAAGACTCATCACTAACAATAGTCTTGAACGCCGATAACTAGCCATGTGCTAGAGAAGTGGGAGAGTCATTCCCTACATAGTGACATCATGTAGGAAAAATGTACGTTAGTACATTGGAATGTACTAAGTATGTGAGATGCAAATGCAAACATGAAATTGTAATTCCCTTATTCATTACTTAAAAGACTTCGATACAAATACAAGCATGGAATTATAATACCATCATTCATAACTTAAAAGACTTCAATGCATGAAACGGTAAAGTCATCATTTATGTGAGCTTAAGCATGCTCAAAGAATAACTTTCAATATGAAGTAAATGTAATGCAACATATAAAAAACATGTGATGGAACAAAGACATCAAATCTCCCACTCTATGGGAATGGACCATAACCAACATATAAGACCATGCGAGTTACTATATGGAATCCAACATAACTCCTATGTTGGCATGGGAGACCACTTGCTGGGTGGAACTCCATCACATAGCATGCATCACTAATTACTTAGATGGCCTACGTGTATCCACTAGCCTACCCTATGAGGGTTCCTATGGTGGCACATAGTTAATAGGGCAAGGGTTGCTTCTAGGGTTCCCTTACCAAACCCCATTTTAATGCTTCATTTGATGCTAAGTCATCCCACGAAATACTTTAAAATATATACTCAGTCAAGTAACGACACTTAGAATCATAAATAGAAATTTCAAAGAGTAGCTCAAAACTTAGGAACCACCAAGTGAGTATTGCCTTTTCACTTTGATGACCATCATAAAAATCCTTTAAGGGAATCATTGTCATGCTTATATCTTAGAAAAAATTATTAACTTAAAACCTTTCTCTTATGCCCTTATCATCATTAAGATATCATGCAAAAATCACCTTAAACTTTGTGGGCTTGTTCATTGACTTGTAAACTCCTGAAACAAGAGAACAATGCATGATTACGGGAAAATATACAACTTTAAATCAAATACTAAGCAGCCCATACATCATCAACCTAAGCCCTAACAATGGAGTCATAGTCACCATCACAATACTAAGCAGCCCACATATTATCAACTTGAACCCTAATAATGGAGTCATAGTCACCATCATAATACTCAAGGAAACAAATAGTAAAACATTGCATGATAATGTTGGAGACAAAATACATAGTAATATATCATAAAAGCATCATTTAAATCATTGTCATGAATAATGGCAACTTAAGGAACTTAAAGAAAAGGTAATATTTTTAAAGAAGGACTTTGTGGATAAAAGGAACCCACAAATCAACTCACATACCTTGATTGGAGTTTATAAAGAAGGAACTTGAAGTTTGTGGGAAGAATCTTTGAAACCTTAGCTCTTGCCTTGCTTCATTGAGAGAATATTTTCCTTAGAATATTTTTGAGAAAGTGGAAGGATTTTAGATTTGATTAGGGGCTTAAGGGACCATAAAAATAACATACTTTATGTCTAAAATACACAAAAGGACAACAATGTCCTTCATTAAAATCGCCAGACTGAATTATGAGACCTTGATTACGGGTCGTGGACTCAACCATGACTCGTGGTTTGAGTCATCCTGTTCTCTTTGTCTAATTTTCATAGTCTGATTGTTGACCACCCATTCGTAACTCTAATTTCCTTCAATGTTCTCATCTTCCAGTGGGATTATAAAGTGTGGATCACCCATGAAAACCAGATGAAGTATGTCCATTTGCATAGGCAATTCTAACTCATATACCACTTTGACAACTCATCTCACAACATTGTAAGACCCTACATATCTAGGGCTTAATTTCCCCTTTTTGTCAAATTGGATCACAATTTTCATAGGAGACACCTTCAAATAGACCCAATCACCAATATTGAACTCAAGGTTCCTTCTCCTCATATTTAGCTAAGACTTTGCCGACCTTAAGCCATTTTCAATTTCTCCATTATGAGTCTCACCTTTTCCATAGCATCCATGGGTAATTTCGGCCCTATCAAGTGTCATGACCTGGACCTAGGGCCTAGATGTGACATGGTGAATGGGGAACTCGAAGGGAACCCAAACAAGCCTCTTAACATATCATTACACATCCTTGGTCACAAAAGAAATTAAACAAGCATAAGAGAATAAAAATAAGGATAAGGGGCTAAGGGAAGTCTTTAATAATAAAACATCAAAAGACCCATAGAGAGTCAAGTTCAAGCATAATTACATAGCTTGTCCAACAACACCTCTAAATATAGGACTTGGCGGGGGCCAAGACAAGCAACTGGGCTCACCCTCATAGTCAAAACATATAATAAAGAAAAGAGAATCTTTATACATAGAATAATTGTCCCCAAAATCGAGGACTTACCAACTTGCTTTGTAGAGATAGTACTAGCCACGGAGATGATGAGGATGATCGTGAGGACCTCCCGTTCCTACATGGTAATATCATGTAGGCATAGAGTATGCATTAGTATATTTGAATGTACTAAGTATGTAGGATGTAATGCACAATAATAGGCATTATAATCAAAATGCATAGTTGTATGCAAGAGATAGTATATTAGCAACATGGCATGCATGATCAATGCTTGAAGTAAAACATGATTATGTAGAAACATAGTACATGTGTAGGAAGAGACCATCATCATAGACTTACTTGGAATCCAAGGTAAACGACCCCTTGGAGGTGTTTGAGGTATCAACCGCTCAACTTGGTTAATAGGTTTTTACCACCTCCCATCAAGGTGTTTGAGGTACCTACCCCTCAACTTGATTAATGGGTTTACCACCTCCCATCAAGGTGTTTGAGTTACCAACCCCTCAACTTGGCTAATGGGTTTTTACCACCTCCCATCAAGGTGTTTGAGGTACCAACCCCTCAACTTGGTTAATGGGTCTACCACCTCTCATCAAGGTGTTTGATGTACCAACCCCTCAACTTGGTTATGGTGAACTTGTAACACTAAAGATACCTTTCGTGAAATAACCCACATATACCTTCCTTTAATCATCATGTAATCACTAACTCATATATCATGCATTAGGCCTTTAACAACTCAAGAAACCCTAACCGGACATTTTATCAAACACTTGGTGGGTGTGTAATGCTAGTGTAAAATCATGTAATTAAGAGTGAAGTCATGCAATTCAAGTGTTGGTGGGTTGATTTACTTCAAGTTTTCTTGCATGACTTCACTCTTGAAATATACATCAAAACACTTCATCAAACCTCAAGATAGATCATAGATTCATAGCTCAAAACATGTTTAAACAATCACACTTTTATGAAACCCCAACTTAGTTCATAGCCAAATTCATAATAAGTAAGACCGATAAGTAAATCAACTTAGAAGCATGAAATTTATCTAAAAAGGAATCTTGGGCACAATAGGTGAAAGGACCCAATGGTTGAAACCCACATACCTCAACTTTAGGGATTTTCTTGAAGAAAATTAGAATGGAGACTTGAAGGTTGAATGAAATCCTTAGATCCGGAATGAGATTTGTCACTTGAATTTTGAGAGAAATATTTGTCTAAGTATTTGAGAGAGTATTGGGGAATGTCTTGTATGATATGAAGATAAAATATGGCTAAGTATAGGTTTTTTACGTATAAGAAAGCTTAGGTCCAAGACCCCAAATCCTTGGACCAAGATTAGAAAAACTGGCACCAAAATACACTGGTCTATGATGTGGACCCAACAGACAGGACAAATTTATACAGCTCTGCGATAGGTTTGTGTCGCGAAGCTGTCACGGATAGCTATTGGAATTCGAAAACTTATGAAAATCAACTTTTGCTACGGGTCTTCTAAAATTTGGGTTATACCCATTTCCCACTCAATTTTCCCCCTTGAACAAGAATATGAAGTCGGATTTTTGATATCATATATGGATTTTGAGATATATGAAAATTACGAATATGGTAACTTCCGAGGCACATTTTCGAGCACTTTTCGGGGTTGTTTCATCACGGCCATCTCCTCAACTTCAAACCAGACAATAGGTGACCTATACCGTCTACCTTATAAAGCCTCAAATAGTGCCATCTCAATGCTTGAAAGGAATCTATTGTTATAGGAAAAATCAATGAGAGATAGGTGATCATCCCAACACCCTTTATACTCTAATGTGAAGGCTCTCAATATATCTTCCAATATTTGAATTATTCTTTCGGCTTGTCCATCAATTTGAGGATGAAATGTGGTACTCAAGTTTACCTTAGTACCAACATCCTTTTGAAAAGTTTCTAAAAATGAGGTTAATTGGGCTCCATGATCTAATGTGATGAACAATGGAATCCCATGCAACTTCACCAGCTCTTAGATTTACAATTTAGCATAATCTTCAGCACCAAATGTTTTTTTAATCGGCAAGAAGTGAACCGACTTTATCATTCTATCTACTATCACCCAGACGGAGTCAAAATGCTTCTTGGTCTTAGGTAATGCCACTATAAAGTCCATTTTGATTTCTTCCCAGCTCCAAGTATGAATGTCAATATCTTGAGTTTGGCCACCTACCCTTAGATGTTAGACCTTGACTTGCTAGAAATTGGAGCATTTGGACACAAATTTGGCAATCTCCTTCTTCATTTCATTCCACCAATAAACTTCTTTGAAATCTCTATACATCTTTGTGGAACCGGGATGAATAGAATAGGAAGAGTTGTGAGATTCTTACAATATCAACCTTTTCAATTCACTATCATCCAATACACCAATCTCCTTTGATAGCGAAGTAACCTATATCCTCTTTTTAAGAAGATTTATATCTTTCCTTCCTTCACTAAGGCTTGTAATTCAACCAACACAGGGTCAAGATCTTGCTTAAACTTGACATCCTCAATCAATGAAGACTTGGAGTCATTTAATACCATCATACTACCATAGCCGGTATCATTCAATCTTATTCCCAACCTAGCCAACCTATAAACTTCCTTTGTTAACTCTCTTTTTCCATCATCTTCAAGGTGTGACACACTACCCATGGACACCCTATTAAGTGCGTCGGCTACAACATTAGCCTTACCCGAGTGATACTTTATACTCATATCACAATCCTTGAGAAGCTTTAACCACCTTTGTTGTCTTAGGTTGAGGTCTCTTTGAGTGAACACATGTTGAAAGCTTTTATGGTCGGTGAAACATCTACATGAATCTTGTAGAGTAGTGATGCCAAGTTTTCAATGCAAACACCATGACTGCAAGCTCAATATCATGTGCTGGGTAGTTCTTCTCATACATCTTCAATTGCCTTGAGACGTAGGCAATTACCTTACCATGTTGCATCAACACACAATACAGACCAATTCTTGAGACATCACACTAGGCGATAAACCCATCGGTTTCCTCCAGCAAGGTTAGAACTGGAGTCAAAGTCAACCGATCTTTCAAGGTTTGAAAACTCTTCTCACACTCATCCGTCCACATGAACTTTGCTTTCTTTTGAGTTAACTTACTTAATGGGCATATAATAGCGGAGAAACCTTTAACAAACCTTCTATGATACCAGGCTAGGTTCAAGAAACTCCTAATGTCCGTGGGAGTCAATCGCCTTGGCTAATTCCTTACTACCTTCATTTTCCTATGATCAAATTTGATACCTTTACCCGATACCACATGAACAAGGAAGGCAACCTCTCTTAACCATAACTCACACTTGCCAAATTTTTTAAATAGCCTTTCCTCCCTCAAGATTTACAACACCACCCTTCAATGCTCCATCTGTTCTCCCTCACTCTGAGAATATATTAGACTATCATCAATGAAAAGCACAACGAACGTGTCACAGTAGGGCTTGAATACCCTATTCATAAATCCACGAAGATAACCAGTGCATTAGTTAGGTCGAAAGGCATCACCACAAATTTAAAATGCCCATACTTATTTCAAAAAAGTTGTTTTAGGAATGTCACTCTCCCTCACTTTTAGTTGGTGATATCCGAACCACAAATCAATCATGGAAAAATGTTTGGTTCCTTGCATTTGGTTAAATAAGTCATTAGTCGTTGGAGTGGATATTTGTTCTTAATGGTTACCTTGTTGAGTTGCTAGTAGTTTATACACATTTGGAGTGACCCATCTTTCTTTCTCGTAAATAATACTGGAGCACCCCATGGAAATATACTAGATATAATGAAAGCCTTTTCCAACAAATACCTCAATTATTCCTTCAACTCTACCACGAGCATTCTATAAGGAGGAATAGAGATAGATTGAGTATCGGGCAAGAGGTCTTTGCCGAAATCTTTTTCCCTTTCGGGAAGAACACTAGGTAACTCATTCAGAAAGACATCAGAGAACTCATTGACTATAACAACTGACTCAAGAGAGGGAACTTTAGAAGTGACATCTCTGATGTGTTAAAATACAATACTTTTGATGCTTAAAACTTGGAATTTTGTGTGTTCTCAAAGTGGTGTTAGTGGGTTTGATGTGTTTTGTAAGTTTGTTTTTGAAGATTACAAGATTCGGAAAGATTTTGGACTAAGCTTGTAGTTGCTACAGTTTTTGTTGATCTATGACAACTTTACGGTCGGGGAAGTTTCCACGAGCTGTAGAGTGGGTTCGTAAGTTGCATCTATGAATTGTCAAACCCACTAGATCATTATGTATGAGTCATGGATGAGGTTCCATACCTTTAGGATTAGAAGTTTGGATTTTTTGAAAAGTCATCAGATAAAACCCTATATGGGCAATAAGTCTTAATATGGCCTATGGAAAGGTTTTGTAGAAGTTATGCCCAGATTTGAAGAATGAAGTCCACGAAGCCCAGGTACAAGCCATAAAACTTAGTACTACCCGTAACCCTTCTCGTATTACGTACCGAATCCAGTTTTCTTATTTTGTTTTGGATTTGTACTTTAAGTGCTATAAATAGATTTTTTAGGTTATTTTAAGTGGAGAACAAAGGAGAAAGACCAGAAACTTTGAGAGAAGTGCTTAGAAACACTTGGAGTATTATTTTGTGATTTTAAGTCATACTTTATGAATTTCTTGTTAAGCGTTGGCATTCTTGTTCTTAAATTCATCCTTGTAAGTACTCAGTTATGTTATTATATATCATGATTCTTTTATCTACAATGACTATGCATAGCTAAATCCACAACTAGGGTCGTGGGAACCATGAAAAACTAACAAGGTAAAACCGGATAATTCGTAATTCTTTGAAAGTGTGGTTGCATGTATTAGTTAATTCTCTTTTGATTTCTATTTAATAGTGGCCAGCCTTAGAACTCGCCTTGTTGTTACTGATTGGATAAGGTAGTAATGAATGGGAAAAGAGATTAATTAACAAGATTTGATCGATTTCCTCTTGTCTAATCAACCAAACTGGATCAAGGGGAGGTTGTACTGGGACAATAGGTAAGGGTTAATAATGTCACACTATGGGGATAGATCAAATCACATAGTGAGATTTACCTGTTGCCTGGATTGAAGGGTTTGGTAAACTTAACTTATTGTTTTACATGCAACACACTAGAAAAGATTATGGTTATCTGGCAATACCAAGTTAGGGAATCATGGGGAACACAATACCCTAGTTACTCTTTTCACTGATCTCACCACACTTGTTCTAGCTTAGGTTTACTTTCTGCAAATTACAAAACACCCCCCTCACGTTTGAGAGATAAGTAGGTTAATTAACTCCAATTGCTTGAAATTACTCTGAGTCTGCCATATTCCCTGTGGGTTCGACTCTGACCTTGGTTAGATTATATATCTTGACAACGACATCTTTAACCTTCAAAAAGGAAGTGTAGCTTGGGTGAAATAATGATTTTACACCCTTGACTTACAACTGCTGCTTGTCCTCAAGCGACGGACTCAATCTACATAAGAAGTATAGTAACACACTGACCTCAATCTAATGACACACATCATTTCCAATTCAAGCACAGATACCCACACTGCTCATCAATGCATATGAGATAGCCATCAAAAGACTAATAAATATCAATACATGTGATAGTACAAGCAAGGTAACCATATATAAGCAATAATCACTGAATTAGTCTAAGACCAACAGTGCAATGCAAGTGCCCGCACAAAAAGAAGTTCATATCTCACTCATGATAATATTTTTAGATTCAATGCTTGGGACTAAACAAAGTCACTCCCTTTCATAACATATATTCAAATACCATGATGAATACCATAAGCTTGCCCCTATTCACATGACTATGACCTTCAACTACTTGGACTAGGATCAGTATAGAACTTCCATGGCTTGTAACATAGGTTGAGGGGGCTTCGACATGATGTTTTAGGGACATAGTGACTAATGGCCCTCCTAGAAATTATATTATTCTACACTTGTTCCCTATTAACACTGGCATTCTTCAACTTATTCTCCCTTTCTCATATTTCAAGCTTTTCTGGGTGCCTTCCTCCCGTTTTTAGCTCATTGCATCCTATTTTCCTATTATTGTTCTTTTTAGCTCATTGTTAGGCATCTAGTCATTTTTCTCGAAACCATATCACATTTTTATCCCTTTTTCCATGCATCACTAGCTTCCACCCAATTTTATTTGATTACCCTTACAACAACCACCCTCAACTTAGGCTTTTGGCCTGAGTTGAGGTGCACAATATCCAACTTCTGAATCAAGCCCACTTTTGGTAGCCACCCTCAACTTAAGCTATTTGCCTCTGTCAAGGTGCACAATATTCAAGGAAGGACTAGGGCTAATTTTAGAATTTTACATTTAACAAGGCTAAGTTAATTAGGTTTTTTTACAAAGACAAGGGTGCATACAAGGCTTAAACATTAGGATCATGGGAAATATTACAAATTTGGTTGGTCATTTAGGCTAAGTGGTGTAATATGAACAATGACCTAAGATCCTTTCCTACCCAACTATCCTACAGCCCAAGTGAGGGTAATAGGGCAAGTTCTGAATTGAAACACATTATAAGAATTACGCAAGGAAAGCTCACACAAACGTGGCACTGGTTACACTATTAACATAGACTCTCAAATCAAGCTTTTCATCACAATTAGACCTCATTCATCAGAATAAGCACAATCAATCAATCAATTACCTGATTGCTATCAAAACTAACTAACAAAATTTTGATGAGTATCATTTTTCACACAAAAACTAACATATTCTATAGATTTCAGTACTAAATGCTACTAATACTACCTACACATCCTAAACATGCTAGATCATTGGAAAGTAAATGTCCTTGGGAAAGAGAACACAGGCACGAAAACCCCTAAGACTCAAAATTTGGGATAATTATAGGTCACAGTTACTCAGACTTCACTGAGGCCTATACCTACACACACCCCATTGAAAAAAGTTCGCATTGTCCTCAATGCAAAAAATATCACAATAATGAAGCACAAGGGTCAAAAACATACCTGGATGCCTAAGTGCCGGTCTTTGGCTTAGTCTAACCAACCTCAACCTATCTGGTACTCACCTCAGTAGTGGGAGCATGTTTGGAGGCTCCAGCACCTCTCATCCTCTCTATCTCTTGTGCTTATCTGAAACAACCCCATAAGTGCCTGAAAATATGCCTCGAAAATGTCCGGAATCATAATTTTCATATATCTCAAAATTTGTGCGTGATATAAAAAATTTGACTTCATATTATTGATTAGGGGAAAAATTGAGTGCAAAATAGGTCAAACCCCAGTTTTAGAGCAATCGTATCAAAATTTTAATTTTCCAAAAATCGATTCTAGTAAGCTCTGTCGCCCCTAGCGTGACGGAGCCAAGGCGTGCAGATGTGTCATTTTTTCCCAGCTTTGTTATGTCGGTCCAAGGCCTTTGGGTCTTGGGCCTAAGTCTTCCCATGTGTGAAAATACCTATACTTTGCTATATTTCACCTTCATATCATACACGACATTCCCTTATACTCTCTCAAATACTTAGACAAATATTTCACCCCAAAATTCAAGTACCAAAACTCTTCCAGATCTTAAGGATTTCACTCAAGCTTTAAGTCTCCATTTACAATCTTCATCAAGGAATTCTCCAAAACTAAGGTATGTGGGTTTCAACCATTAGGTCCTTTTACCCATTGTTCCCAAACTTCCTTTTTACATAAATCTCATGTTTCTAAGTTGATTTACTTATGGATCTTACTTAATATGAATTTCACTATGAACTATGTTAGAGTTTTGTAAAAGTGTGACTATTTAAGCATGTTTTGAGCTATGAATCTTTGATCTTTCTTGAGATTAATGTAGGGTTTTGATGTATATTGCATGACGGTATTACCAACTGTTGGTGGGTGGTTTTACTTCAAGATTTCTTGAATGATTTCACTCTTGAATTTCATAATTTTACACTAGCAATAAAACACCCACCAGCTGTTTGATAAAATGTCTGGATTATGTTTCTTGAGTTGTTGAAGTCCTAATGCATGGTATATGAGTTAAATGACTTTATGATAAAGACAAGGTGATATGTATGTATTGATTTCATAAGAAGCATCTATAGTGTTGTGAGTTGACCATAGCCAATTGAGGGGTGATGCCTCAATCGCCTCAGATGGGGGTGGTAAGACATCAACCAATTGAAGGGTTGATGCTTTAATCACTTTCGACGGAGGGTGGTCATGTCCGTCAATAATTGAGAGTTTGATACCTCAGTCGCTTCGGATGGGGTTGTAAACCATTAACTAATTGAAGGGTTGATACCTCAATCACTTCCGATGGAGGGTGGTCATGTCAATCAACCAATTGAGGGGTTGATTCCTTAATCACTTTTAACGGGTGGTCTACCTTAAGATTCCAAATACTAAGTTTGCTTGGTCTATGATGATGGTCTATTTCTACACATGTAATATGCTCTCTATATAAGCATGTTTACTTCAAGTATCATTCATACATGCCATATTGTTATATGTTCACCTATTGCCTATTTATGTATTTTTATCATAATGCCTATCTATTGTTGCAATATATCCTGCATACTCTGTGCCTACGTGATGTTACCATGTAGGAATCGAAGCCCAACTTAATCCTCCTCTTCCTCTACGTGGCTAGTGCGATATCTCTCAAAGCAAGTTGGTGAGTCCTCAACTTTGAGGACGTACTCCTGTTGATTTATGCTATGTATAGACTCTCTTTTCTTTAATGTATGATTTGACTATGAGGGTAAGCCCAGTTGCTTGTCTTGGCCCCCACTAAGTTCTATGGTTAGAGATGTTGCTGGAAAACTTATGTAATGATGCTATGAGCTTTGACTCTCTTAGACTCTTGAAGTTATATGATATGGATGATGTCCCTTGGCCCCGTATTTCCTTATTTCTACTCTTTTATTGTTATTTAATTGCTTCTGTGACCAAAGATGTGTAATGATATGTTAAAAGACTTGATTGGGGTCCCTTCGGGTTCCCTATTCGCCGTGTCACATCTAGGCCCTAGCCTTGGGTCTGAAAAACATGTTATTAGAGCACTAAGTTGTTAATAGTCATCGAGCATCCAACACACCACGTTGATTAAAGTCTTATTCATGGTTGTGTTATGCACCACAACTATGAGTACGAGGCAATGGGACATTTTAGGAAATATTTCCCTTCTTCTTACTCTATGTCGTGCTATAGAAGTTAAGGTAAGTTTTTCCACTAACGAAGGATTGTCCTTTACTATGCTAGATCATGCCTAACACAAGAGGAAGAAGAGCCCGCATACCCGAGGAATAACCGGCTCATGGTAAGCTCTGGGATGCCCTCACTTTGCTAGCTCAAGTCATGTCTAATCAAGTCAACCAAGGGGCCCAAGTCCCTCATGCTTCTACTCCAACATCTCAGGTGAGGGACTTTATGAGGATGAACCCACCGGAGTTTAATGGGTCTAAGGTGGATGAGGACCCTCAAGAATTTATTGATGAGGTATACAAAGCGTTAGCTATCATGGGTATGAGGTCGGAGGAAAAGACAGAGTTGGTGGCTTACTAACTCAAGGGGGTGGCCCAAATATGAAGTATAATCAATGGAAGAAGGAGAAGGGGAACAATAATGTGGTTCTGTGGGAGGAGTTCAAGGTAGCTTTCCTCAACCGGTTCTTCCCCCTTGAGCTTAGGGAGGCAAAAATGATAGAGTTCATGAATTTGAAGCAAGGGTCTACGAGTGTGAGGGAGTATGCCCTCAAGTTCAACTAACTGTCAAAATATGCTCCACACTTGGTTGCCGAGTCGAGGTCTAGAATGAATAAATTTGTGATGGGTTTATCCGATTTGGTGAGTGAAGAATGTCATACCTCCATGTTGTTTAGTGACATGGATTGTCCTACTTGATGACTTATGCCAAACTATTGGAAGGGAGAAGTTAAGAAAGCGAAGGGGGAATGAGGCCAAGAGAGCCCGTTTTGATGGTAAGTTTCAAAGTCCTAAGGCTGGCCGGTTTCATCAAGGCCATGGGTCTTCTCATGCTCCTAGTGGGAGATTTGCCAATGACTACCCAAGGCCCTAAGAGGTGTGTTGTGATGGCTAAAACCTGTGTCCAAAGTGTGGTACGGGCCACGGTGGCCCATGATTGAGGGATACCAATGCTTGTTTTGGTTCTGGGGAAAGAGGCCACAAGATGATTGATTTTCCACGAAATCACAACAAGGGTAAGGATGTTCGTCCTCAAGGCCGAGGTGCTAATATAGTTCCTTTGGGGAGAGGAGGTCAACAAGGTAGTGCCCCAAGGCATAATTGGTTCTATGCACTCCAAGGGAGACAAAGAGTTGGTGAGGTGCCCGATGTTGTCACCGGTATATTAAAATTACTTGATTTTGACGTGTATGCCTTGATAGACCCGAGTACCACTGTTTCTTTTGTTACACCTTTGTTGCCAAAAAGTTTCATGTTGAGCCCGAATTGTTGTGTGAGTCTTATGAGGTGTCTACTCCCATTGGTGTATCTATTGTTGCTAGAAAGGTCTACAGAAATTTTGCTGTTTGCATTTTTCATAAAATATTGCCCTGTGATCTTGTTGAGTTGGATATGGTGGATTTTGATGTCATTTTTGAGATGGATTGGTTGCCTGCATATTATGCCTCTGTTGATTGTAGAGCCTGTAGGGTCAAGTTCCAATTCCTAAATGAACCCGTCCTTGAGTGGGAGAGTCATGATATGGTGGTCAAGGGTAGGTTTATCTCTTGCATTAAAGCCCAAAAGTTGATCTTTAAGGGGGTGTCTTTATTATCTTGTGAGGGTTAGGGATGCTGAGTCTAACGTGACACCCTGTAACTCTATGTTCTCATGTATCCATGTTTCAAGTTTCATTTGTGTAGGTGGGTTGTGTATTAGGGTCATGGGAGACTTCTAGTACATAGACGAGTTCAATACTTCTCTACGAGTTGAGTTTTGGGTGTTGGTTCATGCAAGGGTCAACCTTAAATGTTTATAACCTTTATCACGCTTGGAGCTGCATGGGCTACAACATGTCAAATGAAATCCCCTTTGGTTAGCTTTCCAACACATTTGGTTTCACCTCATTTAGAGTTCAGATGAAGGAGTTATGACCTTTTTCGTGAGACCCTCCCGTGCAGTGAAGTCACACGAGCCCTTAGACGACTAGTGTGGCCTTTGATGGGCCGTTTGGGTCATCTAGGGCTGGAAAGGGACATTTTTGGCCTAGTAAGGTGACATGGCCAGCGACACGGGCCATGTGTCTTGCCACTAATCGTGTGGATGGCCATAAGGTATGTTCAAAGGAGGCTTGATGGGCATGGGAGGAATTTTGGCTAAGTGTGGTGCCACGGGCACCTTTGACGGGCCGTGGAAAGGCAGACGGATCATGGGACTAGGGCATGGAGTGGCCTGGCCACATTTTCTTGTCTAAGTGTGGTGCAATGGACCACAACAAGGACTGTGAAGCACTACACAGCCCGTGAAGTGGCCTGCCAAAGTGACGTCGACGCTAACATTTTCTAAAGTGTTCCAATTGTAATTTTGAGGCTAAGTCTTGTCTCACAGGCACTCCACATGACCCATGGAGTGCCACACAACCAGTCCAAGCTCTAGTGAGGCAACACTTTGCCAATTTTTCCATCCGTTCACTGATGGCGTTTTCAGAAATTTTAATTACTCTAATGACCTTTTTAGACTTCTAATGCTATCTTAACCTCCCCAAAAGACCTAAACCCTATTCCAAAGGATCAAACTCATTACTCTCCTCTTAAATACACTCTCTAATTCTCTCAAAGCCTCCAAAAAGACCCCAATATAAATTTAAGGAAATCTAAGAACAAGTTTTGGATTCCAAGACACACTTCCAAGCTTCCATTCTTTCCCAACTCAATTCCATTCAAGATCGAAGGTATGTGGGTTTTAACCAATGGGTCCTCTCATTCTTGGTGCCTAACTCTCTTTTTACCTAAATTACATGATTCTAAGTTGATTTACTTATGGGTATTACATATTATGAATTTGATTATAGAACTATGTTGCGATTTAATAAACTTGTGACTATCTAAGCATGTTTTGATCTATGAATCAAAGATCCATTGTGGGATTTGATGAAGGGTTTTGATGTATATTACTTAGGGTGTTACTAAGTTTTGATGGGTGGTTTTACATATAATTTTCTTGCATTATGTCACTCTTGTTTTGCATGATCTCACACTAACATTATGCACCTACCAAGTGTTTGATAAAATGACCGATTTTGGATTCTTGAGCTATTGATGATTCAATGCATGACCTATGTTATGAATGACCCTATGATGATGAAAGGAAGGTATATATGTGTTGATTTCATGAAAAGTATCTATTGTGATGAATGTTGACCAATAGCCTAGTTCAGGGGGTAGTAGGCCCGAGCTACCATTTTGAGGGGTATATACCTCAATCACATAGCTCAGGGGGTGGTAGCCCCGTGCTACCATGTTGAGGGGTATATACCTCAATCGCCTAGCTCGGGGTGGTAGGCCCGTGCTACCACATCGGGTGGTATATACCTCAATTGCATCACCAAGGAGGTAGTAGGCCTTGGTTTATGATGATGGTCACCTTCTTCATATGTAATATATCCTATTAAAGCATGTTTTACTTCAAGCATCATTCATACATGTCATATTGTCATTATGCTATCCATTGCTTATAATATTGCATTTTGCCTATAATGCCTATCTCTTGTTGCATTGCATCCTACATACTTAGTACATTCAGATGTACTAACACATACTCTATGCCTATATGATATTACCATGTAGGAACCAGAGCACCTCATGATCATCCTACTTGTGGCTAGTTTTGACATTTGAAGATAAGCTTGTGGTGAGTCCTCGAATTCGGGGACATTAGCCTTACTCTCTCTTACTTAAGTTATTACCTTATGTCAAATACTTTAATACTAAAGGGTGAGCCTGGGAAGTGTCTTGGCCCCCGCCCCCTATTCTATGGTAAAGGTGATGTTGGACAACTGATGTATTATGTTAAGCCTTGACTCTTTATGATCTATGCTACTATCTATTTCTCCTAGTCTTTATCTTTAATTGTACTCTCTTGATATTATTTACTTTATTTCCACAACCAAGGATGTGCGATGATATGCTAAGAGTCTTGTTTGGGGTCCCTTCAGGTTCCCCATTCGCCGTGTCACGTCTAGGCCCTAGGCTTGGGTCGTGACATCTAAGGTCCTTCCTATAGAGTTGGTTCCGATGGTTAATGAATTACCAGATGTCTTCACTAATGTCCTTCCCGATTTTTCTCCCGAAAGGAAAATAGACTTTGTTATAGATATCCTTCCTGATACTCAACCTATTTCTATTCCACCTTGCCATATGGCCTCAGTGAAGTTAAAGGTGTTGAAGGAGCAATGAAGGGAATCATTGGAGAAGGGTTTTATTAGGCCTAGCCAATCACACTGGGCTGCACCGGTGTTGTTTGTGAAGAAGAAAGATGGGTCTCTTAGAATGTGCATTGACTACTGACAACTTAATAGGGTCACCATAAAGAATAAGTATCCTCTAACAAGGTTTGATGATTTGTTTGACCAACTTCAAGGGCCTAGTCACTTCTCTAAGATTGATCTTCAGTCCGTGTATCATCAAGTGAATGTGAGGGAGTGTGACATTCCCAAGACGGCCTTTCGGACTAGGTATATATATTATGAATTTATGATTATGTCTTTTGGGTTGACCAATGCACCATCTATTTTTCATCGATCTTATGAATAGGGTCTTTAAACCTTACCTTGATTTGTTTGTGGTGGTTTTCATTAATGGTATCTTGATCTATTCTCATAGTGAGGAGGAGCATATAAGTCATTTGAGGGTAGCGTTGTAAAATTTGAGAGAAGAAAAGTTGTATGCGAAATATGAGAGGTGTGAATTTTGGTTAAAAGAGGTTGCCTTTCTAGGTTACGTGGTGTTGGGGGATGGTATTAAGTGGATCCTAAAAAGAGAGAGGTGATTAGAAATTGGCGTAGACCTTTGACCCTGTTAGATATTAGAAGCTTCTTGGGCTTATCGGGTTACTACCGAAGATTTGTGAATGTGTTCTCTACCATTGCTTCTCCCATGAATAAGTTGACTCAAAAGAAGGCTATGTTTGTGTGGACCGATGAGTGTGCAAAGAGTTTCTAAACCTTAAAGGATAAGCTTGTCTCCTCTCCTATCTTATCTCTACTAGAAGGGGTGGAAGGGTTTGTTGTGTATTGTGATGCCTCCCGGATTGGTTTGGGTTGTGTTTTGATGCAAAATGATAAGGTGATAGCCTATTCTTCTAGGCAACTTAAAGTGCATGAAAGAATTATCCTACTCATGATCTTCAATTGGCACCGTATTTGCTTTGAAATTTTGGCGTCATTTTTTTGTATAGAGTGCATGTTGATGTGTTTACCGATCATAAGAGTCTGTAATATGTGTTCACTCAAAAAGATCTCAACTTGAGACAAATAAAGTGGTTAGAACTTCTTAAGGATAATGATAGGTGTGCGCACTATCATCCTAGTAAGGCTAATGTTGTGGTCGATGCTTTGAGTAGGGTGTCTATGGGCAGCCTAGCTCGTGTTGATGATGGGGACAAAGAGGTGGCTAGAGAGGTTCATCTGTTGGCTAGATTGGGAGTTAGGTTGGAAGAGGTTGATAATGGTGATATTATGGTTATTAATGGCTCTTAAATATTCCTTGGTTGATGAGGTAAAAGCAAACCAAGATTTTGTCCCCTCATTGTTAGCATTGAAGGCTTTGGGAAGGTGGAGGTTTTCTCCCAAGAGGGAGATAGTGCCCTTAGGTACCAAGGTAAGTTATGTGTACCTAGTGTAGATGGCTTGAGAGAGCGGATTCTTGATGAGGCTCATAATTCTTCCTATTTCATTCACCCTTGTTCTACCAAGATATATAGAGATTTGAGGGATGTGTTTGGTGGGGAGGTATGAAGAAAGACATTGCTAACTTTGTATCCGATTGTCATAGTTACCAACAAGTCAAAGCTGAACACTAAAGGTCGGGTGGCCTAACCCAAGATATAGAGATTCCTACTTGGAAGTAGGAGGAAATTAACATGGATTTTGTGGTTGGGTTACCTAGGACTACAAGGGGTTCTGATTCTATTTGGGTTGTGTTGATAGAATGACAAAGTCGGCTCATTTCCTGCTGGTTAAGACTACTTATTGGGCCGAAGACTATGCTAAATTGTACATTCATGAGTTGGTTAGATTGCATGGGGTGCCTTTGTCCATCATATCATATCGTAGTGCACAATCCACTTCTCACCTTTGTAGATCCTTCCAAAAATGTCTTGGAACCAAGGTAAAGCTTAGTATGGCCTTTCACCCTCAAACGGATGGCCAAGCCGAAAGAGCTATCCAAAATCTTAAGGATATGCTTAGAGATTGTGTTTTGGAGTTTAAGTGTAGTTGGGATGATCATCTCCTATTGATTAAGTTTGCTTATAATAATAGTTATCACTCTAGCGTTGGTATGGCTCGTTTTGAGGCCCTTTATGGTAGGAGTTGTAGATCACCGGTTTGGTGGTTTGAAGTGAGAGAGGTGGCATAGTTGGGTCTGGATCTGGTTTTGGAGGCTATGGAGAAGGTGAGGGTAATTAGGGAAAGGTTGAAAATAGCCAAAAATTATCAAAATTCCTATGTCGATGTGAGGAAAAGGGACCTCGAGTTTAAAGTTGGTGATTGGGTCTATTTAAAGGTTTCACCCATGGAGGGTGTAGTTCGTTTTGGTAAGAAAGGTAAATTGAGTCAAAGATACGTGTGTCCTTATAGGGTGATGAGGAGGATTGGTAAGGTGGTCTATGAGTTGGACTTGCCTAGTGAAATGGATTTGGTTCATCCGGTCTTCCATATGTCCATGTTGAGGAAATATGTGGGTGATCCGAATGCTATTGTTCCATTGGATGTTGTGGGGGTTGTTGAAGACAACTTGAATTATGAAGACGTTCTAGTAGAGATCTTGGATAGACAAGTGATGAGGTTGAGTAAAAAGGATGTGTCTTCCGTTAAGGTCCTTTGGAGGAATCCACAAGTCGAAAGTGCCACATGGGAGGCCAAGGCAGACATGCAAAAGCGATATCCCTATCTCTTCCATTCTATTCAGGCCTAAGGTACTAACTCTAAGTCTTCTATGTGATTTCATGTTTCACGTATCAGCCTTATATGTCATTTGCATGCATTCATCTTTATGTTGGCAAGTTCATGGTGATTTTGACACTTGTGTTGAGATTTTTGAAATGATGTTTAAGTGCATTATTGCATTCTTGTTGGGGCTGATTTCTTCATGATTATTCTTCTTATGCACATTTCTTTAACATTTGGGGATGAATGTGCCCAAGGGGGAGATATTGAAACGACCCCAAAAGTGCCCAAAAATGTGCCTCGAATGTGCCCGGTCGTAACTTCCATATATCTAAAAATTCGTGCGTGATATTGAAAAGACACTTCATATTCTTGATCGGGGGGAAAAATTGATTGGGAAATGGGTCCAACCCTGATTTAGAGCGCAACCGTATCAAAATTTTAATTTCCCAAAAATCGGCAGATGTGTTATTTTTGCCCAGTTTTATTGAATCGGTCCAAGGCCTTTGGGTTTTGGGCCTAAGTCTTACCATGCGTGAAAATAACTATACTTAGTAATATTTCACCTTTCATATCATACAATACATTCCCCAATACTCTCTCAACCACTTAGATAAATATTTCACCCTAAAATTCAAGTGCCAAAACTCTTTTGGATCTTAAGGATTTCACTCAAGCTTCAAGTCTCCATTTCCAATCTTTATCAAGGAATTCTCCAAAGCTAACGTATGAGTTTCAACCATTGGGTCCTTTCACCCATGGTGTCCAAGCTTCCTTTTTATATAAATCTCATGTTTCTGAGTTGATTTACTTATGGGACTTACTTAATATGAATTTGACTATGAACTATGTTGGGATTTGTAAAGTGTGACTGTTTAAGCATGTTTTTAGCTATGAATCTTTGATCTATCTTGAGATTTGATGAAGGGTTTTCATGTATATTGCATGAGGGTATTACCAAGTGTTGGTGGATGGTTTTACTTCAAGATTTCCTGCATCATTTCACTCTTGAATTGCATGATTTTAAACTAGTATTACACACCCGCCAAGTGTTTGATAAAATGTCCTGATTATGTTTCTTGAGTTATTGAAGGCCTAAAGCATGGTATATGAGTCAAATGACTTTATGATGATGGAAGGATGATATATATGTGTTGATTTCATGAGAAGCATCTATAGTGTTGTGAGTTGACCATAGCCAATGGAGCGGTGATGCCTCAATCGCCTCGGATGGGGGTGGTAAGCCATCAACCAATTAAGGAGTTGATACCTCAATCACTTCCGACAGAGGGTGGCCATGTCCGTTAACCAATTGAGGGGTTGATACCTCAGTCGCCTCGGATAGGGGTAGTAAGCCATCAACTAATTGAGGGATTGATTCCTCAATCACTTCTAGGGGGTGGTCTACCTTAGATTCCAAATATTAAGTTTACTTGGTCCATGATGATGGTCTATTCCTACACATGTAATATGTTCTATATATAAGCATGTTTACTTCAAGTATCATTCATGCATGCCATATTGTTATATGTTCACCTATGGCCTAATTATGCATTTTGATTATAATGCCTATCTATTGTTGCATTATATCATACATACTTAGTACATTCAAACATACTAACGCATACTCTATGCCTACATGATGTTACCACGTAGGAATTAGAGCCCCACTTGATCATCCTCGTCCTCCATGTGGCTAGTGCGATATCTCTCAAAGAAAGTTGGTGAGTCCTCAACTTCGAGGACATACTTCTCTTGATTTATGCTATGTATAGACTCTGTTTTCTTTATTGTATGCTTTGACTATGAGGGTGAACCTGGTTGCTTATCTTGGACCCGCTAAGTTCTATGTTTAGAGGTGTTCTTGGAAAAGTTATGTAACAATGCTATGAGATTTGACTCTCTTCGACTCTTGATGTTTTACGATATGATAGATGTCCCTTAGCCTCGCATTCCCTTATTTCTACTCTTTTATTGTTATTTAATAGCTTTCATGACCAAGGATGTATAATGATATGTTAAGAGGCTTGATTGGGGTCCCTTCGGGTTTCCTATTCGTCGTGTCACATCTAAGCCCTAGGCTTGGGTTATGACATCGTCGCTCCTCCTCAGCTTGCATGGAGTAAAGACTAGCAATCTCGAACTTCTACTCCATTGTCATCCCCGCCTCTTGCCTCGTGGCATCTGGATCGTAAATGTGAGGGCACACCCGGAGAGAAGTGATTGGTGCATCCTCAAGGGAAAATATGTCCACGACCATGTCAGCGGGATTAGCCTGTGAAAGCATAATCGGTGCTACTATTATTGCTTGCATCTCATAGTAGAGTTGGTGGATCTCCGTCCAAATAACTGTCATATGTGTAGGCTATGCTGAGCTGAGGCTCTGGTCTTCCCACCTCTCATACGCATCAATATGGCGGTCGACTAGTGTGAGTCTCTCCTGAATAGCAACCACACAATATATCTATATCCGCGCCTCAGCCTCTGAGATGGCCTGGTTAACCTAAGGCTGAATTTGTTGTAGTAACTAAATAAATTGGACTAAGTGCAAGCCTGCCTCTGTGCCATAGCCTGAATGGACGCCGCTGACACAAACTACGCCAGCAGGTGCTGGGTGTATGGGTATGGCCTTTTGTATAGTAGTGGTAGTAGTGGGCCCCTTCTCTATATCAGCCTCTATCTGTAGGGGCCCCTCAGTAGTGGGAGCAACAGTGGTGGAAGAAGATGGAGGCTCAGGCGGTGGTACTGCAGCGAACATCTCTGGCATTTGGACTGGATGGTGTGATGCTCGTTGGAGGGCCACCGAGTTCTCATCAACCTTTATTAGGATTGCATCCAAGGTCCTTTGAACCTCGAGTTGAGTGTCCAAATGGTGAAGTATCTCTGCACTCACTGCTATACAAGGGAAATATATCATGCAAGGGAAAGGGATTTTCATGACCCAAGCCTAGGGCCTAGACATGGCACGGTGAATGGGAAACTTGAAGGGACACTAATCACGCCTCTTAACATATCATTACACGTTCTTGGTCGCAGAAGCAATAAAATAACAACAATATATAGAAAAAAGGGTAATACAAGGCTAAGGGACATCTTTCATATCAGAAATATCAAAGAGTCAAGAGAGTCAACGCTCATAGAATCATTATGTAACTTGTCTAACAACACCTCTAAATATAGAACTTAGTGGGGGCCAAGACAGGCAATCGGGCTCAACCGTCATAGTCAAAGCATACAATAAAAGGAAAGAGAAATTGAGGACTCACCAACTTGCTTGATGGTAATCGTACTAGCCACGTGGAGGAGGAGGAGGATGATCAATTGGAGATCCGGTTCCTATATGGTAACATCATGTAGGCATAGAGTATGCATTAGTACATTTGAATGTACTAAGTATGTAGGATACAATGCAACAAGTGATAGGAATTATAATCAAAATGCATATTTAGGTAATAAATGAGCATATAGCAACATGGTTTGCATGAATGATGCTTGTAGTAAAACATACTTACATAGAACATATTACATGTGTAGGAAGAGACCATCATCAGTAACCAAGGCCTACCACCTCCATGGCAAGATGATGGAGTACAAATCCCCTAACGCGGTTACACGGGCCTACCGCACCCCCCTCCCCTCTCCGAGCGAGGCGATTGAGGTACAAACTCCCCAATATGGTTGCACGGGCCTACTACCCCAGAGCGAGGCAATTGAGGTACAAACCCCCCTACATGGTTGCATGGGCTTACTACCCTCCAAGTGAGGCAATTGAGGTACAAATCCCCCAACATGGTTGCATGAGCCTACTACCTCCCGAGTCAGGCAGTTGAGGTATAAACCCCCTAACATGGTTGCACGAGCCTACTACCTCCCGAGCGAGGTAATTGAGGTACAAACCCCCTAACATGGTTGTTCGGGCCTACCACCCCCCGAATGAGGCGTGGTCAACTTGCAACACTATAGATACTATTCATGAAATCAATACATATATACATCACTTTCATTATCATAAAGTCATATAAGTCATAGGTCATGCAATGGATCATCAATAGGTCAAGAACTCTAACCAGACATTTTATCAAACACTTGGCAGATGTGTAATGATAGTGGAAAACCATGTGATTAAAAGCTGAAATTATGCAAGAAATCTTGAAGTAAATTAACCCACCAACACTTGGTAATACTGATGTGCTGTCAAAATACAACACATTTGATGCCCAAAACAAGGGATTGTGTGAGTTCTTAATGCCACTTTTTATGGTTTTTATGTGTTTTTATGTTATTCTTGAAGAAAAGTTAGGTTGGCATGATATTGAAGAAACGTTGTAGATTTTATCTGAATCATAAGATACGAGCTTACCTACGAGTCGTAGCCTAAGCTACGAGGCATAGGGTATGTCATTGCAAGAAATAGAGACCAAAATTCAGAAATCTACTAAGTCGACGTCACCCCTACGAGGCCATCCTACAAGTCGTAAGTCTCACCATAACTCATATAGGTGGACTCGGATCAGGAATCAGAGAGCCAAAATGTTGGACCAAAAACTGAAAGTGAAGATTATAAGAGGAACATACGAGTCGTAGCTCAAGCAACGACTCGTACCTGTGGGTCATATCAGTTTAGTCCAAGATCCTAAGAACCTGATACAAGACCCTTGACTATGACTCCTAGGTCACCCTACGAGTCGTAACTGCAAGGCACACCAACTGCCAGTTTTCTTTCTGTGTTATTTTTAGGGTTTATTTGTAAACGCTATAAATATATTAAGTTAGGTTTTTATGAAAAAAATTTCCAGATTTTAGAAGATAGGACTTGCCTTTGAATATCCTCTCAAGAATATTTTAGGGTTTTAGGTTAGTTTATTATTCTCTCTTGGAAGACCCATTTTGGGGATTGCAAATCTTGCTTTGTATTCATTGTTGATCAATCATGCTTTTGCGTTTACAACCTATGGTGCCAAAAATCTTCAGTGTTTTAGGTAAAACTTTCACTTATGTCTTGTATTTGCATTATTGCTTGTTTTACCTTAGCTATGAGTAGCTAAGCACCCACAACTCGGGGTTGTCGGAATCATGGGTAGTTGACTTGAAATAACCTAGGTTTATCGCATTTATACAATTGGGGTTTGCATGTATTGTCTATTTCTCTTCATTATGATTGTCGTTTGGTGGTGGCCAACACCAAACCCCACCTACTATCACTAACCCGACCAAGGTAGTGATGAATTGGAAAAGGGAAGTAGATAACAGGATTCAATTGATGTGTTCTCGTCTAATCAACCAAACTTGACCAAGGGGAGGTTTACTGGGACAATTGGTAAGGTCAGTTGGCATGCCATGGTGGCCGACCAAGCGCTTTGGTGAAATTCGACCTTCACCTTCACAAAAGGGCTGGAAGAACCTATGTTACCCCCCTGCATGTGAATTTCCAATTGTAGTTGTATTACCTAGGGTAATTGAGTCAATGAACCATATTGAATACAATTCCCAAGTTGTCCCTAAAATTGAGTGTTTTCTCGCATCATAGTTTAAGTGTTTCCTTTACTTTGTTTTTTAATCACAAACCCCCATCCCCATTAAGAGATTTTAGTTATTTATGCTTGAAATGATTAGTAATGGATTCTTGTAGTCAAGCCCCGTATTCCCTGTGGATTCGTTCCTAACCTTCGGTTAAGTTAATTGCTGATAGTGATCGCTTTCTCCTTGGAGCGTGAACATCATCAAAAATTATGGCGCCGTTAGGCTTTGACTTGAATTAACTATTAGTTAGTTCTAGTGTTGATTTCTAGAATCTCTTGTATTTTACTTTTGTTTTTGTTTTTGTTGGTTGATTTTAAGTGCAGGTTGGCCAGCATGATGACTGAACAGAAGTTCTACATTGCAAACGACTTATTGGAAACCTTGAAGAGGCGAGCCCTATTTTATGGGCAAGAGTTCGAAGACCACCAAATTCACCTGCAGAATTTTACTCAAACATTGAGGGGGTTCCTTGGGACAAGACATCCTGCTTGGGTGGCCATGGCTCTTCAGGTTTTTCCCATGACTCTCCAGAGTTAAGCTGTGGAATGGTGGTCAATTCTCCCACTCGAGGTTTGCTCTAACTGGGAGGAGGTACAGAGATTCTTCCTTACAAACTTCTATAAGGAGCCCAACAAGCACAAGGTACAGAACAACATCTGTAATTTCTAAAGAGTGTCAGGAAAACTTTTGGTAGTGACTTGGGAAAGATAGAAGTAGTGCTTAACAGGGAATCAAAACTATGGTTTGATTGATGACGAATTGGTGGCTAGTTTCTATCAAGCACTAACCTCCGAGCAACAAGGGCATGCTAACGCATTGTTTGGAGGGGACTATTGGGAGTTCATAAGATGACCATTTAATGAGATCACCGAGTATATGGACAAGCTATCTGCAGTTGCCCAAGTCTACCAACCCTCCCTAGGACAAGCTGGACCATCCACTAGTGCATTGAAGGAAGCCTCAGGTAAACCCAAAAGCGAGAATATGTCAAATTGGCTGAAGTTACCGCACCAGCATTGCATCATTGATAAGCTGAAAAGATTGAGGATATGCTTGATCAAATCCTGCTCAAGGTAAATGAGCAAGATGACATCGTTAGGGAGACAAAGTTTGATGTTCTCAAAAGCAACTACAAGGTGGGACAACAAACTATATCAATGCAAAGTCTTGGTGATATAATGGAGCAGCTTGCTGAACAACTAGATGCGGTGCAGGAAGAACAAAGAAAGAGTAGAAGGAGCAGCTTGTCTTCAATATTAGAGTGTACTGAACAGATAGGGAAGGATTCATGTTTTGTTTTGAGATAATTGGTAAGGAAGAGTGTTTAGATTCACTGCAGTGTCGCCTATGTTTTGTTTTTGTGACCCCTGATACTTTCTGGTTAGTTGTTGGTCTTTGTGGAAAGGTTAGAGGCACCCAGGGTGGTCTCTGTTTTTTACTGCAATGACCCACTACGAGTCGTAGGGCACACTATGAGTCGTAGTGGCCCTTTGTAGAAGGCAACAATCATCTAAGGTTCCTTAACATTTTCCCTACGAGTCCTACCTATGTATCGTAGCTGATTCTAGAATGCTTTCCCCTCAAATACCTTGGTATTACAAGGATACTATACGACTCATAGGTCACCCTACTAGTCGTGCCTCCACCATGTATTTGCAACCCTGCACCTGGTTCAAGTATTTCACTAAAGAAATTTTATTGTTTGTTTTTTTGATTGCTTTATGTGTTATCTTATTGGTACAAGACATCATGGGACTCATGCTTTGGTTTGTGATGATATTTTAGAGACAATTCCTCCAAGAGGACGAAGAGTTATTGCCCCAACTCCCGGATACCAACTGAGGGATGAAACATCTGATGAAGATCAATCTGTTGAAGAGATGAATGTGCACCCTGACCTCGAAGCCAACGTACCCTTAACCAGATTGCAAACACAGGTTCCGATGGAAGTAGATAGCCCCTTCCAGTCAGAAGAAGAGGGTGACAAGGAAGTGTCCAATGGTGACACCTCACTTTTTGAGTCCATTTCCCTTGAGGTATTGCAAGCTCAGCATAAAGATATTGCTCCCCCACAACCAGCTAACTTTGCTTGCACTGTCACCTCCATAGACCCACAAAACACTAGATGGTGTGTCCTAGAGATGAAAGAGATCCATGAAAAGGGACTGGAGCTGAAAAGACAAGGGAGGCCAGTGAGGAGATTCCACGAGGAAGCTAGGCTAAACGATTCAGGACTAAGCAATGTGCCAGGGTTAGAGGCTGAAATTAAGCAGCATGAACTAGGTTGACTATCACAGGTACTGGGGAAGTATGCAGCTTATGTGGTTAGGGAGTTTTATGCCTCTTACTATGCTACTATTCGTAGAGATGAGCTGAGGCTCAAAAAGCCCATTGAGCAGCCCTAATTGAGTGAAGTCCTAGTCAGAGGGGAGGTTGTTGATATCTCAGAGGAAACCATTCGAAGAATGCAATTCGGGCCAAACTATAGAGTACCACATTCCACTACAGAGTATGATCATAGGATTGTTGTCACGACCCAACCCCAGGGTCATGACTTGTGCCGATTAGGCACTTAACCTACTATCAAATCAAAAATAAATCCCA
>JAPFFP010000080.1:11649383-11667844 GCA_026153255.1 Solanum medicagineum
TTTAATTACACGACAACCACAACAAAGTTCCCCAATTGGATAATTATCCTTAATTTAAAGAATTACGGGGTCTAACAAA
Source organism: Solanum medicagineum (assembly GCA_026153255.1). Taxonomy (NCBI): domain Eukaryota; kingdom Viridiplantae; phylum Streptophyta; class Magnoliopsida; order Solanales; family Solanaceae; genus Solanum; species Solanum medicagineum. The sequence goes on from JAPFFP010000080.1 coordinate 11,649,463, forward strand.
AGATAAGTTTAAGGTAGCAATATCTGTTATGATTGATAAATTCAAAAAATATTAATTTCCTGTTCCTCAAATTTATTTGACTGCTACTTTGTTTAATTCTTCTTACAAATTATAAGGTATTCAAAGAATGGTTAAAAATATTTAAGTTAATTCAGTAATTACTCCGGATGAAACTCCTAGTCTTAAAGATTGTAAAAATAGTATAATACCACAAGCTATAAAATTATATGATACATATAGAGCCATGGAAATAAATGTTCCACTAGTTGCACCTCCAACTCATAAACATAGAAAAAATGACATAGATGATATGATGGATGATTATCTTGGTCTTGAATCTTGGCCCAAACACTTCAAAAATGACATCGCGAAGGCGCAACGTCGTGGCAACACAAAAATAATTTAATAAAAAGAATCTAAAAGAAAAAATAATTTAATTTGGAGTCACCACCTAATTTTAAGGATAATTAGGAAACCAATTAATTATTTACAAAATATTCTGTGAACCAAAACGTTTCAAGTAAAGGTTCAAGTTATTCCGAAGGGGTAATATTAGCACCTTTCAGAATCCACAACTGTGGGTCCCAGTTGAACTCATTTTTGCAAAATTGACGAGGAGATACACAAATATCACATAAGTATGATAATTATGAAATAAACATACATAAATAACATACACAATAATGAATAAATAAAGAATAAACTAAAATTGCTTCGTCTTTTTAATGGGGAGGCCTCAAAATCCGACGAATAGATTCGTCATTGGCCAGATTTAACATAGAATATGTGCATAAACAAAAATCTTTGAATCTTGACATATAATAAATATTAGTCTAAACTAAATTTCTCCGTCTTTTTGAATGGGGAGGCCTCGAAATTCGACGAATATATCTTTCATCGGTCAAGTTTAATAAATAATAAACTTAAACTAGAATTACTTGAATTTTAACATGACAAATATGAATATAAACTAACTTTTTCTGTCTTTTTGAATAGGAAGGCCTCGAAATCTGACGGATAGATTTTTCATTGGCCAATTTGCATACACAATATATCAAACCAAAACACCAATAAATGAAGATAGTTGAAATCAACATTGTACAAATGGAGCAACAAAGTAACCCATTGAACTCAAGACATGAAAATATCCACACAATTAAAGGAATGCACAGAGAAACAATTATAATAAGGCAATATTATATGACAGACATGCAAACAAATAGTAAATGAATAAATAAGTACTGCATCATAAAACAAAATCAAATCAAACTTGTAACAAATTTAGATATCCAAAAATGGAAAAAAAAGTAATAATGCTGGGATCCTAAATCTCACTAAAATAATACAGATCTCATGAATTAACAAACAAACAAAAAAAAATATACAATTTAACCAAAACATAACAAATGATTAATAAACGTAATCAAACGTAAAGAATGATATAGTTACAAATAAAATAAATAAACCAAAGTCAAATCATTAGCAAATGAAACAAAGAAAAGAGAAAGCAGTCAACCCATTACTCAACTCGTTTTGACCTAACCCATTTTAGTTTGAGCCGGTTATCAACCCGCCCAATTATTAGCTCAACTCATCTCAACCCACACCATTTGAACCAATTTAAAATTGGGTTGATATGCAACCCGAATTGATTTGAAAGAGATTTTGCTAAAATATTTTTAAAAACACTTTTTTAGTTTCATATGTTTTAAATAGTCATAATATAGAAAAATGTAATTTAAATTATGTACCCAAATATTGAAAATGAACAAATAAAATAAGTAAAATTTAGTAAAAGTTGAGTCAGATTGGGTGTTGACGCGCTCTCTTACCCATTACTAAACCTGTTTTGACCCAACCCACTTTAATCCAAGCAAATTTGGATTGGGTTGGGTCTTGACCCATTTATTGTCTTGACCTATTATAACCCATTTAAATTTGACCCAACCCGCTCAATTGCCACCACTAAACCTAAGTATTAAATCATTGAACAAAGAGGGAAAAAAAGAAAAAGAAAGAAAACAATTGGAACAGACTAAATGTCATGCCCCGGGAGGGTACCCTATTGCTAGTCCCCAAGTGAACCACCTAGTCTCATCGCATTCGTTCAATCAATTCATTAGCAGAAGATAATAAAGAAATAACGAACCCTCAGTGGGCTATCAACTTTGTCTATCATAAAGCGTATGGAAAAAAAGGGGCAAATCTGAGTATAAATAAAGGAAAAGGGGGAAAAGAACCCCCAACATCAACTATCATACGTCTATGTCTATGAATCCTCTATAACTACTGTCTAAGAAGGTACCATGACAGGCCCTGGCTACCACAATCAAGGAAATAACTCTAAATAGATAAAAGGTAAATATGTCCTCCGAAAGCAAGGGAGGACTCACCAAGTCTCTATTTGGGGATTTGTGAACCTCAACGATTAGCTTGATGAAGCCCTCTGTCTACAGAATCTGTATCATAAAATAATGCAACGCCAAAGAGTCATTAGTACGTGGAATGTACTATATCTAAAACGGGCGAAAGTAAACTATAATACATGGCATCAACTCATTAGTCACTCGACCTCAACTTAGAGCAAGGAATAGAACACTAACACATCATAATCAATCAAGACTCATGCTATCACATCAAGTTCATAATACTATTATCAGGGGACCTATCTAGGAGTTTCTTGGACCTACATCCATCACCTATGAGCCGGTGATGGTACAACAAAGCAATCTCATTGCAGCATTCACCCAGTAACTTGCCGGGGTGAAAAGGCGTACATCAGGGGTTTATAGTAATATCAAGTCCTCTTTTGGGACTAAGGAAATATCCATTCTCATGGTCCAGTCCTCTGCTACACTGTCCACGTAGTTAATGAGTGCGAGTGGGACTCACTTCTACTCATTTTTGGTGATCAATACTCCTCCCAAGACTTAACATGCTCATAAACGTCAACATCAAAGTTTTCTCATTGTTTGGACAAGGGGATCATCTCATCTCATCATCTATCAACTCTGGAATATTAAGATCACTCTTTAAAGCTCATGTGTCACCTCCTAAAGGCTCTAAGGGACACACATTCCATCAATTTCAACAATATTATCATCAGTAGTCACTCAAATCAAGACCCAGGCCACATCAATCATGCGTACATACGTAATCCGGGCTCTAGACATCAACCCCTAGCTTCATTCATAGATGCTTTAGCAATTAAACATGCATAGTATACACAATAGCTAAATAAATTAGTTGAACAAATAATTAAAGTTATGATGGCCATCTACTTACAAAATTACATGCAAAATAATAGTAGTTTTCAAGATAGCATTCAAGAAAATCAAAATATGGACCCATCACCTATCAATTATCAACTTAATTCAATCATGGGGGCACATGGGAGAACAATCTCATGTTCTGTGTAGCCTTTACATACTTGGGGTGAAGATTGTACTAATCTTCTATAAGAATTCGAACCCAAGCTTTGAAACTCTCTACTCTTCGTTTTCTTCCCTCAATTCTCCCATTGAAACTTAGAAAATAATGGCTTTTGAAACCCTTTCGTATGAATTTAATACTTAAAAACACATTGGGGGACTTAAAAATGAGTTAGGTATAACCAAAATACCCTTCTCAAAGTCAAAAGAAATCTTTTTAAAATCTGTACACTAGTTCGCAACGCGCCAAGGGTGCTGGCCAGTGTATTTCATGAAATTTCTCCGAAATCCAATTCCCGTAAAAAATTTAAGAAAAATGTAAAGTTCTTCTCCTCGTCCCCTCCGAGTTGCGCTAAGGACGCAGACAGACACTGTTTTCGCATTAATTAGCGAATTTTTTTCCGACTCGGTTGCTCTTAAATCTGGTCGAGACCATTTACCCACTCAATTTTCTGCACTGATAATAAATTAGCTCTCGAATTTCTCATTGGAGCTTTGGAAGGCATGTTGATTACATTTTAGGGGTGTTTCGATAATTTTATGGGGTGTTACATCATCTCCCCCTTGGGATCATTCATCCTCGAACGAAGAGTAAAAGTAGAATAAAAGAATGAGTGACCTTGAGACTCATCTCATTCCTTGCTCGAGAACCCTCGAACTCTCAACTATCCATCACTTATCTATATCTATCTTAGACTCGAGAATAGAATCGGACTAAGACATCAATTTAAAGAAAGAAGACATTCAATAGCATGAAAGGTGAAGACATTACCTTCGACATCATCTTCATTCCGCACGAATAGGTGCGGGTATTTGAGTTTCATCACCTCTTCAGCTTCCTACGTAGCTTTTTCAACAAATTGATTCCTCCACAGAACCTTGACTGAGACTATCTCTTTGTTCCTCAGCTTGCGAAATTGTCGATCAAGGATTTTGACTAGAATTTCTTCATAGGATAGGCTATCCTTCACTCCCATACTCTCAATAGGAATTGTTAAGGCAGGATCTCCCAAACACTTCTTCAACATTGAAACGTGAAACACCATATGAACTCTATCTAGTTCAGAAGGCAAGTCTAGCTCAAAAGCAGCCTTCCCAATCCTCCTCACAATCTGTAATGGTCCGATATAACGTGGACTCAACTTCCTCTTCTTACTAAAACTCTTGACACCTTCATGGTTGACATGTTCAAGTACACTCAATCATCCACCTCAACTCCAAGTTTCTTCTCCTCATATTCGTATACGACTTTTGATGACTCTGTGTTGTCTTCAACCTTTCTTTGATGACTTTCACCTTCTCTATAGACTGGTGGACAAGATCAAGTCCGATCAATTCAGCTTCACTAACCTCAAACTAGCCAATCGGTGATCTACATCTCCTCCTGTATAATGCCTCATACTGGGCCATCTAAATGTTGGCATGTTAGCTATTGTTGTATGCAAATTCAATCAATGACAGATGGTCATCCCAATTTCCTTTGAAGTCGATGACACACGCTCTCAATATATCCTCCAAAGTCTGAACTATACACTCTGCCTGTTCATCTGTCTGAGGGTGAAAAGCTATATTCAGATATACTATCGTACCTAGTCCCTTCAAAAGAGATCTCTAAAATAGAGAGGTGAATTGAGCTCCTCTGTCCAAGATGATAGACAAGGGAACCCCATGCAGCCTTACGATCTCACGAATGTACAGTCGGGCATACTCCTCAGCCATATTAGTTGTCTTGACTGCCAAAAAGTGGGCCGATTTCGTCATCCTATCAAAAATCACCCATATCGAATCATGTTGCTTTCGGGTTCTTGGTAAGCCAGTGATGAAATCCATGTTGATTGTCTCCCAAATCCATTCTGGAATTTCAAAATTCTGAGCTAACCCACATGGTCTCTGATGTTCAACCTTGACCTGTTGACAATTTGGACACTTAAACACAAATTCAACAATGTCCCCTTTCATTCCGTTCCATCAATAGACTTCCCTCAAGTCATGGTACATATTAGTAGAACCAGGATGAATGGAATATCTGGAGCTGTGAGCTTCAAGCGTGATTCTGTCTTGAACACCATCAACATCTGGCGCACACAATCTATCCTGGTATGTCAACACCCCATCTCCCCCTTTGGAGAAAACCATTGCTTCTGCTTATGAACTACTTCTTTCAATTGGAACAAAATGGGGTCTTCTTCTTGCTTTTCTTTCACTTCTGACAGTAAGGATGAAGCAGAACCACTTTGAACATTGACCCCACCTTCATTGTTCTCCTCAATTTGCACTCCGAACCGAGCCAATCTATGCACTTCCTTAGCCTTACCTGGATGGTTGAGGATGCTCATATCATAGTCCTTGAGCAACTCTGACCATCTCCTCTGTCGTATGTTAAGATCCTTCTGGTTGAACACATATTGTAAGCTCTTGTGGTTAGTGAACACATCCACATGCACTTTGTACAAGTAGTGATGCTATATCTTAAGTGCGAATACCACTGCTGCCAACTCGAGATCATGAGTTGGATAGTGTGTCTCATGGATCTTGTCTGGAAGCCTAAACTATCACCTTCCCTCTCTGCATCAACACACAACCAAGTTTGACTCTTGATGCATCACAGTATATCACAGAGTCTCCTGTCCCGTCAGGCAAAGTCAAAATTGGTGTTGTAGTCAATCTAGTCTTCAACTGTTGGAAACTCTTTTCATATTCCTCAAACCACTAAACTTGGCTTTCTTCCGAGTTAGCTTAGTCAATGGTGCTAACAAAGAAGAGAAACCCTCAACAAATCAGCGGTAGTACCCTACCAAACCTAAGAAGCTTCTTATTTCTATCAGAGAAGTCAGTCTAGGCCAGTTCTTAACCAATTCAATCTTCTGAGTATCCACCCAAATGCCATCTCCCAAAATAACATAGCCTAAGAAAGCCACGGACTTGAGCCAAAACTCATCTTCAAAAATTTTACATACAACTCATAGTCTTTGAGTGTTTGTAAAACAACTCTAAGATGATTTGCATGCTCCCTTTCATCCTTTGAATACACAAGAATATCATCAATAAACACGATCACGAACATATCCAGGTACAGTCTGAAGACCCTGTTCATCAAATCAATGAAAGCTGCAGGTGCATTTGTGAACCCGAAGAATATGACCAAGAACCCAAAGTGGCCATACCATGTCCTAAAGGTTATCTTTGGAATATCACTTTCCCTCACCTTCAATTGATGATAACCCGATCTGAGGTCTATCTTGGAGAAACAAGTGGAACCCTGAAGTTGGTCAAAGAGATCATCTATCCTGGTGAGAGGATGCTTATTCTTTATTATGACCTTGTCCAGTTTCCAGTAGTCTACACACATTCTGAGGGACCCATCTTTCTTACACACGAATAGGACAGGAGCACTCCAAGGTGAGACACTAGGCCTTACGAAACCTTTCTTTAACAAGTCTTTCAACTATTCTTTTAGTTTTATCAACTCTGTGGGGGCCATTCTATAAGGTGGAATTGAAATGGGTTTGGTCATGGGAATAACATCAATACTAAAGTTAATCGCCGTATCAGGAGGGACTCCGAGTAGATCATCAAGGAATACCTTAGGAAACTCGTTCAGTATCGGGACTAACTCAAGAGAGGAAGATTCAACATCGTCGGACTTAACTCAAATGAGGTGGTAAATAGAACCCTTGGAGATAAACTTTCTATCCCTAAGATAAGAGATAAACTTGCCATTAGGTGCAACAGAACTCTTTTTCCACTCTAGAACAGGCTCATTAGGAAATTGGAACCTAACAATTTGGGTTCTACAGTCAACTGAAGCATAACAGGCATGAAGCCAATCCATGCCAAGTATCATATGAAAATCAACCATCTCAAATTCTAGTAAGTCAGCTAAGGTGTCTCTATGATAAATGGACACTACACAACCCTTATAAGCTCTCTCAGTTAAGATAGACTCACCAGTAGGAGTGGAGACAGTAGAATGTTCAAGCAAATACTCTAGAAGAATCCCGAACTTACTAGCCACATAAGGAGTCATAAAAGATAAAGTGGCATCCGAATCAAGCAATGCATACCAATCAAAGGTAAAGACACAGAACATACTCTTGACCACATCTGATGCAGCCTCCTGATCCTATCGATTACCCATAGTATAAAGGCGATTTGTCCTGCCTCTTATAATTGTAATATTGCCCCTCTGTTGACTGCTAGCTGAGGGTGCTGTAGAGGAATGTGTCCTATTACTTTTTTCACCTCGTCTCCTCTTGAGGCACTGATGCTGGAAGTGACCCACCTGTCCACATAGGAAACAAGCATCCGTGCCTAGATAATACCTACTCAGATGGAGCTTCCCACTATTACCACAGGGTGGCTGTCCCTTTGGGCCTTGAGTCACACTGGCTTGAGATTGGGCGCCCTGAGCCCTAAAATTTTGAAATCCCTGAGACTTATGATCATACCTGTTTGGCTGAAATGGCACACTCGCTATAGAAGGTGCATGATAAAGTGATCACTTTTGTGAGTAGGACTTGTCGCCCTTATTGTGCCTCTGCTGGCTAGGCTCGCGCCTAACTGATTTTGCTTTCTTATTCATCTGCTCCTCTCTATATTTCTCTTATCTTTCTCTATCTGCTGGGCATACATCATATTTCTGGAGATGTCCATGTTGGGGATCAACAAGGCTGCCTTGCACTCCTTCTGCATATCTCTGCCCAGGACAGCTACGAACTTCCTCATCCTGGCACTCATATCTTGGACCATCTCCGGAGCATACTGGACATCTTAATAAACTTAATACTATACTCCTTCACTATCATTCCTCCTTGCTTCAGGTTCACGAACTCATCCACCTTCGCCTCTCTCAATTCTTGAGGAAAGAAATGGTCAAGGAAGGCAGTCTCAAACTCCTCCTATGCTGCAGCGCAGTATTCTCAACCCTACTCTCCTCCTGCTGGTTGTACCACACATTAGCAATGTCCTTCAATTGGTAGGAAGCAAGCTCTACTCCCTCAATCTCATCAGCATGCATCGCTTTCAGGACCTTGTACATTTCGTCAATGAAGTTCTGTGGGTCCTCCTCAACCTTAAACCCTGTATACACCGGAGGGTTCATACTTAAGAAGTCTGTGAGTCGGTTGTAGTTGGGGCTCTTGTGAGCTAGAGCTAGGAGCTTGTCAACCCTGACTGTTACCCTGAGAGGCCACCAATTGAGTCAGTGATATGCCCAAATTTACATTCCAAACAGAATTGTAAAGCGGTCATTGATCAAATATAGAACTCAACCAGAGTTGAGGTCGATCCCACAGGGAATGCATGAGAGTATATCTATTAGCATCGTTTCCAGATGTAATATATATTCCTGAGACAAAGTGCATAAAGTAATATAGGGGTTTTAATTTTTTTCAAACTAACTTACTAAAGGAAAGCAATAAATGAGTGCAAGAATGACTAGATTTCAAATAGTTTATGCGAAGCTAGGATTGTGTTCCACATGACACCTAATGCGATAGCCAAATCTAGGGGTAAACTCATTCATGATTATGTATATAAGATATAACAAGTTATGTAACATCTATTTCACCTTTCGGTCCCTCTTAAATGCATATCATTCATCACCTTTCGGTCTCAGAATGTCTACGTATTAACCCTTGCTGTTTATCCCAGAATACTCTCACCTTTCGGTCTCAAGTACTTAGACTAGGTTAAAAACCTCAAAGTTCCATTGTAGAAATCTTTTCCTAATCAAAACATCTCTTTTGGGCAGGCAAAGAATAAAGGCTTACCCTAACATGTCGACTAATCAAGAAAGAAATTAAAATGAAGATTACTATTATATATACGCTAATCGATCCCAAGACTTACCCTATATTCGCCTATCTTATTAATTTGTCATGGTTCCCACAACCCTAGTTGTGGGTTTAGCCTAACATATTCAATGAAAAAAACTCGCAACAATACAAAGAATTCATAATAGAAAGACTTACTATTGAAGAATCAATGAAGCCACAAGCTACAAGCTTGAATTTGATAAGCAAAATCCTAAAATCTTGTGAAATCTCTAAGAAAGTAATATTTTTCAATGTTTTCTAGCTCTAGCCAACCAAGACTAACTAAAAATGAAATAAAATAACTATTTATATATAAAGAAAATCTAGTCCTAATAAAAACAGGAAAAATCCATCGGCATGGACACGGGCCACCATACGGCCTGTGTAACCGTAGGCGGACCGACAAATGGTTTGTGTGGTTGTCCTTAGCCTCATCTTCGCTGCTCGTCATGTGCTACTACATACTTAGGTAAATAGCCCGCGTGGAGTGTGACGGTTCGTGAGACGGACCGTCTGTCGTGCCTTGGTGAAAATGGCAAACTTCTTCCACAAGCCTCTACATCACGGGCCATGGATGATCACACGCTCCGTGACATGATCTGTCAGACTTCCCTTAGCCCATTTTGTTTTTCGACGGTGTCTTCATCATGTCATTTTGATGGTCAACTTCACGGCCCTTATGACAGCCAACGGTCAGTGAGCCTTGCCATCTCATGCCACTTGGCCAAAATCTTCCAACTTTCGATGAACTACTCCTTCACGTCACTTTGACGAACATCATGACGACCCGTTTAACATAAAACTATCCGTGACATGCGCCATGGCACTTGCCTTTGCCAAATAGCCCATCATTAGCCAAGTGTGATGCAATGATGGGCCTTATGGTCCGTGTGGCTATACACGGGCTGTGTGGGCCCCGTGTGCCCACACTTGGTTCCATTTTGGCTCCTCTTTACATTCTTTTTCATCATTTCTCTTTCGTATTCTCATTTCTTCCATGCCTTAGTCTTTTTCCTGAAAAACAACAAAAATAAACGTCAAAATAACAAGTTTGCTTGAGAACACACAAAAGTTTATTGTTTAAAGCGTTTTGCAAGTCGTATTTCTACGACTCATCAACACCTTCAACTTAGAATGATTGCTTGTCCTCAAGCAATAACAAATTAACCAAACAATTCATAAACACAAGTGTTCACTCAGACTATGTATCGCCCCACAATTTTTCAATGCAATGTCCCGCTAACAAGTTCAAGAATGTGGTCACACCCCAAACAGACCCACAAAGATTAAGGATAACATTATGCATGCATGGTCAGTCCACATATTATCAGGAATAAAGAGATCCAAGTTAAGTTAGAAATCAACTAATGCAGGAGATAGAGCCCTCACCACAAATAAGTCTCGCACTCAACGTAAGCATGTAAAATAGAGACTAGAATGTAATCACTCACTCTCAGAAATGATTTCTAATGGACACACAAGCCTCGATCATGAACTTGCCCTTTTTTTCACCACCTTAACTCTTGAATAGCCTTTTCAAGACCACATTAGGACTTTTTCGGCTTGTAACATAGGCTCATGCTCTGTGAGGTATATTTAGGATCAAAGTGGCTAAACGGCCTCTCCCAGACACTTGTTTCAACTCAGCCATTTGCTTTTTTTTTCTTTTTTTTTTTGGTCACCAACTTTTCTTGCCCCTATTTTTCCATGTTCTACAGTATAGGAAGTGATTTCCGTGCTTATTCACTCATTTTTATTCTTTTTCTTTTTCGCTTATTGCTTTGCTCACAGTCAAAACCCATTTTTTTTTCTCTTTTTATCACTTTATTCTTTTCCACACTCATTTTTCTGCTCTCCCTGCACTAGCCACCCTCAACTTAAGCATTTGTCTTGGGTCAAGGTTCACAATATCTTTCTAAAGGACCAGGGACAACATAAGCCATCCTCAACTTAGGATTTTGCCCTAGGCGGAGGTTCACAATGTCCTTGGAGAGACCAAGGCCAAAACAGAGAACAATAGATAGATTGGGGAGGTGAATTTGGGTGAATTCAAAGAAAAGGTCCATGTAGGCTCAACTTTTGGTTTAAAGGGACAATTTCATTTGGTTGGTCAATTTTTCTTGGCTAAGTGACTATTCAACAACAACGACCTAAGATCCCCTCCTAATCTATTCATTCAAGTATTTCAGTGGGACTAACAAGGTAAGTTCTTTCTCACAAGTGCGTCGATGGAATTATGCAATTAGCTCACACACACATGACACGTCTTTTACACTAGTTGGTGCTAAATCACATAAGCCTACTTTATTCATCAAATAACGACCATACACATATAATAATTACCATAATCACGCAAGTCAGTTAGGATGAGATGCAAGTACATGTATACTTAGCATTGTTAACATGGAACATCACAAAGATCAACATAAGGGCTACCATAGCCTTATGTGACACTTACATTTATACAAACAATATGACCTAAACATGCTAGTTCTACTAGATAATATACTTTAGAGAAAAGAAATATGGCAAGAAAAACTCTCAAGTGGCAGGAGGCCCTACCCTTTCCAAAAAGACAGTGAGGTGTCCTCACTGCACAATAACACAATCAAATGAATAAATATGGGGATAGAACATACCTGGGGCTCCTTAGGCCTTAGCAGTGTCTGTGCCACTGGAACCCTCTGGGGTGTCATTATCAGCATATGTAGCTCCCGATCCAAAGGTGCTAATGGAGGCTCCTGCTCGTGCTGCCTCTGCGGCCAGCCACTTTCGTTCTACCTGTTCAGCTGCTGCTTAGTGCTGGGCCCTAGCTGCCTTGTACATCTGCTGGTCTTCTTCCCTCTCTGGGTCACTGGGGGGACTCTTTTAGTGACCCCAGCGTTTACCCTTTTCCTTCCTCTGAAGCTACTCAATGGGTGGTGCAGGTGCCTCCGACCGGGCTGGTGGAACTCCCCATATCTCATCCAGAGCCGGCGCTGCAGGGAAATTAAACATGTTCATCCACGATTCTGGAGGCGGGGCCGATGTAGGTTTCTGGCACTATGCAGTCAACTTAGCAATTTGAGCTTTCATACCATTCACAATCTATACCAGATCCTTTATCTCATCCCCAGTCATACTCCCGAACATGTTATGGAAATATCCCTCCAATGTGCCGACTTCGCTCTGCAGGGTGGTGATTTGGCTCCTAAGGGCGTCGTCATGTTAGTCCACTACCCGTTGAGAATGAGACTGGACAACGTGGGGGATCTGATCTACTATCTGATCGACAATGGCCCGGGTCTGCCGCTGATCCGCCACCAATCTGGCCAAAAATTTGTAAGGCACATATGCGTACCCATGTTGTATTAGAGGGGCTGCACCACTACCCTAGGGCTGCTCAGAAGCAACACCTAATGGTGGGGCGGCGATGTAGTCCTCAAATGGCAAGGGTTGCTGTAGAGGTGCGGATGAAAAGTTTGTCGGCACCCCTAGAGAATGTGTTCTACTCCTCATGAGTAGGTTTTAGACATCCTTGATTAGAGCAATGTTGGCTACATCCTTGGGGGCTATCCTCTTGTCCAAAAAATGATTAGTGGGAACATCAGCCTGTTTGCACAGGGCACAAACCAGGTACGGGAATGGCATACCAGCTCTCTCAAATAATGCTCGGTCCCGCATCTCAAAAGCAATGATTTGGCCCACATTTATTGCGAACTTGGACATCAAGAACGCTATAAGAGAAGCATGCAAAGGTTGGAGTGTATAATCATTACCTGGGGGTCTCAGCCTAGTTCGCATCACCGACCACCAAAATTTTGCAGCGAATGTCAACGATGCTTTGTCAATAGGACACTTGGAGTTTGTAACCCAAGGCGCCTCCGGCCCCTGAATGGCTATTCGCTCTGTGATCTAACTCAACAGTGGAGCAGTGGATGACGAGTCAGACATCCGCACCGTATCTATAATCTGCATGTTTCTCTTCATAAGCTGGGCATCTGCAGGAGCTTGGTAGTTTGGCCCAAATAGGAACCGGTTAATGGTGGTGTTTGATATATTCACTCGAGTACTATGCATTGTTACATGTGAACTCGAGGACCTAGTAAAGGCAAGCTGTCTCTTCATCTTTTTGAATTGGATACCCTCCAGGTAGTTTAGAAGGCTAGCTGCATAGTTGGAATCAGAGTCTTCCACAATGGTGGGCCCGTAGTATCGTAATGGTTGCGCTATCCAACTGAACTTATGTGAGTCAAAGCTATCTCTGATTTCCGAGACTTTGTCAAGTTCATCAGTGATTACCAAAACTTCTGTAAGAACCGATCGCTGTTTGAAGCCCCCGAAACCTTTTGTAAGACCATCGGTATAGATATCCTTAGCGTCTGGAATTGTCTACTGGCCCCTCAAAAAGACAATAAGTGCCCGGGCTATTTTGTGGTCTTTCGTTCAGGAGACTACAAAATGAATGGCCTCATCATCACTGCCCTAAAGTTCAACCTCATTTACCTGCTCTTCTGTGTTATGACCCTCAGTCTCCGGAGTTTTCCCCTGCTCATCCTGGTCTGAAGTGTTGTCCTGTTCCAGGGCAGCTGCCTCCTCCTTAACTCTCGTGGAAAGGGCCCTCTCATTAGACTGGGGGCTCTACGACGGCCTAATGCATTGGCTCGCATAGCACGAGGAGAGTGTGGGGAGGCATTGCCTCTATAGCGAACTTCGAACCCACTGAAGGAGTCATCACTTGAGTCACTCGCAGCCTGATTGCTAGATGATACAGTTGGGGAGTTATGGAGACGTGACACAGGCTCGTCCCTATTACTACATCTGACTAAGCTGCGTTGTGGACCCATAGTAACTGCAAGTGCCACAAAAGAATGGATGTTATTAGAAATTATTGCACATGCAGGTTGACGCACTACCGGGTACTCAGACTTCCCCTGTGCCATAAAAGTGACAATAAACCTTAAGAATGGCGTCATCCGATCTATCATAGGGCCATTACACTTAAGAACATATATAACTTAAAAATGAAAAACTACCTATGTAAAATAATGCAGGAGGAATAGGGTATACGGGACCTTACACGACCCGTGTAACGAGACACGGTCCGTGAAAGGACCCGTCAGAGGGGACTTGACTTTGAAGCAGACAGACGGTGCAACACGGGCCATTACATGGTCTGTGTAATAGGCCGTCGGACCCCCTTTGGCCAATTTTTGGCTTATCACGCACACACACATACTTACATGTATATTCATCTCACTTAATCATGATTTCGTCAACACAATAGCATATATAAATCAGTTTCTCCAAAAATTATGTCAAAAAGCAACCAAAATCCTCACTTTCCATGGTTTAAACACTAAAAACTCAACAATTATGGTTTTCACCACTCAATGCATGCCCAATATCAACAATGTAAATTATGATGCTTTAAATCAAGAAAGAACTAATCTTTGACTAAGATCTACACATGCAAGCACCAAAATCAACATTAGAAGATAGAAAAATCAAGTTCTTACTTAGTGAATAGCAAATAAGAAGAAGACTTTCTTGAAAAACTTGATACCCAAACTTAGTTTAAGCTACAAATTGTGTGATTAACTCATGAATGTTGGGATTTGAGAGAAAAGGTGAGAAAAGGAAAGGGAGGAGCCGTGAGAGCTAGAGTGAGAAAGGGAAAGTGAAAAATGAATTTTTGGGACCAAGTGGGATTACTTAAAGCCTTGGTCAAATAGTTGACCAATCAACGCTGACTAGCAGGCGGCCAAATGGCCCGTGACACATGTCACGGTCCATGTGGACCGTCCGTTGTCCCAACCTTGGCGAATTTATGAACTTACCTGGTCTTTCGAGCTTTTGTTGCACTAAGAAAGCTAGTCACACGAGTCGTGACATGTTGTACAGTCCATGTGGACCGGCTGTCTCCCACCACTTGGCTATCAAACTTGCACGTGCAGCATGGGGGCTCTAGATGGTCCGTTTAACACGGGACAGGCCGTGTAATTTACCTATGAGGTGACACTTGTAGTTTCGGGTCATTTGCGCATTACACACTCCACGGCTCCGCACGACTTTCAGATGGTGGCTCTCATAATCCATTTACCATGACATCACCAGTGTAAAAGAAAAGGGCCGTGTGTCAACTCTTCGGCAAAATTTTGGCCATTTCGGCCTCAAGATATGTTTTCCACCATGTTTGCACTCACGAACTCCAAAATAACACTTGTACTCACTGGAAACACAAAGAAAAAACAAGAAATTGCATGACATATAAATTAAAGTGTTTTTTTATACTACTACAATGCATGAGTTGCCTCCCATGGAGCGGTTGATTTAACGTCGCGGCAGGATGCATTGTCTTGACTACTTAGACTTCGTCGAGGAGTAAGACATCTATTTCTGAGGCCTCTTCTATTGCACCCACATATTGCTTCACTCGTTGGCTATTAACCTTGAATGGATCCCTATTTTCTGCTTGTAGGTCAACTGCACCATGGGGAAACACTGGCTAATTGTGTACGGGCCAGACCATCTTGACTTTAGCTTACCTGGGAAGAGTATCAACCTGGAGTTGTAAAGTAAGACCTTGTCACTAATACCAAAGCTCCTTTGGGAAATATACTTGTCATGATAGACCTTCATCCTCTGCTTGTACAGTGCTGCACTCTCATATGCGTGGAGGTGAAACTCATCCAACTCATTGAGTTGATCAAGTCTCAAGTCAGCAACCTCCTCCTAGTTTATGTAGAGATTATTTAAAGCCCAGAATGCCTTGTGCTCAAACTCCATGGGCAGATGACATACTTTATCAAACACTAACTGATAAGGAAACACACTAATGGGTGTCTTGTAAGTTGTCCTGTAGGCCCAAAGTGCATCGCTTAGCTTCCTCGCCCAATCCATCCGGGTAGCATTCACAAACTTGATGAGGATTTCCTTAATCTCCCTGTTCGGCACTTCAATCTGTGCACTAGTCTGCGGGTGATAAGGTGTGGCAACCTTGTGCTGACGTACTTTATATTTTGCTAGCACCGCACGGAAAACCTTATTACAAAAGTGAGAACCCCTATCACTAATGATAGTTCTGGGTGTCCCAAATCTAGAAAAGATGTTCCGCTTCAGAAATTGGACAACACTCTTACTCTCATTGTTTGGTAATGCCACAGCCTCCACCCATTTAGAGACGTAGTCCACCACAACCAGGATGTATGTCATTCCATAAGAACTCACAAACGATCCTATGAAGTCAATGCCCCAGACGTCAAAAATCTCTACCTCAAGAATTATGGTCATGGGCAACTCTTGGCGCTTGGAGATGTTAGCCGGTCGCTAGCACTGATCACACCCAAGCACCAAGTCATGGGCATCTTTATAGATGGTGCGCCAGTAATAACCATAGTGTAGAATCTTCTTTACTATTCTGGTCCCACCATGATGACCCTCCACATAGGATGAGTGACAGGCCTCCATTATGCTCAACATCTCTGTCTCTAAAATGTACCACCAGATTACCCCGTTAGCACATATTCTAAACAAGTATGGGTCATCCCAGAAGTACCTGCGCATATCAAACAGAAACTTTTTTCCCTAGTGAGGGTTATGGCCCTCTGTATAATATCGCTCTCCAGAAAGTTAGCAAAATCAGCAAACCAAGGAATGAGGTCAACAGAAGCTGCCAATACCTGCTCATCGGGAAAGGAATCATCGATGTTTAACCAATCCTTCAGTCTAGACTCATCCTCCAATCTGGACAAGTGGTCTACTACTTGGTTCTCAGATCCTTTTCTGTCTAGGACCTCGAAGTCAAACTCTTGCAGCAGGAGAACCCATCTGATCAACCACGGCTTAAAATCCTTCTTTGCCATGAGGTATCTCAAAGCGGCATGGTCAGTGTACACTTTTGATTTGGTTCCTAATAAATATTCCCGAAACTTGTCAAATGCATATACCACACACATAATTCCTACTCGATCACTGTATAATTATTTTGAGCATCATTGATGGTCTTGCTGGCATAGTATATGGGGTGGAAAATCTTGTTGTCCTTTTGTACGAGCACAAAACCCATAACAATTCCACTTGCATCACACATCACCTCAAACGGGGCAGTCCAGTCAGGTGCAACCACCACAGGAGCAAAGATCAGCTTTTACTTCAAAGTCTCAAAGGCATGCTTGAAACTATCATCAAAGTGGAACTTTGCATCCTTCTCCAATAGTTTGAATAAAGGGTTTGCGACTTTGGAGAAGTCTTTGATAAATCATTGATAAAAACCTACATGCCTAAGGAAAACTCCGGACTTCCTTCACAGATATAGGAGGCGTTAGTTTCTCAATCACCTAGATCTTCACTTTATCCACTTCTGTGCCCTTTTCAAAAATCTTATGGCCAAGGCTATTCCTTCCTTGACCATGATGTGGCACTTCTCCCAGTTTAGCACCAAATTAGCCTCCAACACAACGTTGTAGTGCCCTGCTAAGATTCAACAAACATATATCAAAAGAATCACTCACTACAGAGAAGTCATCCATAAATACCTCAAGGGTGTCTTCAACCATGTATGAAAAGATTGACATCATACAGCACTGGAAGGTGGATAGGCGTTGCACAGCCCAAAGGGTATCCTTTTGAAAGCAAAAGTCCCATACGGACAAGTGAAAGTGGTCTTTTCCTGATCCTCCGAGGCTATGGATATATGATTGTAGCCCGAGTACCTGTCCAAGAAGCAGTACCACCATCTACTTGCCAACCTGTCTAACATCTGGTCCATGAAAGGCATGGGGAAATGGTCCTTCAAGGTCCATTTGTTCAGCTTCTTGTAGTCCATGCAAACTCGCCATCTAGTCACAGGTCTTGATAGAACTAGCTCATTTTTTTAACTGGCAACCATTGTCATTCCCTCTTTCTTCGGGACACACTGCACTGGGCTGACCTGCTTGCTATAAAAAATGGGGTAGATCACCCCAGCATCCAACCACTTGATGATTTCCTTTTTTACCACCTCCTGCATAGGTGGGTTTAGCCTGCGCTGATGATCAATGCTAGGCACAATTATCCTCCAATTTTATCTTGTGTGTGTATATCCCTGGAGGAATCCCTATGATATCTGCAATGGTCCAACCAATAGCTCGCTTGAACTTTTGGAGAACCCCCAAA
>JAPFFP010000080.1:11667944-11681377 GCA_026153255.1 Solanum medicagineum
ATTTAAGGCCTTAATATCCTTAATTTGACACAAAACATGTATTCACTTGACCCTCTTAAGCGTTAAACGCACATACAACCCATTAACACGAGATTCAAGCACTTTTAAAATTTAACGTCAATTTCTCCAAACTGTGTCATGTTTCATTTGCATTGTACTAGTATTGTAAGGTATGGGGTGTTACAAGCGTGACCTTGTTAATGAGGGGCAAGTTTCATCCTACGATTTTCCGTGTTTATCTATGATGAGATACTAGTGGTGTGAGTTAGTTTTGGGTATGGGATTCTATTTAGAGAGGGGCACTCTTTTAGTGGGATGGCACGTTGTTACCTTGGCGATGTCCTGGATAACAGTTGGACTGAGATAAGATTCTGGGCAGGTGACATCCTTTTGATTATCTAGCCTCTTGGGCCTTAGCTTAGGTTATACCGACGTTGCCCTATGAGTTGCTTTACATAGAAAGAGACCTGGTAAGGGGCGAATATGAGCTAAAGCCTGGGGCAAGCATGCATACTAACTCGACTTGCACCTGTATGAGTGTGTATTGTCTGTTACTACCGAGATATGAGAACTGAGAGACTATGCATTGATTCTATGTCATAACGTGACTTGATTGCAAACACAATATGATCCTACTAGGCCTATCTATCAATATGATCCTACTGGGCCTATCTGTCGAGGGCACCTATGATACCACTGTTATTACCGCATGTTTATTTTCATTACTTGGGGTGGCCTAGATTGTAGCATGATTGCCTGCTGAGCCCAATTTTATTCTAATTATTGAGTCTACGTGCTGTTATACTGAGGTTAACTGCTACTCTGAGCTCCTTGCATACCTTGGAAATGTGTTGTTTATTGTGACTTGGGAGAGATGATATAATTGGGGGATCTGGGTCCAGTTAGAGAGAGAAGGGAGGAGATTTTTCTGATGTTGCACTTTGAGACCTAGATGACACACTCTGTTGTTCAAGTCTCCGGTAGTCACGTTCCAATGTCTAGACCGGGGCGACGCTCCCGGTGGTCCTAGTCTCCGATGGTCACTTTCGAATGTCCGAGATCGGCGTGTCGATTCTAAAGGGGTCCGAGCAATTGTCGTTACTTTGGGTCGCGGCACCGTTGACTACACTTTTGGGGTAGGCCCCGATGATTCATATTCTAAGTTGAGGCACACTTGTTATGCGAGGGGGATTCATTCTCCCGCGGGGGATACGTCCCACCGTTCCGCATGTATATTTTAGATCGGGTGCCACGTGCAGGCATAGGGTCAAGGATCCAGATTTATGTGATTGTTGGGACGAGGCTCGTGATTGATTACTTGTGGATCCACATACCTATTCACACCCTAACTATGTGTGGGTGTACTTCCTCGGTTAATGGGGGCTCAGAAGGCGTTTAGGCTTAGACACTAGGGCTTTACACCCATGTATAACTGACCCTTGTTCTGATGGTTCTGTGGGATTCTGTACGTGATGGCTTGGAGGGATTCTGTGATGATCTGTTGGTTCTATATTGTGCGCGGGTATACCTTCTAGGCTTATGGGGGCCTACTTGGCATACAAACATAGATATTAGGGTGTTGCACCCGCGTACAACACTATGCCTCAATTGGAGGCAGTTATGGTTATGCAGTTTTTGTCAGTCGGTATAGATGTTCAGTACTTGAGCTGGTTCAAGGTATCATTATTCTTCACTTTGATTGGTTCAGCATGGTTTGAGGTTTCCTAGACATGACTATGCCTTGATCTGAGCTCGTTTTGCTACACTGCTACAGTTCTCTATATATTCAAACTTTATGTACGCTCACTATTTAACTCGATCGGCCGATGATGCCTTTTGGGTGCCTTTTCTGATACTCACCCCTACTTCTGCATCTTTCCATGGTACAAGTACAGGTCCAGGTACAGGCTGTGATAGCTGAGTTGGGGAACTTTGAAAGTGCTCAGGAGACTTTTGGTAAGCACTGATAGATCTGGTTTCTTCACGGTCTCCTTCTTGTTGGTGATCGTCTTTTTTATTCAAATACAACCTTGTATGCGTAGTTTGGATTTGGGCATGTAGATGACTATTCTTGTTATGAATGTAGAGATATATACTTCAATTTGAGTCTATAATAGCTCTGTATAGGTGTCTTAGTTCTGTTTGTTGTACTTATATATTGTTGATATCCTTATCATTAGCAATTCAAGACAAGTATCGTGGGTATTGGGTTGGCTTGCCTGTAAGTGGGGTCTAACAAGCGCCATCACAATCTAATAGGTTGGGTTATGACAATAACAATAGATACATTTTTGTACAGAACTATTAACGATAGAAATGTTTTTGAACCAAACTATTGACACCATATACAATTATAGGCAATACTATTAACTGAGAAGACTTTTTTTTTAATGTTGCACAATTCAAGAGTGTTTTTTACCCTTTTACGAAAAAAAATCTCAAAATTGAAGCAGCCCGGGAAAAATCTCTTTTATGCATATTGCCGCAATAACACAATAACCCACTCCAAAAGAAACATTTTACAAGACATTACACGGGGGCTGTTCTACTGAACAGGAATTTCAAAAAAGTTCTTTCGAGTATTGCGCCTCTCTTCTTTTTGTACTCTTGATACCTAATTAGATCTATAGCTCCATGTATCAAGGGGTTAGAAACTGCACAAATGATGTTACAAAGCAAAAGATGAACATGCTGCTAATGCCAATTTACAACTGTTCAGACACCAAATCTAAAAAGGTAATAAGAAAAAGCAGGGATTTCGACAAATTTAAATGTGATGCTGCGACTTGGAAAAGGTTCAAAATTTCCCAGGAGCTTTGACAGGTATGATCAGTAAACAAAATATCTGTCGAGGTATATTTATTCTGCTAGCCACTTTTCTGAGCAAGCTGCTCGACGCTCTCCTTGTCCATGGCTTTCCTTGCTAACTCATAGCCAGCAAAATTCATCGCACCCAGAGGAGCGATCCAGAAAAATCTAGGAATGGCCCCTTTAAACAATCCGAGGGGTCCTTCATGACGGAGAATTGATAACGCAACCATCGATGACGTCACAGTCACTCCCTGTGGAGCAGTCATCATTCTGGTCTTTATCACATCAAATGGAGTCGTTAAAACAGCTGTCAACCCACCAGATAAAGCTCCAACCGTAACTGTTTCCCAGGGCTCCAATTCTCGCCCCAGAAGCTGCTGCACAGCCTAAAATAAACAAAAATGACTTTTATCAACAAGAAATGGATGTAACACAGCTTTGTGTCAAACTATTAATCTTAGTGGTTGATAATGACCTTAAAAAGTATCAAATGGCCTTTCTTGAAAAGTAAATATCTGACTGTTTATCGACAAACAGCTAATTTGTTTGGCTAAAATTGGCAATATACACATTTTAAACTCGAGGGAATGGGTTTACAACAATCAACAAAATTAGTTTGCCTTAGCGCATCAACAACCCCATACAACAGATTTTATACAGAAGCAGTTGATCCAGCCAACTGCATCTCAGGAAATTGCATGAGTATATATAGCAGCAGCAGCATCTTCGTGATGGGTTTGTCAAAAAGCTGAATACATCTAGAGGAGCCTGAAATACTTTATATTTCCTCCATCCATACCATTTTATAGGTTATTTTAATTGGAGATGAACTTAGAATGTTAACTTGACAATTGTAGGAGGTATTGAAACAAAATGTAGATGAGATGTACTGAAAACATGATTTGTGGACATTTCTCAAGTAAGGCACCTTATATAAGAATCTTAATCTAATACAGTAACTCAGTAAGGCAAATATTTACTCTCTCAAGTATAATATGGTAAGTAATTATTATCCCATAAGAAGAAAATATCATATAATATATTTTATAGTACTCAACTATGCAAATACCAATGACGAGAGAGATTGTGAACTTACAAATATATACATTTAACTAAATTTGCTTTTCTTGATTATCGATATGTTTTTTTCTGAAAATATGTAATGTTATGATAGGAAAAAGGGTTTGATATATCCCACAACTTTATCATTTAGAGTTATTATACCCCTCCTTATAAAAGTAAATCATATATAACCTAATGTTACACAAATGGCTCACATATACCCTTTTCCATATAACCTAATGTTACACAAATGCTCACAAATACCCTTTTCTCTAACTGAAGCGGGAAAAAAAATCAATTCTAAATTTATTTTTTTGGATCTTCTATTTTAAAAAAGTATTCATATAGGGGTGTATTTGATCCTTCTCACATGTAATTTTTTTTTGCTTCTTTATAGCAACGGCTTATTTGAATTTATTATCTTGATGGTCAAATTTAATTTTTTACTTTTTTTTTTGGCAAAGGCAACAAGTTTGTATATAATCTTTAGCACAAAAGGCTGGGAACCCAAATCTACATCATGGAGCTACATA
Organism: Solanum medicagineum; assembly: GCA_026153255.1. Taxonomy (NCBI): domain Eukaryota; kingdom Viridiplantae; phylum Streptophyta; class Magnoliopsida; order Solanales; family Solanaceae; genus Solanum; species Solanum medicagineum. Next base: position 11,672,351 of record JAPFFP010000080.1, read on the forward strand.
CAGTTGAGTAGACTCAACAAATAAAAAATGAACTAGATCCTACTTCATCTTGCAAAGAACCTAGAATATCTATAATAGCTGCAGGATCATCTACATGCTCAAAACTTCACCAATAGCAAAAAGTGTAAATACAGTTCATTTTAATCCTATGCAAAGGACTACTAATGCTCTCAAAACATCTCAAATTTCTCTCCTTCCATATGGTCCGCAAAAATACTGCTGGGACAATTCTCCATCTAATTTTGTCTGTATTGCCAAACCTTCATTGCTCCAAACTTTCTATAGCCTGACCTGCCTTTTCTGGCATGGTGCAAATTATGCCCCTAAAACTGGTAAACAAGTTCCAAAGTTGTCAAACCACCCTGCACTGAAGAAACAGATGGTTGATTGTCTTTGCCTGTTGTTCACAAAAAAAAAAAAAAAAAACAACTTGGACACATGTGTATTCCGCTCTTCATGAGATTCTCGAGTTAGTGCTGCTTCTTTTTACTACCAATCAAGTAACTGCCACCTTTTATGGAATTTTGACTATCCAGATAAGCTTCTAAGGAAAATATCTAAGTTGAGTCCTCATTTGGTTCGGGTTCTTATAGGCAGAGTTAACTGTGAAAATACCTTTACTATGATGAACCATCTAAGAGCGTCTTCTCCCTATTCCAATCCTCCAAATTGGTCGAGGGTGCCATAGAATTCAGCTAGTCTATCTCCCAGTCTTGCATCATCCTTCTATACATTAAGTTCCATCCATGGGTGGCCCAGGCTTTTGGCACAACAGTCTGCTGTTGTTGATTCAATAGATAGATGTCTAAAAAAAGTTGTTTAAGGCTGTCAATTCCTAACCAATTATCTAACCATAACAAAATCTTCCTTTTATTGTTTACATTAAATCTAGTTCTTTCCAAAAAATTAACTGTGCGAAAAATTCTGATTGATCTCCACAGGCTAATACCATAGGCAAAAGTCACTTTTTTAGTTTTCCTTCCAGTTGTCTATCTTCTCATACTTGGCCTGAATCACTCTACCATAGAGCCTGCTCCTCTTTAGGAAATCTCCACAACCACTTCAACATTAGGCTTTTGTTCTGTTTCCTCAAGTTTCTAATATCTAAACTACCTTGTTTCTTTGAAAGAATTATAGTCTTCCATTTGGCCAAGTGAAAGTCTTTGCTCTCCTTTTCTCCATTCCACAAAAAAATTCTCCTTAAAGCATCAATTCTTCCTTTCACCCTACCTCAAAATGGGAAAACTGGCATCAAGTATGTTGGCAAGGCACCTAAGATTGAGTTGATCAGAACCAGTCTTTGACCTCTGGACAGGATACAGTGCTTTCCAGCTTGATAGTCTTCTTTCACATCTCTCTTTACCCCATACCAAATCTCATTGGATTTGCTTTTGGCTCCCAAAGGCATCCCCAAATATATTGTTGACAGTTGCCCTATTTCCCTCCCAAGATCTCTATTACATTTTGCATTCTATTCACATCATTGATTGGAAAGATATGACTTTTCCTCTTATTGATATGAAGCTTAGGTTTCACGGACTTGGAACTCAAGCTAAGACTTCCGTGCGGCACTTGCCGATTTGCTCACGATTCTTTCACGATCTTGCAAATACAAGTAAGCCTTTCAACTTTAGATCGCTAAGGGAATGCTAGATTAAGAAGACAAGAGGGCTTTTAAGAGGACTTGTATATTGCTTTGGAAGATACCTTTCTCGGCCTTTTGGCTAAGATAAGTGTAGTATTTGTTCTTATCAGTTTAATATCTGATATGTGGACCATTATATTAACTCAATTTTTTGAGGGAGCAAGTCCATCAGGATAGCTTGCTATCTTGGTCCTTTGCGCGTCGCCTAGGTGTTGCACTATAGCCCAGGCCAGGTGCACCCCACCATTCATTTTTATTCTCAAAATATATATATATATTGCTTTGGAAGATTGCTTACAATTCTTTGTTGATTTGCACGAATGAGTGGCCCCTCTATTTATACTACTCTTAAGGGGCTTATGTGCAAATAATATTTACTTCCTAAGTCCTATATTTATACTTTAGTCCCTCTCTCTAGAAGACTCCACACATCTAGAGAATTCTAAGGACTCTCAAGTCTTGTCTAAAAGATTCTAGATTCTTCTAAGTGTTTACAAGATTTTCCTACAACATTCGAGTTCGCCTCTTTCAGCACCTGAGGAGCACTGCTACAGTTAGTTGCCCCTGTTCCCGCTTGGCTTCCTTCAATGGCTTCCCTTTCGACGATTTTTCCTCTTAGCGGGTGTGGAACACGACAACGGCTTTACATCCTGCAACCCCTCCACAAGCCGCAAGGCCGACAGTCGAGCTTGTCTCTCTGACTTAGGCATCTTGACTAAGGGCACCATGCAGGTCCCTCCTTGCTCCAAGACTACGAGTTGTTGGAGGTATAGGTCAATCACTGCATGGTACTTCTGGAAAAATTCCTGCCCAAGGATGATGTCAAAGAGATCTATCTATGCGACATGAAAGTTGGTCTTACCATGCCACTCGCCCAACACTATGTCGACTCCCTGAGCAACTCCACACACATAAATCATTTGCGCATTGACCATCCTAAGTTGCACATTGCTTGGGTTATACTTCAGCCCCAACTTCGTCGCCGCAGACTTAGTCATGATATTAGCCTCTGCGCCTGTGTCGACTATGGCACGAGCGGGCCGTCCATTGATTGTGATATCCACGTACTGCACGCTATACTCCTTCGGCTTCTCTGGTCGCAACGTGATAGCTCCGCATAGCCTAATCACACCTACCCGAGTTGTGCCCGATTTTTCCCCTGATTCGGGTGCCTCTTCCTGCGTCTTTTGCTCCTTTTGTTCCCGTAGTATGGCACCAAGGCTCTTCAGTTCAGGGCACTTCTTGTAGCTATGCGGCCCCCCGTATATGTAGCACTAAAGTTCTTTCTCGGGTTGTGCCTTGCCCTCTCTGCTGCTTCGTCGCCCGGACCCCCTGTTATAAGGCCTACAGGTGTCATGTTGCTTAGGATGTGGCTGCCAACTCTTGCCTTTGCCACCATATCCCCCACTTGGTCATGACTACCTCCCGATTCTTCTTCTCGATCTCTATCTCGCCTGTCATGTCCAGAGTCCGTCAAAGCCTCTGCCTGGGTGATGGCCTCGTCGATGGTCCTAAACTATCGACGTTCCAACTTCGTCCTGGCACAATTCTGTAGGCAGTCAATGAAGTGGAACATCATATCCTCATCCGTGAGGTTGGGAATCTAGAGCGTGAGGGTAGTAAACTCCTTCACGTAGGCCCTTTATGCTACCTGTCTGCTTCAGCTCCCTAAATTTGCATTTCGCCTCATAGATGACGTTCAGGAAGAATGCCTTCTTAAACCCACTCTTGAACGGCTGGACATGTGTCGATGGCGCATAGCCCCTTCCCTATCTCTGACTCCTTTCGTTTCCACCATAACATAGTCATCTCCATCAAGTACAGCACAGCGGTTTTGATCCTTGTATCATCGCTCTTGACCTTGTTACACTTGAAGTAATTCTCCAAGTGCCATAAGAAGTTCTCCACCTTTTGGGCGTCACGGACGCCTTTGAACACATGTGGCTTGGGAGCCTCAATCCTGGTCTCCCTTTCTCCAGTCGGTGTAGCATATCTCCCCTCTTCTATGACTTCCTCGAGTGCCTTCACTCTAGCACTCATGGCCTCCATGTCCATGAATCTGCCCTCCAAAGAAGTGATGGTCTCCCGTAGCTCATACTCCGCCCCCTAACGTCCACTTAACTCTTTCCGGATGTTATTGTTCTCCTCAAGGGTGAACTCCTACAAGGTCTAAAACTTGTCATCGAACTGATTCAAGCGCTTGCCCAAGAACTTCACTGCTTGTCTGGCAGCATCCACCCTCGCGACCCATCCCATGTCGAGCACGAGGTCGGCGGGTTCCTTGCCTCGTTCATCGTCACTCAACTCAGCAGCCGAGATGAGAGGGTTGTTATGGCCTCGCTTAGTGTCGGTTCAACCAACACCTCCTCAAACTTCTTTGAGCTTTTCTTTCCCTTGCGTTTCTCGCCAACATCCAGCATAACGTTGGCAGTGCTGGTGGTGTTGATGTCTCATTCACTTGCCATGCTTCCCTTAGTACAAACCTTGCTCTGATACCACTCTATCACGGACTTAGAACTCAAGCTAAGACTTTTGTGCGGCATTTGTCGAGTTGCTCAGGATTCTTTCACGATCTTGCAAATATAAGTAAGCCTTTCAACTTTAGATCGGTAAGGGAATGCTAGATTAAGAAAACAAGAAAGCTTTTAGGAGGACTTGTATATTGATTTGGAAGTTTGCTTACAATTCTTTGTTGATTTGCACAAATGAGTGGCCCTCTATTTATACTATTTCTAAGGGGCTTATGTGCAAATAATGTTTACTTCCTAAGTCCTATATTTACACTTTAGTCCCTCTCTCTAGAAGACTCCACACATCTAGAGAATTCTAAGGACTCTCAAGTCTTGTCTACAAGATTCTAGATTCTTGTATGTGTTTACAAGATTTTCCTACAGCATTCTAGAGACTTCTAGGAGCTTCAAGTTCTATCCACAATGTTCTAGAGTCTTCCGCAAACTACTCGAAGAGTTTAATTTCTTCTCCTTGACTCTAGATTCTTCCTTCTATGGAAGACTGGCGGGTCGTGACATTAGAAGTTGCTTCAAATAGAATAAATATTACTCTCAGGATCTTAAGTTGTCTGTCTTTCGCATCACAAAAGATAAGCATGTCAACTGCATATTGTTTGGTCCCTTCTTTTGCTACATTGAAACCCTTTATCCATTCCCATTGGTGTGAGCAGTCTTTAGCATATTGTTCAGGCCTTCCATCACTAGAATGAATTAAACAGGTGAGAGAGGATCACCTTGTCTCAATCCTTTGTCTGAGGGAAAGAACCCCTCAGGACATCCATTTATCAGTATAGAGAATCTGATAGAGCTTACGCAAAATTTTATCCATCTGATCCATTTCAATCCAAAGTCTGTCCTCTGCATGATTTCAAGTAAAAAGTTCCAACTGACATGATTTTATGTTTTCTCTATATCTAGTTTGCACATGACTCCTGGAGCCTTTTACTTTACTATTGACTCTAAACACTCTTTGGCAATTAGGACTGCATCAGTCATTTGCCTTCCTCTCAGGAAAGCCATTTGTTGAGTGTTTGAGTGTCTACTAGCTTGTGCATCACAATCTTCAATCTTTCTGTGAGAATCTTAGCTATCAGATTGTAGACACTCCCAATTAAACTGATCGGCCAGAAATCTCTCAATTACTTAGCACCATTCCTTTTTGGAATGAGAGCTAGATATGTTGCACTGAAGCTCTTTTCAAAGAACTCCTAGGAGTGGAAGTTTTGGATAGTTGCCATCAAATCTCCCTCCACTATCTCTAAGCTTTTAATAAAAAAACCATGATGTATCCATTTGGGTCTGGTGTTTTATCTACGGCACAAGCTTTAAGTCCAAGTAGGATTTCCTCTTCTTCAAAAGACTTTTGTAACCCTTGTTGCTCCTCTACATTGATGGAAGGGCACTAGTTCATGTTAAAAGATGACCTCCAGCTCTCACTTTCCTTATACAACTTCCTATAAAAGGAGATAATCTCCCTTTTGATGTCTGTAGGACCCACCAATTCTTAGCCTTCCACCACCAGTTTATCAATATGGTCGATCCTCCTACGAGCATTTGCCATTCTTTGAAAGAACTTAATATTTTTATCCATAGTGTTCTTTCTTTCTCCAAGCTGCTCCTTATTTGCATAGTCTTCAAACTCCTTACCACGCTTGCTTTAGGCTCTCCCGTCCTTAAAGGCCTGGACTGTTGGATTTTGTCAAATTCATGAACTTTGTTGAGGATTTCCTTCATTCTTTTCTCTAGATTCCCATAAGTGCTTACACTCTGGTCTTTCAATTTGGTCTTCCTGGCTTTCATCTTGGAAACTAGGATGAAATCAGGTCTCCCTTCAAATTCAAAAGATGTCCACCAATCTTTAGTTCTTTCCTCAAAGCCCTCAGTATCCAACCACCACCCTTCAAATTAGACGTATGATTTTGTGCAACCCCAACTGCCACTTTTAAGTGCAATTGGTGTGTGGTCAGAACACACTCTAGGCAGTAACTCCTGTTTCACATTGCCGAACTGCTCTCCCCATTCAGATGAATACATAATTCTATTTATTCTCAAAACAGCTTCCATATTAGATCCCCTAGCCCAAGTGTAGCTCCCTTCCTTCTAGTAGTGGATTGATTAACTCCATGTCCTCAATAACATCAGAAAATTCATTCATGTACACAGAGGTTCTGGAGCAATTCCTCTTTTCTGAAGCATATCTGACTGAAATCACCCCCCAAGAATCCAAGGCCCTAAAAATAAACTCCTGACAGCCCCTATCTCCCACCACACCTGCTGTCTTTCTGTGTTGCAAGTTGCTGCATACACCCCTGTCATGTGCCAAGTGAAGTCATTTACCCTGGACTTAAGACTGCATGTCAGAGTATATGTGCCTATCTCCGCTACTTCCCCTTCCCGAACCTTCCTGTTCCGCAACATCAAAATACCTCCCCTATTGCCACTGGCTTCCAGTTCACCATATTTGATTCCTCTGTTTCCCCAAACCTTTTTGATTACTTGCCACTATTTCCTTCAAGCATTGTCTCCTGCAAGCATATCACATCTGATTTCCATTCCTGAATCACACTATTTATCATCCTCCTTTTCTCCCTACATTTTAACCCCCTCACATTCCATGAAACTATGGTGACATTCATCATACATCTAGAACTTCCCCCCCCCCTCCCCCCCTATTTCTCGTGCTTTTGCTTTTGAACTTCATATCTATCATCAATCTTTTGAGCTCCTATATGCCTTTGATTTTGGTGCTTTCTCCTGTATCTCTCTCTGCCTCTATACTGGTTTGAGTGTCTTTTGCTATCTATCTTCTTGAAAAGTGCTAGGACTTCCTTTTGCACCCTTCAAACTCAACCCCAAACTCTTTGCTCATCTTGGTTATGTTTTGATGAACCCATAGTGATACATCCATCTCCCTGTCACTTTCTTCATCAATAGGTTGATAATTAAGCAGCTCTACTTGTTCAATGTTCCAGGACTGTTCCTCATTGCAAGTCAAAAGTAGCATGTTGGGGTGTAGATTATTGAAGTCAGAATCATTTTCTTCTTCAACACTTGTTACTGCATCCACATAATCCTCTCCCCTCTTCCATTCTTGTGAATTCTGCTATATATTTTTGTTGAAATTCTGTAGATGGATCAGTGTTCAGTTCGCCATTCTCACTGTCAAAGAAGGTTGTGTCTGTGGAATTTGCTTCAATCTCGACTAGCATGAGATTTGCCTTTATTTTAACTGTGTCTTTTGATTTTTTTAATTCCAGGAGTTGGGCCTCATTAAAAACTACGCCTGTAGTAGAAGTCTCCCCCCCCCCCTCTGTTGCATCAGCTTTAAAAAAACTCAAACCCAGCCCATTCCACTTAATAGAAGATGCCTTCTCATGTGGCCTAGGGCCCATGCCAGCTGTTAGTTTTGAACTCATCCCTTTGTGATCAGACTGCTCCTTATAAGTGATAAGACGGCTGCTTTTTTCCTTTGTTTCCTCTATTAACCAGAAGTCCTTGTCCGTCATCTACTCCGTCTCTTCCAAGACCACTCTCGACTGGACACCCAGCCAGATCGGGATAAGGTAGGTTAAATCCTTATCCACAATCCCATCACCTTTAATATTCAATCTTGCCCATTTTAGGTGATTTTTAAGAGAAGTCTCCTCTGTATCCAGCCAACCTCCCCACTGATCTCTGATGACCTTGAATATCTTTTCTGTCCATGAATGAACTGGGAGCCCCACAGCCCTTATCCATGTCGAAGTTCCACACTTTGTGCAGCAACCAGCAGTTGAGACCACCATTCCAGGTGTAGCTTTGATAGTTTCCATACCCAATCTCCATGGATAATGGGCTCCACATGGTTCCTGTTTAGAAATTCATATAGAAAGGAGCATCCCCCCATTTCATAGATGCTAATGGGCTCCACATGGTTCCTGTTTAGAAATTCATATAGAAATGAGCATCCCCCCATTTCATAGATGCTGACCCCAAAAGACTTCTTCCATGTATTGACAGCCCATTTTCTGATATCTGAGAGCATGGGCTTCTCCTTCAGATTTGTATTGAAGCTCCCAATGATACATCTGGAAAGAAGACCCTTCTCCTGCCCCATGCTTCCATCCATGATAGATATGGCTTTATTGTTGCGATTTATAACAGATTCCGAAGCTTCCCTAGATTGCCACTAGCTGGTCCTGACCGAATCAGCATATAGGATTTTTGGATCTGTCATTTATTTGATGCGTACTCAGGTAGTATAATAACAGAGCTGTTTGCCCATGTACTGTTACAATACTAACAAATCTTCCAAAACTATAATGTTTTCTGGAACAAAAGAAATCTGCAAAATGTTCGTTTATCTTCCATCTTCTCATATGAGTACTGTTATCCCTTGAAACTTCTCGCAGCACGAAAATGATCCACTCCATGTTTTTCTTGTTGAAGGTGGTTCCGCGCATCAAATTCTGGCTTCTTTCTACCAATTCAAACCAGATATCTTACCTTGCTGCGAGCTTCGTTATGTCATATGACTTAAACTCTACTACAAAATGGATGCCATTATCTCCCATGACAACAGAATGTTTAAAGAGACACCAGAAAAGAGTTTCTCCCCCCTGTCGGAAAAGGCATCATATATGCCCCAAATTGTTTTTTACATATACAAAAAAATTGGTTTTACATTTTTTTCTTACTTCTTTCTCTTTTCCCATTCACACTTCTTTTAAGGGATGGCAGTGGGGCAGGGCGGAGCGGGTGCGGGGCAGGTTTAGAGCTATGCGGGGCGAGGCGGGTTTAGAGTTATGCGGGTGCGGGGCGAGGCGGGTTTAGAGTTATGCGGGTGCGGGGCGAGGCGGGTTTAGAGTTATGCAGGTGCGGGGCGGGTGCAGG
>JAPFFP010000080.1:11699236-11726074 GCA_026153255.1 Solanum medicagineum
AATAACTTTTTATAGTAATAATATAATGAATATTTAAATAATATTAAAAAATATATAATATATATAATACAAGTTAAAAACTTAACATTAAAAAATATAGAAATAAATAAACTGGTAAGGTTCCAGTACCAGTCCGATCTGGTTCCAACCCGGTAACTATAGGACCCGGCCGGAACCCCCTTAAAAATTCAGTAGACTCTGTTCTAGAATTTTAAGGGGGTTGACGAAACTAGTACTGGTTCCGATAAAATTGGTCTATTTTTCTCCCATTCGGTCTGTAGCCAGGCTTACCTATGACAAAATTCGGAGGGATGTCCTATGGAGCTGCCTAGAGGTGAAAGGTATTCCATTGGTGTATATTAGGGTGATAAAAGATATTTATGACAGAGCCAAAACTTGGATAAGAACGGTGGGAGGAGACTCAGAGTATTTTTCTGTTGAGATGAGACTTCATCAAGGATCTGTGTTGAGCCCCTGCTATTTTACCTTGGTGATGTGTGTGCTGATATGGTCTATTTAAGAGGAGGTTCCATGGTGTATGCTATTTGCGCATGACATAGTACTGATTGATGACATTCAACCTAAAGTTAATGATAGATTGGAGGTTTGGAGACAGGCTTTGAAATCCAAAGGGTACAAACTGAGCAGGACCAAAACAAAATACTTAGAGTGCAAATTCTATGTTGCAAGGGATAAAGCAGTCATTGATGTGAGGCTTGCCATACAACCAATTTCTAAGAGAGATAACTTTAAATATCTTGGGTACATTATCCAGAGCAGTGACGATATTGACGATGATGTCATATATCGTATTGGGACAACATGGAAAAAATGGAGGCTTGCCTCTGGAGTACTGTGTGATAATAAGATAACACCTAAACTTAATGGTAAGTTTTGCAGAATGGTGATTAGACCGTCTTTGCTGTATGGTGGAGTGTTGGCCAATCAAATACTCACATATTTAGAAGATGCAGGTCGCAAAGATGAGGATATTGAGATTGATGTATGTCATACCAGGAGTGAAAAGATGAGGAATGAGACCACTTAGGAGAAGTTAGAGGTGACCCCTATGGCTGACAAGATGATGAAAGCAAGATTGCAGTGGTTTGGACATGTGTAGAGAAGAAGTACCGATGCTCCTATTAGGAGATGCAGAGGTTGAATTTAGGGGTCACATGGAGGAATAGAGGTAGACCGAAGAAGTATTGGGGGAGATGATTAGATAGGACATGGAAAAACTTGATCTCATCGAGGACATGACATTAGATAAAAAGGAGTGGAGGTCGCAAAATAGAGTAGTAGGCTAATAAGTTAGTAGGGATAGGTTGATGTCTGGCCTTGGGGTATAGCAAGGTAGTAGTATTAGTCGTGTCTTTATATCTTGTGTTGCCATTATCCCATTTATATATGTTAATTTTATCGTATTTACATATTATCATGTACTTTTCGTTATTAGTCGTTCTTCCTTTTGTTTTCTTTTTCTTTTTTCGCCATATATAGTTTATTTTGCTAATGATTTTTTCGAGACGAGGGTTTCCAGGAAATAACCTCTCTATCTTTGAGGTAGTGGTAAGGTCTGCATACATTTTACCTTCTCCGACCCCACTTGTGGGATTCCACTTGGTATGTTAATATTGTTGTTATTATTATCATACTCAAAAGAAAAGTTAACAACAAATGATATGCTATCATGTAGCTTCAAATTTTGAGTTTTATGTAATTATTCTTGTAATAATCTACTCATGTATAGTACCTTATCATATTTATCGACCTCGTAACTTCTCTTTCCGTGTTTTCATATAGTCTATAATGTTGACATAAGCCCGGCTCCAAGTTGTTCAAGAATAGTGGCATTGAGTTTCTCGACACTTTGACTTTGAGATTTTTTGATATATTTATTGGATCCGTCGGGACTGATGGGGCTCGAACCCACAGCTTCTGTCGTGATAGGGCAGTGCTCTGACCAATTGAACTGCAATCCGAGCGAAATATGGGATCTAGCAGAAAATTTCATTTGTTTTTATCTCTGGATCGGATATTTCTGAAGTACAAAGGGGGTTATAGCATCTCATGGCAGATTGACGAATTATTGGACCGAGCTGAATTTGAACCAGCGTAGATATATTGCCAATGAATTTACGGTCCATCCCCATTAACAAAATATCTTAAAATAAATATTTGTTTAAAAAAACCATGTACAATAGAAATAAAGAAATTTAAAAAATCAAACATAATATTACAAATATTTTCATCTGGAAGAAGTAATTCAATTGATATAGGGACTTTGGATTTTGTGCAAGCTCTAACATTCTACATTTAGACTATTCAAACTTCAAAGACCCATTCCAATTTATTATTAAAAATTACATTTATATAATTTAGTATTGGCAAGTTTTTCGTCGGGTATTTCTTCCATTTTTTTGTTGAAATTTCACTTATATAATTTACTATGGACATATCTTAATTGGATGTTTCTTCAATGTTTTGTGAATATACATGTAATATGTGATATTGAAAATGATTACTTATCTTTAAGTTTTACAAGGTTTGTAGTAAATAGGAAAAGAGATAAAACAATTACGACATTGAAAAGACCCCAAAAAGCGTTCGAAAATGTGCTTCAGAAGTGTCTGAAGTCGTAATTTTCATATATTTCAAAATCCCTGCGTGATATCAAAAATCTGACTTCATATTCTTGTTCAGGGGGTCAAGTTGAGTGCACAATGGGTCTAACCCCAATTTAAGAGCAATCATATCAAAATTTAAAAATCGCAAAATGCGATTTCTAGAGAGGTTTTCGCTCTCCTGGCGCGACGCGCCAAGGGCATGCCTCTGTGTATTTTTATTATCCAGTTTTGGACCTCGGTCCAATATTTTTAAGTCTTGGGCCTAAGTGTTTCCAAGCGTGAAAATACCTATACTTAGCCATTTTTCACCCCCATATCATTCAAAACATTCCCCAATATTCATTCAAACACTTAACCAAATATTTTACTCCTAAGCTCAAGTCTCAAAACTCATCCAAATTTAAAGGATCTCATTCAAGCTTCAAGTCTTCATCTCCAATCATCATCAAGTTCATCTCCAAAGCTAAGGTATGTGGGTTTCTTTCATGAGTTCCTTTCACCAATGATGTCAAGCTTCCTCTTACCCTAAATTGCATGATTCAAAGTTGATTTACAAATGGGTCTTATTTATTATAAAAAATCACGACGCACTATGGTGGGGTTTATGAAATTGTGACTGTTTTACTATGTTTTGGGCTATGAATCTAAGATCTAATGTGAGATTTGATGAAGGATTTTTATGTATATTGCGTGAGGGGATTACTAAGTATTTATTAATGATTTTACATTGAATTTTTTACACTCTTGAATTGCATGGTTTTACACTAGCACTACACACCCTCTAAGTGTTTGATAAAATGACCAGTTATGGGTTCTTGAGTAGTTAAAAGTCCAATGCACGTCTTAAAAGTTGAAAGACTAAATGATGATGAAATGAACATATGTATATGGTATTCTCTATATAGTGTTGGAATGTGACCATGCCCTACTCGGGGGTTGCGCATCGCGTTATGTCGAAGGGTTCATACCTTGATAACCATGTCAAGGGGTTTGTACCTTGATAACCAGGTATGGGGGTTTGTACTTCGGTCACTACGGGTGGTAGGATGTGACGATCCACCTATATGATAGTGGTTTCTTCTTACGCATGTATTATGTTCTATGTAAGCATGTTTTATGTAAGCATTAATCATACATGCCATCTTGTTATTATGCTGCCTATTGAGAATTATTATGCATTTTGCTTATGATGTCTATCTATTGTTGCATTGTATCCTACATACTAAGTACATTCAAATGTACTAACGCATTACTCTATGCCTACATGATGTCACCATGTAAGAACTGGAGCACCGCTTGATCATTCTACCCCTCCGTGGCTAGTATGATTGTCTCTCAAGCTTTTTGGTGAGTCCTCCATCCCAGGGACGTTGCTTATGATCTCTTGCTATGTACCAAGACTCTTTCTTTTGTTTATGTATTGATTATGAGGGTGAGACCGGTTGCTTGTCGTGGCCCCCACTCTTATCTATGTAGTAGAGGTGTTATTGGACATGTTATGTATCTATTTATGAGCTTTGGCTCTATTGTTCTCGATGTATAAGATATGAAAGTATTCCCTTAGTCCCGGTTTTCCTGATTTATTATCTCTTGATGCTTGTTTTATTGCTTCCGTGACCAACGATGTGTAATGATGTTCTAAGAGGCTTGCTTGGGGTCCCTTTGGGTTCTCCTTGTGTCGTGTCATGCCTAGGACCTAGGCTTGGATCGTGACAGACTTGGTATCAGAGCACTAGGTTGTTAGATGAGTCCAACACACATTGTCGAATAGAGTATTGTTCATGGTTGTGTTGTGCACCACAACTATGAGCTAGAGGCTATGAGGTGTTTAGGAAACGTTTCCCTTCTTCTTACTCTATGGCATGCTATAGAAGTTGAAGTAAGGTTTTCCCCCTAATGATTGTCCTTTGCTATGCTAGATCATGCCTAACACGAGAGGGAGAAGAGCCCACACACCTGATGAACAACCGGCTAATGGAGAGCTTCGGGATGCTCTCTCTTTGCTTGCACAAGTGGTGGCTAATCAAGCCAACCAAGGGTCCCAAGTCCTTCATGCTCCTACATCGGCTTCTCTAGTGAGAAACTTCATGAGAATGAATCCCCCGAAATTCCATAGGTCAAAAGTGAGTGAGGACCCTCAAGAGTTCATTGATGAGGTCTACAAAATTTTATTTATCATGGGTGTGAGATCAGAGGATAAGGTGGAGTTGGAGGCCTACCAACTCAAAAGGGTGGCACAAATGTAAGGAGTAAAAAGGAGTCAACTTTGTGGTTCTTTGGGAGGAGTTCAAGGTGGCTTTCATTAATTGGTTCTTCTCCCTTGAACTTAAGTAAGCTAAGTTGGTGGAACTTATGAATTTGAGACAACGGTCTATAAGTGTGAGGGAGTATCCCCTCAACTTCAACCAACTTTCGAAGTATGCTCCACACTTGGTGGCCGACTCAAGATTTAGGATGAACAAATTTGTGATGGGTGTTTCCGACTTGATTACTAAGGAGTGCTGGTCCGCCATGTTGATTAGTGACATGGACTTGTCACATTTGATGACCTATGCCAAGCAAATAGAAGAGGAGAAATTGAGGAAGAGAAAGGGCCATGATGCCAAGAGGGCCGGTTTTTATGGCAAGTTCCAAAGTCGAAGGGGTGGTCGATTCCACCAAGGCCAAGGGTCTTCTCATGCTTATAATAGGGGATTTGCCAATGACTTTCCAAGAACCCAAAGGGTTGGTGTGGTGGTCCCTAATGAGGTATGTCCTAGGTGTGGTAAGGGTCATAAGGGCCCATGCTTTTGAGATACTAATGCATGCTATGGTTATGGGGAAGTGGGTCACAAAAAGGTGAATTTCCCTCGAAATCGCAACAAGGACAAGGAGGTTTGTCCACAAGGTGCTAATGCGGTTCCTTTGGGGAGAGGTGGTCGACAAGATGGTGCCTCAAGGTATAATTGATTTTATGCTTTGCATGGGAGGCAAGGGGTTGACGATGTCCCCGATGTTGTTACCGGTATGTCAAAAATCTTTGACTTTTATGTATATGCATTGATTAATTCGGGTGCCACTTTATGTTTTGTTACCTCCTTTATTGCCAAAAAGTTCCATGTTGAGCCCGAATTATTGCATGAGTCATATGAGGTGTCTACTCCTGTTGGTGCATCTATTGTTGCTAGGAAGGTTTATAGAGATTGCCCCATTTGCACTTTGCATATAGTATTGCCTTGTGATCTTTTTGAGTTGGACATGGTTGATTTTGATGTCATTCTTGGGATGGATTGGTTGTATGCATACTATGCTTCTATTAATTATAGAACCCATAGGGTCAAATTCCAATTCCCAAATGAACCCATCCTTGAGTGGGAGAGTCATGATATGGTGGTCAAGGGTAGGTTCATCTCTTGAATTAAGGCCCATAAGTTGATCTCTAAGGGGTGTCTTTACCATCTTGTGAGGGTTAGGGATGTGAAGTCCAAAGTCCTTCCCATAGAGTCGGTTCCAGCTGTAAATAAATTTCTTGATGTCTTTCCAAATGAGCTTCCCGATGTTCCTCCCAAAAGGGAAATAGATTTTGGTATAGATCTCTTTCCTGATACTCAATCCATTTCTATTCCCCCTTATCATATGACCCCGAGGGAGTTGAAGGAGTTGAAGGAACAGTTGAGGGACTTGTGTAGAAGGGATTTATTAGGCCTAGCTAATCATCTAGGGTGCACTGATGTTGTTTGTGAAAAAGAAAGATAGGTCACTTAGAATGTGTATTGACTACTGGCAACTTAATGGGGTCAGCATCAAGAATAGGTATGCTCTTCCAAGGATTGATGATTCATTTGACCAATTGGAAGGAGCTATCCATTTCTCTAAGATTGATCTTTGGTTCGAGTATCATCAAGTGAAGTTGAGGAAGTGTGATACTACCAAGATGGCCTTCCGAACTAGATATGGGCCTTATGAGTTTGTTGTGATGTCTTTTGAGTTAGCCAATGCACCAGCCATCTTCATGGATCTTATGAATAGGGTCTTCAAATCTTACTTTGATTTATTTATTATGGTATTTATTGATGATATTTTGATCTATTCTCGTGGTAAAGAGGGAGCATAGGGATCATTTTAGAGTTGTGTTGCAAAGATTGAGGGAGGAGAGACTATATGCTAAACATGAAAATTGTGAATTTTGGTTGAAGGAGGTTTGGACATGTGGTGTCGGCGGATGACATTTAAGCTGGATCCTAAGAAGACTGATGTGATTAAAAATTTGGCCTAAACCGTTGACCCCGTTGGACATTAGGAGTTTCTTGGGCTTAGCGGGGTATTATCGAAGATTTGTGAATGGGTTTTCTTCTATTGCTTCTGCCATGACTAAATTGACTCAAAAGAAGGCCAAGTTTGTGTGGATCGATGAGTGTGAGAGGAGCTTCCAAACCTTGAAAGATAAGCTTGTGTCTACTCCTATGTTGTCTACCGGAAGGGCTAGAGGGATTCGTTTTGTATTGTGATGCTTCTAGAGTTGGTTTGGGTTGTATTCTAATGCAAAATGGCAAGGTGATAGCCTATCTTCTAGGCAACTAAAGGTGCATGAAAAGAACTACCCTACCCATGTCTTGAACTAGCCGACGTGGTGCTTGCATTATAAATTTGGCGTCATTACTTGTATGGGGTGCATGTTGACGTGTTCACCGATCCCAAGAGCCTCCAATATGTCTTCACTCAAAAAGATCTTAACTTGAGACAAAGGAGATGGTTAGAACTTCTTAAGGACTATGATATGAGTGTGCATTATCATCCAGGTAAGGCTAATGTGGTGGCGGATGTATTGCGTAGGGTGTCTATGGGTAGTCTAGCTCATGTTGATAGTGGTGATAGGGAGGTGGCTAGGGAGGTCCATCGTTTGGTTAGATTGGGATTTAGATTGGGAGAATTGGATAATGTTGTTGTTGTTGTTGTTGATGGTTCTAAATCTTCGTTGGTGCGGAGGTGAAAGCTAAGTAAGATCTTGATCCCTTATTGTTAGAATTGAAGGCCTTGGATGGTGATAGGAAAGTAGAGGTTTTCTCCCAAGGGGAGATAGTGCACTTAGATACCAAGGTAGGATGTGTGTGTCATGTGTTGGTAGCTTGAGAGAGAGAATTCTTGATGAGGCTCACTGTTCTTCCTATTCTATTCGCCCCGGTTCTACTAAAATGATAGCTTGAGAGAGAGAATTCTTGATGAGGCTCACTGTTCTTCCTATTCTATTCGCCCCGGTTCTACTAAAATGTAAAGGAATTCGAGAGAGATGTATTAGTAGGGAGGCATGAAGAAAGATATTGCAAAATTTTGTGTCCGGTTGCTATAGTTGTCAACAAGTCAAGGACGAACATCAAAGGTCAGGTGGCCTAACCCAAGACATAGAGGTTCCTACTTGGAAGCCGGAAGATATTAATATGGACTTTGTAGTTGGGTTGCCGAAGACTAGGAAGGGTTTTAATTCTATTTGGGTTGTGGTTGATAGAATGACGAAATCGACTCACTTTTTACCAATTAAGACCACATATGGAGCTGAAGAGTATGCTGGGTTATACATCCATGACTTGGTGAGATTGAATGGGGTTCCTTTATCCATCATATCGGATCATGGAACTCAATTTACTTCACATTTTTGGAGATCTTTCCAAAGGGATCTTGGTACGAAGGTTAAGCTTAGTACGACCTTCCACCCCCAAATGGATGGCCAAGCCAAAAGGACTATCCAAACACTTGAAGACATGCTTAGGGCTTGTGTATTAGAGCTCAAGGGTACTTGGGATGATCATCTTTCGTTGATTGAGTTTGCCTACAAGAATAACTATCATTCTAGCATCGGTATGTCTCCTTTTGAGGCTCTTTATGGTAGACGGTGTAGATCACCGGTTGGGTGATTTTTAATTAGTGAGGCGCTATATTAGGACCATATCTGGTTATGGAGGCTCTTGCGAAGGTTAGAATGATTAGAGAAAGGTTGAAGGCGGGTCAAAGTCGCCAAAAGTCCTATGCCGATGTGAGGAGAAGGGATCTTGAATTCAAAGTGGGTAATCGGGTTTATTTGAAGGTGTCACCAATGAAGGGTGTAGTTCGCTTTGGTAAGAAGGGAAAGTTGAGCCCAAGATATGTGGGCTCTTATACGGTAATGTGGAGAATTGGCAAGGTAGCTTACGAGTTGGATTTGCCTAGAGAAATGGAATTGATTCATCCAGTATTTCGTATGTCTATGTTGAGGAAGTGTGTGGGTGATCCTAATGCTATTGTGCCCCTTGATATTATGGGTGTTGTGGATGACAACTTGGCTTATGAAGAGGTTCCGCTTCAAAGTTTTGATAGGCAAGTGAAGAGATTGAGGAACAAGGATGTGGCTTCCGTTAAGGTCATTTGGAGGAATCAACAAGTTGAAAGTACTACTTGGGACGCCGAAGCGGACATGCAAAAGCGATATCCTTATCTTTTCCACTCTACTCAAGCCTAAGGTATCACTCTAAGTCCCCTATGTGATTTCAAGTCTAAGTTCAACCCATGACTTATGCATACATTCATGTTTAAGTTGACAAGTTCATGATGATTTTACACTATGATGAGATTTTTGAAATGATGTTTAAGTGCATTGTTGCATCTTTATGTGGGCTGAAATTGTCATGTTTGTGTCTCTCATATACGTTTCTTTGAAATTCGGGGATGAATTTTCCCAAGGGGGATATATTGAAACGTCCCCAAAAAGTGCTGAAAAATGTGCCTGGGAAGTGCCCGAAATCGTAATTTCCATATATCTCAAAATCCATGCGTGATATCGAAAATGTGACTTCATATTCTTGTTCAGGGGGTCTAATTGAGTGGAAAATTGGTCTAACCCCAATTTAAGAGAAACCTTATCAAAATTTGGGAATTGCAAAATGCGATTTTCGGCGAGGTTTTCGCCCCCTTGTTGCGACGCACCCTTTGTGTATTTTTTTGTCTAGGTTTTGACCTCGGTCCAAGATGTTTAAGTCTTGGTCCTAAGTATTCCCAAGCATGAAAATACCTATACTTAGCTATTTTTCACTCTCATATCATTCAAAACATTCCCCAATACTCATTAAAACACTTAGCCAAATATTTTTTACTCCTAAACTCAAGTCTCAAAACTCATCCAGATTTAAAGGATCTCATTCAACCTTCAAGTCTCCATCTCCAATCTTCATCAAGTTCATCTCCAAAGCTAAGGTATGTGAGTTTCTTTCATGGGTTCCTTTCACCCATGATGCCAAGCTTCCTTTTACCCTAAATTGCATGATTCATAGTTGATTAACACATGAGTCTTATTTATTATGAAAAATCACTGCACACTATGTTGGGGTCTATGAAATTGTGACTGTTTTACTATGTTTTGGGCCATGAATCAAAAGATCTAATGTGAGATTTGATGAAAGATTTTGATGTATATTGCTTGAGGGTGTTACCAAGTATCTATTAAAGGTTTTATATTGAATTTTCTAGCATGATAGCGCTCTTGAATGGTATGGTTTTACACTTGCACTACACACCCTCTAAGTGTTTGATAAAATGTCCGGTTATGGGTTCTTGAGGAATTGAAGGTCCAATGCATGTCTTAAGTGTTGAATGACTAAATGATGATGAAATGAACGTATGTATATGGTATTCTCCATATAGTGTTGGAATGTGACCATACCCTACTCGGAGGATGCACACCGGGTAACCATGTCAAGGGATTTGTACCTTGATAACCATGTCGAGGGTTTATACCTTGATAACCATATCAGAGGATTTGTACCTCAGTCACCATGGGTGGTAAGGTATGACGATCTACCAACCATGTCGGGGGGTTTGTACCTTGGCAGACATATAGGGGGGTTTGTACCCCGGTCACCACGGGTGGCAGGGGCTATGATCCACCAACCAATTGAAAGGGTTTGTACCTCAAAGGGTGCGATGATCTACCAATATGATAGTGGTCTCTTCTTACACATGTATTATGTTCTATGTAAGCATGTTTTACGTAAGCATTAATCATACATGTCATCTTGCTATTATGCTATCTATTGAGAATTATTATGCATTTTCCTATGATGTCTATCTATTGTTCATTGCATCCTACATACTTAGTACATTCAAACGTAGTAACGCATACTCTATGCCTACATGATGTCACCATGTAGGAACCGGAGCACCACTTGATCATCCTCCCCCTCCACGTGGTGAGTATGATTGTCTCTCAAGCTTGTTGGTGAGTCTTCCATCACGGGGACGTTCCTTATGATCTCTTGGTACGTACCAAGACTATCTTTCTTTTGTTTATGTATTGACTATGAGGGTGAGCCCAGTTACTTGTTGTGGCCCCCACTTTTATCTATGTAGTAGAGGTGTTGTTGGACATGTTATGTATCTTTGTTATAAGCCTTAACTCTATTATTCTTGATGTCTAAGATATGAAAGTATTCCCTTAGTCCCAGTTATATCGATTTATTATTTCTTGATGCTTGTTTTATTGCTTCCACGACAAAAGATGTGTAATGATGTTTTAAGAGGCTTGCTTGGGGTCCCTTCGGGTTCCCCTTGTGCCGTGTCACGCCTAGGCCCTAGGTTTGGGTTGTGACAGACTCTGTTATGAAAGTATAAAGTAATACAAAGAATAAAGTAGGGGAGAACAGAGAGCGCTTACTATTCCTCTTGAAGAATATTCAGGTCTATTTTACAATAAAGGAAACTCTTATATTTGTAGGGAAATCAATGACTTTGTCTCCAAGTAAGAAGCTGACTTGGTTTCCAAGTAGGATTCCTAACCCGTAATAGAATTTACATAATAGACATTCACTATAACACAAATATGTTTATAACACTCCTCCTTGAATGTCTATTTAGTAGATTATGTGCCTCGTTAAAATCTTACTAGATAAAACCCAAAGGGAAAAAATTCTAGTGAAATAAAAAAGAGTACACATATCCAATAATACGCATTTTGGATGCCTCATAAAAATCTTACAAGAAAAATCCAATGGGACAAAACCTTTTCAGAAAAAAGAGTACACCACATATTAACTCCCCCTAATCAAGATATTAATCCAAAGACTTGAATCTTCGGATCCCAACCTTGGGTGTCATCTTCTTGAAAATTGTAGTTGTTAGAGATTTGGTAAACAAATCAACGACATTTTCACTGGAACGAATCTATTGCACATTTATATCACCATTCTTTTTTGAGCTCATTTGTATAGAAAAGTTTTGGAGAAATGTGCATTGTTCTGTCTCCTTTTATGAATCATCCTTTTAGGATCAAAGTTTTTGCAAGTTCCTCACTTCAACTTCTTTAAGCAAACAATCTAGTGCCTTCTGAAAACTCTTCAAGATTTTCAATTCAAGTTATCAACTAGCATAACAATTAATATGAAAGATTCTTGATTAATTTCAATCAATATGAGGATTATAAATGAAATTTTCTATAACTATGTATGCTTCATGCATTTTAAATCCTTCAAACTATTTAATATCAATTTTGTCCAGTGACAATATTAATATTAAATGTGTGACGTTTTCTAGTGTTTAGATTGCAAGTCAAATAAGTTTTACACTTTCCAAGATGGACCATTCCACTTGACAATTAGAGTATGATTTAATATACCATAAAATTTAGATCCTCATAATTTTTTACAGAATTGCGTGATATTGTATCAAAGCTATTATCGATAAAATATTTTTTTTTTGTCGATTTTCAATGAGACATAACTTGTTGATTTAATCACTTCATTATTTTTAGGTAGCTACCCCTCTCATGAGGTTTCATGAAGTGCTATGTCATAAGCTCTTCAAGAGCACATTGCCTCTTTATTATGACCACTTTAATCATTTTCTCCTTTCAAGAATTATCTTATTTGGAATCAATTGCATGTTTCATGCATGTACTAGACTTTGTCCCCCAAAGACATCAATAAGAGGATTTCAACTCTTAGTTTATTATTGTTTACCCCTTATGTTAGACAAACTAACATATATTCCAATCTATTTGGAAGAATTCATTTTTTATGTTTCATGATATATTTATTAATTTTATACTACATATCATAATTAGTAGATGGAAATTATATGGTCCTTGACCATAAATCAATTCTAGGGAATTTCATCATAATATATTAGACTATACATATTTTTGTCTACAATTTGTCATATTTGAGACCATGAAGCTTTGCGCTCATAAGCAATGATTGACTATTTATTTATTTAGTGTTAATCAGCTTGGATATTTTATCAATATTATCAAGATGATTTATCTTGATTATGTTTTCTGAAAGTTGTACTCTTAACTCAATTATCTTTCACAAACAATTTTGCGAATGTCAAACTTCATATTGACAATAAACGCACATGTGATCACCTTATGGATGCATCCATTTATAATATTATATGACGGGAAATGGGCCCATATTCACCTTTCATACTTTTAGAGTTTAGGGAATTCGGTCCCAACATTAGTTGATCCAATCAACTTATCATGAGAACAAGCAATCTTGTAGAATCTTTTATTTCTTTAATATATGTGTAATAAATAACTCCAAGGTTACCATGACACACACTTTCTGCTTTAGTAAATTTCTTATTACTATTATACGAGGAGATTTCAAATTTATTACTCAGGGAGTAATTTTCATATTTATTTCTTCTCTATTACTATATCTCTCTTCTGTAGATGAGTGTGATTTTATCACGATAAAGTGCATATCATATTGAGAAGTTCTATTGCATACTACACACTCACTTCAGAGAATGGATCTTTATATGTAGCACTTATCAAAAAGTTCTCATTCTTCAAGAATGGAATACAATCATCTTAGCATATCAATTTATGAGGTCAGCACCTCATTCCATGTTCACATGCATTATTCAATCACTTGTCTTCTTTCATATATTATGCACTACTACCACATTCACTTTAGAGACTGGAACATTTTAATGGAACTATTTTATGACTTTTCACTAAAAGCACATTATTTTACTTTAGTCATCATTACATCATTAATATGGTGCATTGGGACTTGAACCTAACACTTACCCATAGACCTTTTTGGTGATACTACGATATTCAAGATTCTGAACATAGAAGAATTGTACTCATTAATAGTTTTATAGTCTTTTAGCCTCAGATCCATCCAATCGTATCATGTTTTTGGATGTATGAACACCTGCAAGTGGTCACATATTTCTTTGACTTTTCCACAAAATAAGTGGATTCTTAACTATGAGATATTTATATTTTTCACATTTTCAAAATTTCATCAAGATGATGATACAATATCATAACTTTAACATAGTCTTGTTTTGATGCTTAATTTTCCTCTTAATGGTGTCTCCAAGACCCATAGAATCTAGAATCCAACATCCACGAAGGGTAGTTCTTTCCCAAACTATGAAGGGCAACGAACTCAAGTTTCATAAGATTAGCCATATCAATAAAAATAAAATAAATAATACCTTAGGCTTGAAACTTAACCTTCATTCTTTAAGATGGCAGAGTCTCGTGCTGATAATGTGTTATGAATGTATAAACTAATACAAAGAATAAAGTAGGGGAGAATAGAGAAGGCTTATTATTCCTCTCGAAGAATATTCAGATCTATTTTACAATGAAGGAAACCCTTATAGGAAAAAATCTGACTTGGTGTTCAAGTAAGAAACTGACTTGGTGTTCAAGTAAGAAACTAATTTGGTCTCCAAGTAGGATTCCTAACCCTTAAAAGAATCTACATAATGGACATTCACTATAACACAAATATGTTTATAACTCTTCATTTTAAAAATATATAACTAAATTAGAAAAAAACTGACAATAGAAATATAATAAAATAAAATGATGGATAAACATCATTTATTAAAAACTAACATGGCTAATTTATTGAGATATTTAAGGCCAAATAGATATTTCTTTTAAATGTATTTATTTAAACATTCAATTCAATTTGTTTATTTAAGCTTAATAGTTGATTTTTTAAGTAGTAATGGTAATTTTTAAAATTTTAAAACTGTTATTTTTTCATTTTACTTTAAAAATGCATATTCAATTTAATATTTAAAACAAGAATTAATTTATTAAACTAAACCGACTGGCATTTGTTAGGCATTGATTTGGATATTGTTTTTTAAAATTTCAGATGTTTTACTCTGTAAAGAAGTTTAGCAGCAATAAAATTATTTTACATTTTAAAAAATTAACATTTTTTTGGTGTTCTACAACTGTCTTTTTCATTTAAATATGAAATTGCCTAATTAAAGTTGTGATGTAATTATTAATAAACTAATTTTGTTTTTATTTTATTTTAAAAGAAATAATATTTTGAAAGAAATCGTGTTATGTTTTTTTTAATGCATGACACAATTGGGTTTTGAAGGGATGAGAAAATTAGGCAAGTGGTAGAGAAATTTTAGGGGTGGTTTAGAGTTGATATTGTTGTCTCTATAATTTTGATTGATCTAGCTTATAACTACTATGTCACACCCCGGGAGGGTATCCTAGACATGATCGGTACTCAGAGACTATTGCTAATCCCCAAGCGAGCCACTTGATATCATCACGTTCATTCAATAAACTCTATCAATCAATGGAAGACTAGAAATAGTAATGGACAATTTAAGTCTCAAAATAATATAAATAAAATGGCTAGTAGAAAGGATACTAGCTCAATAAGTCTCAACAACAATACTCAACTCTAGTCTATGAAGCCTCTATCACTATCAGTTGGTGCCAATGACTGACCCATGACTACCTCAAAATAAAATAAAGCTATTTCAAAGTCTAACTCTAATAAGTAAGATGAAATAAATAATGTTCCTCCAAAGTAAAGGAGGCTCATCAACTCAGCTGAAATGCTCAGATCCTCGAAGATGCGCCTGTTGACGATCTCTAGTACCTACCTCTGCATCACAAAATGATGCAATCCAAAAGGGGACATCAGTACATGGAATGTACTGGTATGTAGAATGGTTGAATGAAACAGAAACAGGTAGAATAATATAGAAACAACATCAGCTCAAAGTAATACTCAAACAGAATGTCAAATATCTATCTAAAGCAAGAATAAAGAGTAGACAAGTAACCCATCAACCAATCAAACCTCATCAATTAAGTCAACCCAACTCAACTCAACTCAACTCAATTAGACTCAGAGTACCATCATGGAGGGACCTATTTGGGAGTTTCTCTTAACCGACAATAATCACTTATGAGCCAGTGATTGTACAACAATCCCACTGATATTGTCACATTCGTTCCGTACTTGCCAGGTAAGAAACTTCTAGTATCCACAAGGGATACGGATAATTAACCTATTAAGTCCTATTGTTTCAGGATAATAAAGTGAGGATATGTCTGACTCTAACAAAACTTAATCCATATGATGTGAACTTGTCTGACTCTAACGGAACTTAGTCCTCAAGGTGAGAACTTGTCCGACTCTAACGGACTTAGCTCTCAAGATAGGAACTTGTTCAACTCTAACAGACTTACTCCACTCCTACACCTGGTGGTGTAGTTAAAAAGTGCGAGTTGGACTTGCTCTTACGCTTACTCATTTCGGTGCTAGATATTCCTCCCAAGACTCAATGCTCATAAGGTTCTCCATCTCGATTAGTCTCGTGGAGATCTGATCATCTCATTAACTCAAACTTAATTGGTCCCCTCAACCTATCATCTCAATTATCTTATCAATTCAATTCTTATTTAAGAACTCAAGGACTCCGATTAATAATTAGGAGACAAAACTCTAGAATTCAATTTATGGATATTTTTCTCGTAGGATCATCAAACTCAATTAACTCAATCTCATACTCACATCAAGAATGCTATCAACATATTCAAGTCAAGACTCTAGACTCCATCCTAGGTTCATTATGCATCCTTTCACAATTTAACAATAACTCATGAAAAATATATAATTCAAGAAATCAAGTATACGATGATCATCAATTTATGAAAATACATATAATAAATATAATTTTCAAGAAAGTATTCAAGAAGTGTTACAAGAAATATGTATGGGGACTCATGGACTCTCAACTCCTCTATTATCATCTATGGAGCACATGGAAGAACAATCCCATGCTTTCATTTAGCCTTATATATCTAGTGTGAAAATTTTGACAAACAATCCTCAAAGATTTCTCCTCAAACTCCTCGAATTTACGCTCCTCTTCTCTTCTCTTTAGCCCTAGTCTTTTTCAAGACCTTATAATGGCTTAGGAATGGAGTTAAAAAAATCATTTTTATAGTCAAAACAACCCATTTAGATCATGTTTTAAGTTTAGGAGAGGTTCGAAAATGTGTGGAAAGCCTCCCCACGAAATAAAGGGAAATGTTTGCCTCAGAAACACGTCACAGACCCTGTCAATTTTGGGTATTTTTTGCTTAAAATTCTCTGAATGAGTTTTCTAATCCCGGAGAAAATTTTTGGGACAAAATTAAGTGTTGGTTCACAGTAGGTTCGCATCGCACACCTGTTACACACCCTCATTGGAATTCCTTTTGGCATAAAAAATTATCTTTTGATCTGGTTGCTCTAAATATCAACCGAGACCACTTTCCCACTCAATTTTTCATATTGATCGCATATTCGGCCTCAAATTTGCCACCGGAGCATGGGAAGACATGTTATGTATATATCTCTCCTCTAGGAGTATTTTGGTAATTTTATCGGGCATTACATTATCTCCCCCTTAGGATCATTCGTCTTCGAATGATCAGTAGAGGTAGACATCAAGGCATGAATAGAGTCAAGACTCATCTCAATGCTCACTCAATAACTCTGAACTCAAACTCTCGACTCCTTATCAACCTCAACAAACTCTACTCAGACTCAGGAATAGGTTTATTGACTCTTGAATAGAAAGGTCAATTTAAGTCCAGGGTAGGGACATACCCTTAGCACTCTCTTCATTAGGCACGAATAGAACATCGAAAATCAATCAAGTCGAATCATTTAAATACCTCAATAGTCAGTCCTTTGAACTCAAGAAAAAGATCATCAACTCTAATTGAGAACGGAACCATCATAATATACAAGACTCTATAGATAACTCTCAAGCTCAGCAACTCATCTCAACTACACTCCTTTTCATGCTCCCACACTTCATCAATTTAAGCTTATAGCTCCCATTCAAGTCTGCGCTTAACCACATCCTCTTATTCCGTTCAAGCCTAATTCTAAGCCCCAAAATGCTATTCCTAAGATGATCATATTCTTACAACGCTAATTGCTCAATGCTCAAGCTCTATGCTTCCAAATGGACTTTCATTAGAAGATCACTAGTCCTCTCCACTACTTCACTACTCTTACTTGAAACCCTTACGACAAGTTCTTTAATAGTCTATCACCATTACTCATATAATGACAACTACACATTCAAGCCTATCTCTCTAACCACTTCACATCTCTAAGAATCGTCAAGCTTACTTA
This sequence comes from Solanum medicagineum, assembly GCA_026153255.1. NCBI lineage: Eukaryota > Viridiplantae > Streptophyta > Magnoliopsida > Solanales > Solanaceae > Solanum > Solanum medicagineum. The sequence continues at coordinate 11,717,295 of JAPFFP010000080.1, forward strand.
GCACTTCTGCCTCCACCATTGAATGAGCTCTCACTCAAAGACATACTAACATATTCTTATCTAGAGATACTCTAATTTACTCTTACCTATCTATTGCACGTTAAAGTCTCATTTCCCCCCTCTTCTCTATCTTTACCCCTAGATGACACAAATACAACACCATTATCCCTATAAGGATACATTCACTCCTCCTTCCCTACCCTCACACTTAGTCTCTACTATTACCATCAATAGTTGGACCTGAAGGAACTTATCATCTCCCCTTTTGGCGAAACGTACATCTAATGCCTCTCAATGCAAGAATAAACATTATTATACATCTGAAACTTGATACTCTAACTCCTACCATCCACAATGGCATAACAAGCCTAAGGCTAGTCCATGCGTAAGATGACATTAGAATCATTCACATTCAACTCAAACAAATCAACTATGGTATGTACCTCTATGGTGGACGGGAAGGGTGCAATCATCGTCCACTCACTCAATTAGGATAAACTCATTAATGAGGGGAGGGTCAGAAAAGATGTGTCACCTGAATCAAGCAAATGATAGCTATAGTAGGGACTCAAACAAACTAGTGACATCATCTGGTAGTGTTGCTACAGATGAAGTGGGCTTTGTAGGACCACATTGGACATTCTCTCTGTAGGTGACCCATTTGGCCACACTTATAATATCCGGTACTCTCTCCACGAGATTCTCCCAAGTGAAACTTGCCACACATGCCACAACGTGTCTTGCCATGGGAACCTTGGGCCACACTTGCTTGTGACTGAGATTCCTGAGCTCTAAAATTATGAGACCCCTATCTATTCCTGGGTGCGGGTGCACTAGTAGTTGAAGGCCTCGTTTGAAGGCCGCTCCCATTCCTATTCTCTCTCTTACCAACCTCATGGATGGATGTCTTTGTTTTCTTATTTATGTACTTTGCCTTATCCTACTACCTCTTCTCATCAGCTTGTTGTACATAAGTCATCAACCTTCTAATGTCCATATCACTCATAAGCACAGATCCCCTTCCATCTTTCCTTGGCCCTTTGTTCAACTCATCAACATACAACCCCATTCTCCCTCTCATATCTGCAACCATATCCGAAGCATAACGAGTTAATTCCATACTCTTACATAGTCATGAATCCCTATTTTAGATTCAACAACTCTCTTACCTAGCCTCCCTTAACTCTCTCGGAAAGAAACATCCCAAGAAAGCTTCCTTAAATACTGTCCAAGTCACAATTGGAGCATTCTCTCCTCTACCCTTCTTCTAATGGTTGAACCACAGTATGACAACACCCTTAAGCTGGTAGGCAGCCAGTTCAAATCTATCAACATCAGTCACATGCATCACCTGAAACCCTGTAACGACCTGGTTCTTGTACAACTTCTTAGGAGCTTAAAAATAACAATTTCTTGAGTTTTTGGAAGAAGGTGTCACTCCAGGAGAGGACACACGACTTATTTGAGGACACACAGTCTATGTGACCTTCAATGAGGTGAGACTTGGCCTTAAAAAGTTAGTTGGAACCTTAAACGTGAAGAATTTAACCAAGGCACATCACACTTGCACCTTCACGGTCCGTGTGACACTTCACGGTCCGTGTGACACTTCACGGACCGTGTAGGGATATCGTGTGGTGGCCTTGGTTGGAAAGGTCAAAATTTTGTGACCAAGTGTGATCACACGATCGTTTACACAAGCCGTGTGGTCTCTAGCCATGAGGCTCTTCGTGGAGGTTCCGGAGTGAAAATATTCTAAGTATGGATTCTTTGTCTCGTAACTTTCCACGAAAATTTCCTAAGTATGGGAGACAGGAGAACCATACAAACTATGTGACTTCACCCAAGCCATGTGATCGTCCGTGTGGTGAGTGATTGCAAAAAATTCAAAGTGTTGAGACTGGACTCCAGTTTTCCAAATTTCACCTAAGTGTGGGTTGACGGGCACTCAGCATGAACCGTGAAGTGCCACATGGGCCGTGTAGACTTAGTGTAGTGGTTCAAGGAAATAATTTTCTCCGATTCATTAATGGCATTTCCGTAAATCTTGTTATTTCTATTGATTTTTTGGGGATTCCTATGCTATTCCGTGGTAATCTAAAGACCTATAACCTATTACAAACATTCAAAAACTCATTCCTCACATTTTGAACTCTCTCAAAACAACTGTCAAAGGAACTCTTGTGAATATTCAATTTGGGAGCAAAGGAACTCAACTCTTCTTCAAATTCTTTGGGGTTTTCTCCATTTTTTGTGAAGGTATGTGAGTTTTGATCTTGGTTATCTTTAATCAAGGAGATCCAAACTATTTTCAAGAAATCTACATGATTTTTTCTTTAATTTGGAGTTTTATATATTATAATTCCTTAAGTTTCAATAATGAATGAGTTATGTTTATCTAATGATTTTAAGATGATTTAAGTTTTGGAATATTGAATTTCATCATTTTTATGAATCTATGATTATGCATGTCCCTTTTAAGAGCATGTTTGAGCATGGGTAATTTATACAAGATTTTAAATGTGGTTTAATTATGAATTTACTTCAATTTCATGTTACGCTATTGATTTTAGATTGAACCTCAATTAACCATGCCATCGTCACATTATTCATGGCATATGCATCCATGTTCATGAGAATTTAGGGAAATGATGAAATTGGTTAATTCCAATTATGTTCTATGATATGATTTTGATAAGATATTGGTTATGACAATAATGTGATCACATATATGTCTATTGATTATGGCTTTTTGAGAATCTTGGGTGCTTGCACCATCTTGTATATGAATGAGCTATTCCTATATATGCATGAGTATTATGACTATGAACTATGATTTTGGCATTTGAGCCTAAGTATGGATTATTATGAATGATATTTGACTTTTAAGAATGACGAGACATTGAAATGGTTTTGGAAATGAATATTGTTGAAACGACCCTAAATAATGCCTGAAAATGTGCCTCAGAAATGCCTATAATCGTAATTTTCATATATCTCAAAATCCGTACGTGATATCAAAAATTTGACTTCATATTCTTTTTTAGGGGAAAAAATTAAGTGGAAACGGGTCTAACACTGGTTTTAGAGCAATTGTAGCAAAATTAAAAATTTCAAAGTTTGTGAATTCCAATGACCAAGAGCGCCCCAAGCCAGGGGCGCGGAGAGGTATAATTTTTAGCCTATTTTCTGGTTCTATTCCAAGGCCTTTGGGTCTTGGACCTAAGTGTCCTCATGCATAAAAACACCTATATTTAGCTATATTTCACCTTCATATCATACAAGACATTCTCCATTACTCTCTCAAACACTTAGACAAATATCTCACTCAAATTGAAGTGGGAAATCTCATTCCGGATCTTGAGAAAATCACTCAAGCTTCAAGTTCTCATCTCCATATTCATCAAGGAATTCTCCAAAGTTTAGGTATGTGGGTTTCATTCATGAGTTCCTTTCACCCATGAAGCCCAATCTTCCTTTTTTATGAAAATTGTATGATTTCAAGTTGTATTTCTTATGGGTATCTATTGGGTTTTGTCAAATATTGTTTACTATGCATAAATATCTATTTTGAGCTTATACTATGAAGTGATCTTTGTCTATTGAGACAATACATGATTAAAGCTACGAAATCTATGAAGTATTGTGAAGTTTTGATATGATTTACAAGTTACCCATGCTGGGGGTTTTCCATGATTTTGGTGGGCTGATTTACATGATTTTAAAATGCATTGATTTTACTATTTCATGATCTATACTCTTGTATTTTGTATGATTTAAATATGTCCTCATATGTGCCCACCAAGTGTTTGATGAAATGCCAAGTTAAGAAATTCTCAAGATATCTACATGTTTTACAAGTCAAGTGACTTCATAATGAATATGAGCTATCAAGTATGTTATGAATTCATCAAATTTTCTATGATTATGCAAGATGAAGGTAAGCCCTTTTTCAAAGATTATACCTCTTGTGAGCCTTTTGATGTTAATGTAAGGGTAATATTTGATGATGATCTTTTCTTACGTTTTGAAATTGGGCTCACCATTAGAGGTCAAGGATGTTTAAGAGCTACTCGTGTCATGATTCTATGATTCTCATAAGTTATTAAAAGTTATGATTATTTCAATTATTCAATGGGATTAGGCTAAGCACTGATGGATGGGGGATTTGCTCTCTTTCCTAGAACTATGTGCCAACATAGGACTATGTTATACCCTTACAATACTAGTGGATCCATTTTGTGCACTTTCTCTTGAGGTACTTCCCGAAATGGGATGGGCTCCTGTAAGGTGAAATTACTCATGAAATTCTTACCGAAATGGGACGGGCTCCCGTAAGGAAGATTACCTCTCCAAAAAGGAATGAGCACCCGTAAGGTGAAGTATAGTTTACCTTGACAAGTAGACCACCTCTTTACCGGTGAGGGGTAATCATCGGGATTCCAAGTTGTAGCTTGCTTGGTCTTATTATATGTCAGTTGAGGCGTCTTCCCAAACTTATGTATTATGATCTATACAAATTGAATAATTTTCAAAGCATGATGTACTTAAGCACTGATCATACATGCCATATTGCTATTATGCTATCTATTGCTTATCATTATGCCTTTTGACTATGCTGCCTATCTCTTGTTGCATTTCATCCATACTTAGTTCATTCAAATGTACTAACGCATACTCTATGGCTACATAATGTTACCATGTAGGAACTAGGGCTCCACTTGATAATCATCCTCCTCCGCATGGCTAGTAATATCTATTTAACCAAGTTGGTGAGTCCTTAATTCTGAGGACATACTTCTCTGGACTTATGCTATGTATTGACTCTTCTTATGTTGGAAACTTATGATTATGAGGGTGAGCATGGTCACTTGTCTTGCCCCCTTCTAAGTTTTATGTCTAGAGGTGCTGTTAGAAAAGTTATATATTTTGCTTGAGCTTTGACTCCTCTATGTTACTTAAGTACTAAACTCTCCCCCTTAGTCCTAATTTCCCTTGTTTATGTTTTCTCTTGTTATTTATTCTTGCTTCCGTGACCAAGGATGTGTGTATGATATGCTAAGAGGCTTGTTTGGGGTTCCTTCGTGTTCTCCATTCGCCGTGTCACATTTAAGCCCTAGTTTGGATCGTGAAAAACTTGTTATTAGAGCACTAGGTCTTTAATGGTTCTCGGAGTCTAATACACTACGTCAATTAGAGTATTATTCATGGTTGTGAAGTCCTCCACGACTAAGAATAAAAGGGTATGAGGCATTTTAGGAAATGTTTCCCTTCTTCTTACCCAATATTGTGCTATAGGAGTTAACGTAAGGTTTTCCCCCTAACGATTGCTCTTACTATGCTAGATCATGCCTAACACAAGAGGGAGGAGAGCCCGCACACCCGAGGAACAATTGGCTCATGGAGAGTTCTAGGATGCTCTCACCTTGCTAGCTCAAGTTGTGGCTAACCAAGCCAACCAAAGGGCCCAAGCCCCTCAGGCTCCTACTTTGGCATCTCGGGTGAGAGACTTTATAAGGATGAACCCACCAGAGTTCTATGAGTCTAAAGTGGATGAGGACCCTCAAGAATTTATTAATGAGGTATACAAAGTGTTGGCTATCATGAGTGTGAGGTCGAAGGAGAAGGCGGAGTCAGCGGCTTACCAACTCAAGGGGGTGGTTCAAATATGGTATACTCAATGGAAGGAGGAGAAGGGGAATAACAATATGATTCTATGGGAGGATATTAAGGCAAAGTTTCTCAACCGGTTCTTCCCTCTTGATCTTAGAGAAGCCAAAATGATGGAATTCATGAATTTGAAACAAGGATCTATGAGTTTGAGGGAGTATGCTCTCAATTTCAACCAACTCTCAAAATAGCTCCACAATTGGTTGCCGACCCAAGGTCTAGAATGAACAAGTTCGTGATGGGTGTATCCGATTTGGTGAATGAGGAGTGCCAGGTTTCTATTTTAATTAGAGACATGGATTTTTCCTGCTTAATGACTTATGCCGAATAATTGGAAGGGAAAAGTTTAGGAAGAGGAGGAGTAGTGATGCCATGAGGGCCCGTTTTGATGGTAAGTTCCAAAGTCCCAAGGGTGGCTGGTTTCATCAAGGCCAAGGGTCTTACAATTCTCTTAATGGAAGTTTCGCTAATGATAATCCAAGACACCAAGGTTGTAATGGTAGAGGGCCCAAGCCTAAGTGCCCTATATGTCAGAAGAACCACGGTGGCCCATGTTAGAGGAAATCTAGTTCTTGTTTTGGATGTGGTGAAATGGGTCACAGGGTTGTTGATTGTCCTCATGCTCAAACCGAAGGTAGAGATGGTCTCCCTCAAGGCCAAGGGGGTTCTCCAAGGCAAAATAGGTTCTATGCCCTGTAAGGGAGGCAAGAAGGGGAGGAGGCACCCGATGTTGTTAGCAGAATGTTAAAGGTTTTTGATTTGATGTGCATGCATTGATAGTTTTGGGGGTCACTATTTCTTTTATTACTAGTAAGATTCATGAGTGTCCCGAATAGTCATGTGAGTCTATTGTTGCTAGAAAGGTCTATAAGGGTTTCCATATGCTCTTATTGCATAGAATCTTATCTTGTGATCTTGGTTGAACTTGGCTTGATGGGTTAGATCTTGGGGTGGTTTGGCTATATAAATATCATGCTTCCAATGAGTGTAGAACCGGTAAGGTTATAATATGATGGTTAAGGATAGACAACCTATTTGGTCAACTACAATGGACTAGTCACTTTTTCTAAGATTGATCTTCAGTTCTGATTTTTTGTCCCTAAGTGAAGATTAGGGTAGGTTATGTCCCCAAGTGTCTTTTCAGACTAGGAGTGAGCATTTTGAGTCATGGTGCGGTTGGTTGGTTGGCTAATGCACCAGATGTGTTTATGGATTTCATGAATAGGGCCTTAAAATGCTACCTCGGTATGATTATGGTGGTCTCTAGTGATGGAGTATTGACTTATTTAGAGCTTGTGAATCATTTGGGGGTAGTGTTGTAAGTCTTGGGGAATGAGAGGTTGTTTACTAATCATGACAAACGTGAATCGTGGGTAACAAGAAGGTGGTTAAAGCTCCTTAAGGATTATGATATTAGTGTACATTATCTTCCCTGTAAGGGCTAATGTTATGGTGGATGCTTTGAGTAAGGAATCTGTGGGTAGCCTAGCATGTTTTCATGGTGGCAAAGAGGTGACTAGAGAGGTCCATCGATTGGCTAGATTTAGAGTTAGGTTGGAAGAGGTTAGCTATGGTGGTGTAGTGGGGGCTAATGGTTCTAGATCTTTCTTGGTTGATGAGGTGAAAGAAAAGCAAGATCTTGACCACGCCTTGTTAGAGTTGAAGACCTTGGTGAGAGATGATAAAGTGGAGGTTTTCTCCCAAGGGGAAGATGGTGTCATTAGATACTAAGGTAGGCCTTATGTGCTTGTGTTGATGATTGGGTTCACTTGGAAGTCCCACCCATGAAGGGGTGTGGTCCGGTTTGGCAAGAAAGGGAGTTATGTTTGTGGTTTGTGAGTTCTTATAGGGTGTTGAGTAGGATTGGTGAGGTTGCATGCGAATGGGAATTGCCTATGGATATTGATATGGTTCATCCGGTTCTTTATGTTTCTAGGTTGAGAGGATGTATTGGTGACTCTAGTGCTATAGAACTCCTTGAGGCTATGGGTGTTGTGGAGGATAAGTTGGCTTAGGAGAAGGTCCCGGTGGAGGTATTGGATGGAAGAGTGGGGGAGTTGATTAATAAGGATGTAGTGTTTGTCAAGGACCTTTGGAAGAATTGTCAAGTTGAAAGTGTCTCTTGGGGAGCTAAAGTGGGCATGGAAAAGCAATATCATACCTTTTTCACTCTATTCAAGCTATGATAACAAATCAAGTCTTTTTATGATTTCAAATCTTACATTTCAGCCTTATGTCATTTGCATATATTCATGTTTTTGTTGACAAGTTCATGATGATTTTGACACTTATGTTGAGATTTTGAAAATAATGTTTTAAATGTATTGTTGCATTCTTGTTGGGGCTGATTTCTCCATGATTACTCTTCTTATGTACGTTTCTTTGACATTTGGGGATGAATGTGCCCAAAGGGGAGATATTGAAACGACCCCAAAAAGTGCTAGAAAATGTGCCTTGGAAATACCCATAATCGTAATTTCCATATATCTCATAATTCGTGCATGATATCAAAAGTTCGACTTCATATTCTTGTTTAGGGGAAAAAATTGAGTGGGATATGGGTCTAACCCCGATTTTAGAGTAGATGTAGCAAAATTTAAAATTTCAAAGTTTGTGAATTCCAGTGACCAAGCGCGCCCCCGGAGAGGTGTAATTTTTGGCCAGTTCTCTTGTTCCGGTCCAAGGCCTTTGGGTCTTGGGCTAAGTCTCCCCATGCGTAAAAACACCTACACTTAGCTATATTTCATCTTCATATAATACAAGACATTACCCAATACTCTCTCAAACACTTAGACAAATATTTCACTCAAAATTCAAGTGATAAATGTCATTCCGGATCTTGAGAAAATCACTCAAGCTTCAAGTTCTCATCTCTATCTTCATCAAGAAATTCTCCAACGTTGAGGTATGTGGGTTACATTCATGGGTGTCTTTCACCCATGAAGCCCAATCTTCCTTTTTATGAAAATTGCATGATTTCAAGTTGTATTTCTAATGGGTATCTATTATTATGAAATATGAGCATGAAATATATTGGGGTTTTGTCAAATATTGTTGATTATGCATAAATATCTATTTTGAGCTTATACTATGAAGTGATCTTTGTCTAT
>JAPFFP010000080.1:11726174-11743616 GCA_026153255.1 Solanum medicagineum
TTAAGTAGTAATTGTGATTAGTATTTGGATTAGTGCCTGACTGGCCTTAGTCACGGCCCCGGGGTCGGGTCGTGACAGAAGTAGCCGACAAGAATATCAAAAGAATATTGCGGAAGATGATTGATAATTATAAGCATTAGCATGAGATCATTTGCCCTCCTTGGCTACCGCACCACCATTAGGACTTCAATTGGAGCAGCGCCCTATCTTTTGGTTTATGGAACTGAACCAGTATTACCAATGGAGGTTGAGATTCCATCTCTGAGAATTATCCAAGAAGCTAAGTTGAGTGAGGCTGGATGGACATGAAGTCGATATGAACAATTGATGCTTATTAATGAAAAGAGAATGGATGTAGTTTGCCACAGACAACTTTATCAACACCGAATAGCCAAAGCTTTCAACAAAAAGGTGAAATTGAGGCAGTTTAAATCGGTACAATTGGTACTGAAGCGAATATTCCCACACCAAGATGAAGCCAAAGGGAAGTTTACACCCAACTGGCAAGGGCCTTACATGGTTCACCGAGTACTGACTGGAGGTGCCTTGATTTAAGCGGAAATGGATGGAAAATTATGGTCTAAAGACATCAATGCAAATGCATTTAAAAGATATTATGTCTAAAGGCTCTATCTTATGTAAAGTTGCTTATTATATATTGCAAACTATGTTCCGACCTGATTCCCTAGGTGGGATACATAGGAAACCCATATCGTGTCTGGTCTTTAGTATTACTTTTGCAAAATTACATTTGTGTGTAACTTGAACTACGTATTGACCCGATTCCCCCGGTGGAATACGTAGGCGGCCTGCAATGGCTTTGATCACTTTATTATAAAAATTTCCACCTTTATTCTTATGTAAGGAACTACGTATGGCCTGATTCCTTCTGGATATGTAGGCAATCCACGGAAGGGTTCGACCCTTTCCTTTTAAATTTTTAGGAAATGTATTCAGAAATTATATTGGGCAGGACAGTAAGCTTGATCTCATAACATTGGAAGCTAATATTTCTTTTTCGCCAAAACTGGGATAGTTTTGAAGGCATTATAGCAAGAGAATACCAAGAGAATGTTAAGAAGTATTTGGTCAACTGAATCATCAGGCAGAAAGGAAATCTTTGAAAAAGGGCGTTTGCTTCATTTCGTGATATATCACAGTCTAAAGCTTGGCAGAATTTTTTTTCAGCCTCGACACATTATTTATATATTTTTTATCTTATTCCTAAGTATATAATTTTTTAATTTATATTATTCATCCTAGATTTAGAATATACGGAGACTACAAGTCTAAACAAAGCATGAAGAAAGAAGTTTGAAGATCCAGAGCTCCAAAGTCAAATGTAAATCAACCTTTCCCCCCAAAACTAATAATTTATCTTTGAGTGTAGGTTTGTCAGAACTAGGAAAAAATAAGAAGTCACCAACATTTACAGCCTTAAAAGGACTATACGTTGACCGGTTTGCGTTACTTACAAAACAATCACTTGCTCTAGTAGATGCTTTTGAATCTTCCTTTTTATGCATTAAACAAATATTTTTAGATATCTTTTAAGGCATTTACTTCAAATATTTTAAAATGCATTGCATGAATGCTTTCAGATAGTTAACTGCATTACACAACTGCTTTACGATGTATACATATGCACCACACAAATGCTTTCAAATATTTTAACTGCATTGCACAAGTATATGCAAATGCATAGCATAAATGCTCTAAATATATATTCAAATGCAGTGCACAAATGCTTTCAAATTTTTTTAATTGCATTGCACAAGTACTTTCCAACATATGCAAATGCACAACATAAATGCTCTAAATATATTCAGATGCACTGAACAAATGCTTTCAAATATTTTAATTGCATTGCACAAGTGCTTTCTAACATGTGTAAATGCACTGCATGAATGCTTTGAATATGTTCAAATGCACTGCACAAATGCTTTCAAATAGATATAACTGCATTGCACAACTACTTTCCAACATATTCGAATGTACTACACAAATGCTTTTAAATATTGCATGTCACATGCATTTCAATTTCTTTGCAGTAAACAACACTTTAAATTGCTTTCTGATAACCGCATAAATGCTTTTAAATTTATCCGCACAAGTGCTTGGTAGAATGCATTATTTTGTAATACATCATTTTCGTGAATCATTGACTCGAGAAGCTCATTTTTGCAAATTGTTGACTTAAATGTCATATGATTATAAATCATTTGGTTGAAAGCCTCATCTGCATAAGTCATTTCATTTAAGGCCTCATTTCATTAATCCTTGGTGAAAAACATCATCCTCATCGATCATTAGCCTCAAAACCTATTTTTCATAAGTTCATTTTTATTTCTTATCTAATTAAATTATTTTTCTCGCAAATCTGCAACTTTGTAAATTCATGCCCGAGAAGTATCATTTTTAGGTTTATTATATATTGTTTATAGTTAACATTTGCTTACTAATTGCAGTATCAAGTTTAAAGTTCTGCAGGAATATAAGCACAATGTGGAACCTTTTCTTAGCAGCGAACTGGGACATAGTTTGAAGAGGAATGTCAAACTCTTTGGATGAGAGCTGAGAAATGACTTTCACCACAATCTATCCGCACCCCTTTTGGAAGGTATGCGAGTATTTCTTTGGGTTTGTCAGTTTCAGTTTCACATCTGGGTGATCTCAGCTCTCACAGAAGCAGTCTTTCCCAATCCAAGTGACAATGTACCAAGAGCTTTAAATTATGGCCGCGTACGTTCTTAATTATGGGTGCGAAGCGTGCCATATTCACAGTTAAGAGGTTGCAAGTTCGTTTTTCTTAGCTCAACTTATTTGTTACTTATCCCAATCGAAGGTTATCTTAAAATAAGAGATTTTCTTTTCAATCGATGGAGTCGAACTACAAGAAGCCTGATTCCTAAGTTCAAGGATATGTAGGCGGGCTCAATTTTTTAAAACTCGGATGTATTCTAACACTTGATCTTAAAATCTCATTCCCAAGCAATCCAATTTCTCTATAAGTCAATATTGGGATAGTTTTTGAATTTTTTCAAAATTGTGCGTCAAGTCAAGCATCGTGAACTACAAGTGGCCTGAATTCTCATATGAGCTAAGATATGTAGGAAACCCAAAACCAGGGCTCAGCCATAATCTCCCAAGGTCCGTACCAAAAGCCTTCGAAAGGTGAAGATGTGGTTGGTTAAAAATTGTCTTTATCAAGTTTCTTTGTCCATGATCTCTTTCATAGATCACATCCAAAGAAAGGGACACCCTGTTCATCAAATCCATGAAGGCTGTAGGTGCAATTGACAACCCGAAGGACATGACCAAGAACCCAAAGTGGTCATACCGTGTCCTGAAGGCTGCCTTTGGGATATCACTTTCCCTTACCTTCAACTGATAGTAACCCGATCTGAGGTCTATCTTGGAGAAAAGGGTAGCACCCTGAAGTTGGTCAAAGAGATCATCTATATAGGGGAGGGGATACTTATTCTTTATAGTGACCTTGTTTAGCTGCCAGTAGTCTATACACATTCTGAGAGAACGATCTTTCTTACACACGAATAGGACAAGAGCACCCCAAGGTGAGCCACTAGGCCTTATGAAACCTTTCTCTAACAAGTCTTTCAATTGTTCTTTCAATTCTTTCAACTTTGTGGGGGCCATTCTATAAGGTGGAATTATAATGAGTTTGGTCTCAATAAGAACATCAATCCCAAAGTCAATCTCCCTATCAGGAGGGACTCCAGGTAGGTCCCAGAAAACACCTCAAGAAACTCATTCACAATTGGGGCTGACTCAAGAGTAGGAGATTCAACATCATCAGAGTTAACTCGCATGAGGTGGTAAATACAACCCTTGGAGATCAACGTTCTATCTCTAAGATAAGAGATAGATTTGCCCTTAGGGGCAACAGAAGTCCCTTTCCACTCTAAGACAGACTTATTAGGAAATTGAAACTTAACAATCTGGGTTCTACAGACGATAGAAGCATGACTGGCGTGAAGCCAATCCATGCCCATTATTACATCAAAATCAACCATCTCCAACTCTACCAAGTCAGCTAAGGTGTCTCTATGATAAATAGACACCACACAATCACTGTAAACTTTCTTAGCTAAGATAGACTCACCAGTAGGAGTAGAAACAGCAAAAGGTTCAAGCAAATACTCTGGAAGAATCCCAAACTTACTAGCCACATAAGGGGTCACAAAAGATAAGGTGGCACTCAGATATGTCAGCCTATTGAGGTTTTGGAACATGTTGGACCGGTTGTATCAAAGTTGGCCCTACCTCTAGCTTGTTCTACTATACATCCTATTTTCTGCATATTAATGGTGTGTCGGTGTATTCCAGATGAGTTACATGTACTCCAATATGCTGTTTTTGTGTTAGATGATGCCTAGACATTGTTAAGGGAGGTTATGGTGGTGGAAATTCTGGGTGATTGTACCCTGATATAGTGTCGTCATTGCGAGTGGCTGATTGTAATTGTTGGCTGACTACTGTATTGCATAGCAGGAATCTAGAGACTTGTAAGCACCGGTGGCTGTTATTGTGGTTCTTGCTATGGATTGATTGTTAAACTCTACAGAATAGGGGATGAATGGTAATAAGTACCGAGGACCATGTCTGAGAATTGTGATATGAATGTCTGGGTATGAAGGAAAGTATAGAGAACTATTCGAGTGGGAGGCTTGTTGGCTATTTGCCGCATTGGTGAGTGGTTAGTGGTGATGCTAGGTGGATTAGACAGCAAGGGAAGGGGGTTTTGGCCCTGCGTGTGAATGAGAGCATATTAGCTATTGTCCGTGGTTATTGGTTAGCCTGTGGGCCATTGGTGGTTGATTATGGAAATCGCTTCTATAAAGAAGCGAGGAATGGAGTAAAAGTCGTATATGTAAATCATGAGTACAATTATGAACGACCATGATCATTCGAATATCTGGTTATGTAGTAAGGACAAGTATCTCTAGTTGATTGATCATCGTGACTTGTCAGCTGATTAAGCGGATAGGGCAGATAGTGAAATCTTGAGACTTCCTGGTGGAATTGCCGCACCGACTCGCTATTATATACAGACGGGTGGTGCGATTTGTGGATAGCGAGGGTCATACTGGATTATTATAGAAATATGGAACATGCTTGTGACTTATATACTCGTGGTGTGGATTGGAGCCTATAGGTATACCTGTGTTCGTACTTTCACGGACGAAAGTCTTATTAGTGGGGGACAAAAGTCTCATGTTAATATGAGCATGTGTATAGTGACCTCAGGTCTATTGGGATGATTATTGGTCGGCTTATTCGGGAATTATATGGATTTTTGAGTCAACCGGGAAGTTATATTCGTAAAATACCTTTCCGAATAGAGTCCTAATAAACGACCACAGAATGGAATTATGACGATTACATTAGCTCCAAAAACACCGAATTAGGCTAAAAGCATGTCCGGTGCAACTATATCGTGAATTGCAAATTTGGCTGCCGAAATCTATGAATAGTTGACCCAGTCAATGCTCTCAGGAATCGTGCTCCGGATGAGATTTTGATTAGCGCATTTAGCTCTGGAACATTGATTTGGGTCTAGGACGACCCTTCGTTTGATACAGGGATGTCCGGATGTGATTTGACCCCCGAGGGGCTTTCCGTTAAAAGTTGTGTATAACGAAATGGGATCGCCACTGTATTGTAGGAAGCTCCGTTGGAAATTTCGACCGCACCGTTGGGTCCAGAACGTCGAAATTCGTAGAGATACATAGTTTGTGTGTTGAAATCGAAGTTCGAATGAGCCCAAAATGGGGGAAAACAATTAAAGAGATTAATGGGAGAGGGGTGACATGGCACACCCTACTGCTGACATGTGGCACACCTAGTTGCTTCCACATGGCAGTGATCTAGCAGCCACTACCCTATATTTTCTATTATATAAAAAAGTAATCCAAGGACGATCAATGACAATTTTGTAAATATGACTACATTCAAGGGCAAAAAAATAGTTGAATGGTTTAATATTAAAAATAAAAATCTAGAAGCATTTTTCTTTTTCCATATTTATTTTCTTCCTATTATTATATATTATTTCTATCTATTTTTTTATTATATAGAAGTGTCAATGAAAGGACAACCATAGCTATAAAGAATTGTACAATGAGCACTACAAATTATATGATGTACTTGACCTTATCTTATTTATTACCAATTGTCTCTAAACATGTGTAATAAGTTAATAATACATTCTCTTTACATCATTTCAATTTTATTATTTATTTATAAATTTAAATGCTTAATTATTATCAACGCTATTTATATTTTGTGAATCTCATTTGTCATTACAATTTTCACTATATTTTTTACCTCCACTATTTAAATTTAAACTAGCTTTTTAATACAAATTCTTAAATATTTAAACTATAAAAATCATCTTTGTGATATTCCAACTCAAAAATTCATTATTTTTTAATAGCGAAATATGATTTTTTTTTTTAATATACTTTCTTCATTTTAAAACACTCATCACGATTTCTTTTTTAGATTCAAATGATGTAAAATTTGACAAACACTCAAACATATATTTTTTAATCATATCAATATGAGATATTACTTTTCGTATAGTCTTTAAAAAATTTAAATTTCAATTTTAAAGTATTAAATTAATTTATTCAAATTTTAACTTTGAAAATTAGTTAGATTGACTCTTGAAAAGCAAAATGGAAACATGAAAATTATTTTAAAATGAAGGAAATATAAAACTTATACCCCTTTTTGTTTTAATTTATTTTGCTTACTTTTTTTTATTGATTTCAAAAAGAATTTTTTTCCTTTTTGTCAACCCTTTAATTCTGAATTTTTACGTGACATGTTTAGAATCACAAGATTAAATTATATTTAGGTATATATATTTTTTACATTCTTTTAGTTTAAGGCTACAAGACTCCAAAGTTTTCATTATTTTTAAAAATCTTATGTGGAGTCAAAATCAGATCAATATATTGAAATAGGGTTCTAAAACTCTTTAAGAGATATTATTCTATTGGTATTATTTTTCGAGGGTCCATTTTGAGTAGAGAATTGGACTTCGCATTGCTGGTTTTTGCTGATATCTGGTGCAAGTGGATTCCTTCTCCAACGTTCACGGAGGTCTTGATGATGTTGTACTCTGCGTTGGAGGACAGTGTCCCATGTTCGCGGAGTAGAGACCTGCTTATGCTCCTCGATCAAGGAGAGTATATGTGACGTGGACCGTTTTAAACTTAGAAAACACATTTTTAATCTACTTTCTAACTTGTCAAGCTTTTGAGGCGATTTTGAAGAAAGGTTTTCGAAGATTTGTTCTGCGTAAGTGTTTCTAATTTTATATTAACTATATTCCATAAGTCTTATCTTGACTTTGTCCTTAAATTCATGAATTTGAAAAATATGTCATCTTATTTAATTATATATATCCACCCCTATAGAAATATGTTTTGATGTTTACGACTTTTTTATATGAGGTTAACACATAAAAGTAAAGAGGGTAATGTATTTTTTTTCCAATACATATTTATTATTTAATTCAATATTTATATTCGGCATAATGTTAAAAATGAATATTAGATTGCGTACGCTTTTAATGTTAATTGCGACAAATTAAATAAGTTATAAATTATTTTTCATTTATAAGAATAAGAAAAAAAAAGATAATTTTCTTGCAAAGTGTAATGCTCATTACACTTTTTATTGTGTTTATCGTAAAATATTAAAAATTAATTTACTATTAAAACATATAATTGGACCATACACAAATACAACTCAAGCTTGTAATGTTGGGCCCGTTAACGGGCCTTTTCATATCTAGTATATAGAGAGAGAGAAAATCACCCCACAAATTGATTTAAGAGTAAATATTACAACTTTTAAATCTACTTTTAAATAATTACTACTAATAAAGTATTTATTACAGGTTATAATAGTTCTGTTTTATTTTAAATAAAATTTATACTTTATTTTTTAAGTGATTATTAAATGGTAAGATAATGTCCATGAGAGAGAAAAATGATTGTTAGTTCCCTTTTCTAGTGATTAATTGTTACAATTTAGGGATATGTTATCTAATCCCACACGGCTCTCTAACTTGCCACTTCATCAAAGTCAGAACATTTTTTTCTCTTTCTACATCTTTCTTATCTTTCTTCTTTAGATTTTGGAAAAAAAAATAAAACTCGTACAATACTCCTTCAATTTCTCATCTTCTCTCTACAATAAAAAATCTAAATGCCATGATCAAGAATAAAAAAATTATTTTTATATCTAGTAAGAGTCCTAAGTTTGTTGATGAAGAAAATTTTGTTGAAGTAAAACCATCAAGTTTTAAAATTTTTACACAAACTTCAATAAAGAACAATGTCATACAATCGAAGAAAAATCAAATCTCAATTGCTTTATGTTGAAAGGGGCAAAAAATGAGGAAGAAGGTGGAATCTCCTTCGAACAATATTTTGAACTCTGATTTCAATTTTGATTTGAATCAAAATCAAAATCAACATAAACTTTATTTAATTTTAGTGTTTCTGTTTTATCTATATATAAATTTTTTAACATTGGTAAAACCTGGTATGAATTTGACATGAGTTTGGTTTATATAAAACAGTCATAATATTGTTGTTACTGTATTTTTTTTGTATTGATTTGGTATGAATCTAGACTATTTGACTTGACACTAGTATATTTTTGTTAATGCATTTTATATGAAATTGATATAACAACAACAGTATTGATTGCTATATAGTGTTTTATTTTATTTTTTTTTGTATAAACTTGGTGTGAATAGGGACTGATTGAATTTATACTGATATATTTTTTGTGAATGCATTTTATATGAAATTGGTATAATACCTTACAATATATAATATTTTTAAACATTGCATCAATTTTTTTTTTGTAAAAAATACACACTGGTACAGTAACAATAATAGTTGGTTGTTGTTAATGTATTTGTTGCATAAAAATGGTGTGTATATAAACTTGTATCACCCCGTGAAATTACCAAAACGCCTCTAAAAAATAATCGTGCTCACAATGCGTCTTCCAAAGTTCTGATGAAAAATTCGAGATCAGATTTGCGATCAGCGCAGAAAATCGAGTAAGAAGATGGTCTCGACCCGATTTAACGCAACCATAGCGAAAAATAATTTTTGCTAATTAATTGAAAATTAGTGTCTGTCCACGTCCTTGGCGCGACGTGGACAGAATGCGGAGCAACACTTTGCTTTTTTTCATTTTTTGACGAGAGTTAGTTGTTCGAATAATTTCACAAAATACACAGGTGCGCGCGCCCCCTCCATGACATGCACCAGTGTACTAGTTTTAACTTTTTTTTCTTTTATTTCAGGAAGGGTAATTTTGTCCTTCCTAATATATTCTAATACCCCCAAAACGTATTTATAAAGGGTATTTCATACGAAAGGGTTTCAGAACCCATATTTTTCTAAGGCAAAATGTACTTTCTGAGAGAGGAGAAGAAGAAAGGGTTAAGGGTTCCAAGTCCAGGTCATAGATTCTTGAAGGAAGTTGAGAATTCTCCAGTCCCAGGTATGTAAAGGCTACCCAAAAGCATGAGATTATTCTTCCATGTGCCTCAATGTAGAGTTAGGATGCAAGATTGATAATTAGAGTCTTGAATAGTGATTTCTTGAAAGTTGTCTTGAATACTACATTTAATTCTTGGATATTGTCTCTAATTCTTGAATATATTCTTTAAATTATTTTTTTATATCTTAAGTTGATGATCATCATGTTTAAAGTTTACTATATACCTGCATTATTATGTGATTGTGATTTAACTCGTATAAATTCTCTCTGTAAAAACTTGAATAATGAACTTAGGGGGATGTCTAGAGCCTTGAGGGTCTAAATGTGATGTTCGACTGAGTTTGAGTCCTGAGGTGATGTGTCTTGATGATTGTAATTGCTGAAAACAGTATTGATAGAATTGGATGAATATATTCCATTGAATTTGAAAGGATAGTCTTGCCATAGAGGTTGAGTGATGGAAATCCTTGATAAGTTGATAGACTTATGAGCATGTTGAGTCCTAGGAGGAGTATTGAGCATAGAAAATGAGTTAGAGTGAGTCCCACTCGCACTCATTACCTACATGGCCAGCTTAGCAGAGGATTGGACCGTGAGAACGGATGTTTCCTTAGTCCTAAAAGAGGACTTACTATTATACACCCCTGATATATGCCCTTTTACCTCGGCAAGGTAGTGGGCGGATGCTGCGACGACATCACTTTGTTATACCACCACCGGCTCATAGATGGTTGGTGTAGGTCCAAGAAACTCCCAGATAGGTCTCCTGATGATAGAACTCTGATGTGATGTGATTGCTTGATGTTTTGATGGATAGTGAGGTATAGAGCCCAGTCCTGTACTCTGAGGTGAGGTTAAGTGGGTAATGAGTGATTGTTACATTGTTCCATTTACTTTAGCCCATTTTACATATAGTACATTCCACGTACTAACGCTCCTTTGACGCTACATTATTTTATGATGTAGATTCTGTAGATAGAAGACTTCAGCAGCCCAATCGTTAAGGTTCAGAGCTTGATTCCAAACCGTGGTGAGTTCTCCCCAGCATTTGGAGGATGATTATTATTTCTTTTTATATCAGCATTTCTTTGGCTGTGGAAATCATGGCCTATCATGGTACCTTCTTAGATGTTAGCTATAGAGGCTTCGTAGACATAGACGGTTGATGGACAGTGTCGGGCTTGTTGATTCCTGTTTTCTTTCTTTGAGATATTTATTCATATTATCTTATGGTAGCTTATTATGTATTAAACCTTCCACATATGAATGGATGGAATGATGGCAGTGAGACTAGGTGATTCACTTGGGGACTAGCAATACTCTTTGAGTGCCAGTCATGTCTAGGGTATCCTCCCGAGGCGTGACAAACTTGGTATCAGAGCCTAGATTTCGCGTGTCCTAAGGAGTCTACGAAGTCGTGTCTAGTAGAGTCTTATTTATGGGTGTGTTGTGCACCACACTTCATAAACAAGAGGCTATAGGACATTAGGAAGTGTCACCCTTCTTCTATGATCTGAGATCGTGCTATAAAGTTTAGCTTGTGGAATTCAGCTTTTAACTCGTATGTTTTACACTTACAGAAAATGCCACCCAAGAGAATTGCCACTCAGAGAGATGCCCCAGCTCCCGTTGTTGAGAACACCTAACCGAAGGCTCTGATTCAGATTGAGACCAGGAGACGGAGTCACCCTGCTAGGACTGCTGAGGTCCCTCAGGCGTCCCCTGCTCAGCCCCAGCCAACTCCCACTATTAAGGCAGAATTCAGAGGAGGCATCACCATGCTGACTCAGTTGGTGGCCTCAAAGGGGAATAACCAAGGTTCTCAAGCCCCTTCTGGCTCACAGGAGCCCTCAGCTACCACCTGGCTCAGGGACTTTTTGAGGATGAACTCGCTAGTGTATACGGGGTCGAAAGTGGAGAAGGACCCACAGAATTCTATAGATGAGATGTATAAGATTCTTAGGCTATGCATGCAAATAAGCTTGAGGAAGTGGAGCTTGTGTCCTACCAGCTGAAGGACATAGCTAATGTATGGTACACCTAGTAGGAGTGGAGTAGAGGTGAGGATGCGGAGCCTGCCTCATGGGAGGATGTCGAAACCGCCTTCCTTGATCGCTTCTTTCCTCAAGAGTTGAGGGAGGCGAAGGCAGAAGAGTTCGTGAATCTGAAATGGGAAGGGATGACTATGAAGGAGTATAGCCTTAAGTTCATCAAACTGTCAAGGTATGCCCCTGAGATGGTGAAAGATATGAGGCAGAGGATGAGGAGGTTTGTGTCTAGTCTGGCCAATCATGTGCAGAAAGAGTGTAAGGTTGCTTTGCTGATTCCTACCATGGACATCTCCAGACTTACGGTGTATGCCCAACAGACAAAGGAGGATAAGAAGAGAGATAGAGAAGAGCATCTGAGCCAAAAGGCGAAAGCAGCGAGACATGAGCCTAGCCACAGAGACAGAACAGGGTGACAAATCCTATTTCCAAAAGAGATCATCATACCCTACACCATCTGCAGCAAGTGCGCCCATGCAGCCTAACAAGTATGATCAGAAATCTCAGAGTTATCAGAATTTCAGGACCCCGGGCTCCCAATCTCAGGCTAGCGTGACTCAGGGCCCGAGGGGAAAGCCACCTTATGGCACTTGTGGGAAACTCCATCTGGGTAGGTGTCGTCTGGGCACGGATGCTTATTTCCTATGTGGCCAGGAGGGTCACTTCCAATAGGAGTATCCGAAGAGGAGGCGAGGTGAAGAGAACAGCAGTGCCCAGTCTTCCACAGCACCCCCAGCGGGTAACTAGCAGAGGGGTACTACTATAGGTACAGGAGGCGGGACAAACCACTTTTATGCTATGGGTAACCGACGAGAGTAGGAGGCTGCACCAGATGTTGTCATGGGTATGCTACGAGTTTTTTATTATGGTTGCTATGCATTACTTGACCCAAATGCCACTTTGTCTTTTGTGACCCCTTATGTGGCTAGTAAGTTTGGGATTCTTCCAGAGTGTTTGCTTGAGCCCTTTACTATTTCTACTCCTATTGGTGAGTCTATCCTAGTGGAGAGGGTTTATAGGGATTGTGTAGTTCTATTTATCATAGAGACACTTTAGCTGATTTGGTAAAGTTGGAGATGGTTGATTTTGATATAATCATGGACATGGATTGGCTTCATGCTTATTATGCTTCTGTTGACTATAGAACCCAGATTGTTAAATTCCAATTTCCTAGTGAGCCTGTCTTAGAGTGGAAAGGGAGTTCTGTTTCCCCTAAGGGTAAATTCATATCCTATCTTAGAGCTAGAAAGTTGATTTCCAAGGGTTGTATTTACCACCTCGTGCGAGTGCAGTCTGATGATGTTGAGTCTCCTACTCTTGAGCCAGTCCCAGTAGTGAATGAATTTCTCGATGTCTTTCCTGATGATCTTCCAGGAGTATCTCCTGACAGGGAGATTGACTTTGGGATTGATGTTCTTCCCGAGACCATGCCTATCTCAATTTCACCCTATAGAATGGCCCCCGCAAAGTTGACAGAATTGAACGAGCAATTGATAGACTTGTTAGAGAAAGGTTTCATAAGGCTCAGTATCTCACCTTGGGGTGCTCCGGTCTTATTCGTGCGTAAAAAACATGGGTCTTTGAGGATGTGTATAGACTACCGATAATTGAACAAGGTTACCATAAAGAATTAGTATCCTCTTCCCAGAATAGATGATCTCTTTGACCAACTTTAGGGTGCTACTTGTTTCTCCAAGATAGACCTCGGATCAGGTTACCACCAGTTGAAAATGAGGGAAAGTGGTATCCCTAGGACAACCTTTAGGACACTGTACGGCCATTTCGAGTTCTTGGTCATGTCCTTTAGGTTGACAAATGCGTCTGCAACCTTCATGGATCTGATGAACATGGTGTTCAGGCCATATCTTGACATGTTCATGATCGTGTTTATTGATTACATTCTAGTGTATTTGAGGAATGAAGAGAAGCATGTGAATCACCTTAGAGTGGTTTTGCAAACACTCAAAGACCATGAGTTGTATGCGAAATTCTCCAAATGTGAGTTTTGGCTCAAGTCAGTAGCTTTCTTAGGCCATGTTGTTTCGAGAGATGGTATTCGGGTTGATACGCAGAAGATTGAGGCAGTTAAGAACAGGCCAAGACCCACTTTTCCAACAAAAATAAAAAGTTTCTTAGGGTTGGTCGGGTACTACAGCAGATTTGTGGAGGGTTTCTCTTCTCTGTTAGCCCCCTTGACAAAGGTGACTCAGAAGAAGGCCAGGTTTCAGTGGTCTGAGGCATGTGAGAAGAGTTTTCAGAAGTTGAAGACTAGATTGACTACACACTGGTGTTGACCTTGCCAGACGGGACGGGTGACTTCGTGATATACTGTGATACATCCAGAGTGGGATTGGGTGGTGTACTCATGCAGAGGGGGAATGTTAGAGCTTAAGCTTCCATACAGCTTAAAGTTCATGAGAAGAATTATGCAACTCATGACCTTGAGTTGGTAGCAGTAGCGTTTGCACTTAAGATATGGCATGACTACTTGTACGGAGTACATGTGGACGTGTTCACCGACCACAAAAGCTTGCAGTATGTGTTCATCCAGAAAGAACTCAACCTGCGGTACAGAAGATGGTTGGAGTTGCTCAAGGATTATGACATGAGCATTCTCTACCATCCAGGTAAGGCTAACATTACTGTTGATGCTCTTAGCAGGATGTATATGGGTAGCACTACCCATGTAAAGGAGAGGAAGAGAGAATTAGCTAAGGAAGTGCATAGATTGGCTCGATCGGGAGTGCAACCTGAAGAGAACAATGAAGGCGAGGTCAATGTTTAAAATGGTTCTGCTTCATCCTTGGTGTCAGAGATGAAAGAAAAGCAAGATCAAGACCCTGTCTTACTTCAATTGAAAGAAGCGGTTCACAAGCGGAATGTGATGGTTTTCTCCAAAGGGGGAGATGGGGTATTGAAGTATCAAGGGAGATTGTGCGTACCCAATATTGATGGTGTTCGAGACAGAATCATGGCCGAGGCTCATAGCACGAGATATTCCATCCATCTTGGCTCCACCAAGATGTACCACGACTTAGGAAGTCTATTGGTGGAATGGGATGAAGAAAGACATTGTTGAGTTTGTTTCGAAGTGTCCCAATTGTTAACAGGTTAAGGTTGAACATCAGAAACCATGTGGTTTGGCACAGACTTTTGAAATTCCAGAATGGAAGTAGGAGACGATCAACATGGACTTCATCACCGACTTACCAAGATCCAGGAAGCAGCATGATTTGATATGGGTGATTGTTGACAGGATGACTAAATCAGTCCACTTTTTGGCAGTTAAGACAACTTACACAGCTGAGGAGTATGCCCGACTTTTCATTCATGAGATTGTGAGGTTGCATGGGGTTCCCTTGTCTATTATCTCGGACAGAGGAGCTCAATTTACCTCTCAATTTTAGAGATCTTTTCAGAAGGGATTGGGTACAAAGGTGAATGTGAGCACCGCTTTTCACCCTCAGACAAATGGGCAGGCAGAGCGCACTATCCAATCTTTGGAGGATATGTTGAGAGCATGTGTTATTGACTTCAAAGGAAATTGGGATGACCATTTACCGCTGATTGAGTTCGCATACAATAATAGCTATCCCGCCAGCATTCAGATGGCCTTGTATGAGGCATTATACAGGAGGAGATATAGATCTCCGATTAGCTGGTTCAAGGTGGGTGAAATTGAGTTAATTGGGTGTGATCTCGTATGCCAGCTATGGAGAAGGTGAAGGTCACTAGGGAAATCTTGAAGATAGCCCAGAGTCGCCAGAAATCATATACAGATATGAGAAGAAGAGACTTGGAGTTCGATGTAGATGATTGGGTATACCTGAAGGTGTCACCCATGAAGGGTGTCATGCGATTTGGCAACAAGGGGAAGCTGAGTCCCCGTTATATCAAACCTTACCAGATTGTAAGGAGGATTGCGAGTTAGATGGAGTTCACCCAGTGTTCCATGTATCTATGCTGAAAAAGTGTTTGGGGGATCCATCCTTAGCGATTCCTGTGGAGAGTATGGGAGTTAAGGATAGCTTGTCATACGAGGAAATTCCAGTCCAGAGCCTTGACCGACAAGTTCATAAGCTGAGGAATAAAGAGATAGCCTCCGTTAAAGTCTTCTGGAGGAATCAATTTGTTAAAGAAGCTACGTGGGAAGCTAAGGAAGCGATTAAACTCAAATACCCATACCTATTCGTGCCAGATGATGACGATGTTGAAGGTAAATATTCTTATCCTTAACACTTTTGAATGTTTTCTTTCTTTGAGTTAATGCCTTTGCCTTATCCCATTCCCGAGGCTAAGACAGCGATAGATAGATGATGGATAGTGAGGATTCGAGAGTTCTCGAGTGAGGAATGAGGTGAGATTTGAGGTTACACGTGTGTTTATTCTATCCTTACTCATCATTCGAGGACGAATGATCCCAAGTGGGAGATAATGTAACACCCCATAAAATTATTGAAACACCCCTAAAACGTAACTATGTGCAAAACACGTCTTCCAAAGCTCCGATGGAAAATATAAGACCTGATTTACGATCAGCATGGAAAATTGAGTCATAAAATGGTATTGATCCGATTTAAGAGCACCCGGAGCAAAAAATAATTTTCGCTAATTAATTGAAAAACAGTGTATGTCCACGTCCTTGGCGTGATGCGGACAAAACACGGAGCAACACTTTGCTTTTTTTTCATTTTTTGACGAGAGTTACTTTTTCAGAAAATTTCTCAAAATACACAGGTGCGCGCCCTCTCCGCGACGCACACCAGTGTTCCAGTTTTAACTTTATTTTTCTTTTTTTTTGGGAAGGGCAATTTTGTCTTTCCCGGTATATTTTAATACTCCCAAAACATATTTTGAAAGGGTATTTCATACAAAAGGGTTTCAAAACCCATATTTTTCTAAGGCAAAACGTACTTTCTGAGAGAGGAGAAGAAGAAAGGGTTCAGGGTTCCAAGTCCAAGTCATAGATTCTTGAAGAAAGTTGAGAATTTTCAATCTCAGGCATGTAAAGGCTACCCAAAAGCATGGGACTGTTCTTCCATGTGCCCCAATGTAGAGTTAGGATGCAAGATTGATAATTAGAGTCTTGAATAGTGATTTCTTG
Organism: Solanum medicagineum; assembly: GCA_026153255.1. NCBI lineage: Eukaryota > Viridiplantae > Streptophyta > Magnoliopsida > Solanales > Solanaceae > Solanum > Solanum medicagineum. Next base: position 11,742,888 of record JAPFFP010000080.1, read on the forward strand.
AAAGTTTTCTTGAATAATACCTTTAATTCTTGAATATCGTCTCTAATACTTGAATATGTTCTTTAAATTATATTTTTATATATTAAGTTGATGATTATCATGTTTAGAGTTTACTGTATACCTGCATTATTATGTGATTGTGATTCAACCCATATAAATTCTCTCTGTAAAGACTTGAATAATGAATTGAGGGGGATGTCTAGAGCCTTAAGGGTTTGAATGTGATGTTCGACTGAGTCCGAGTCCTGAGGTGATGTGTGTTGATGATTGTGATAGCTGAAAATAATATTGATAGAATTGGATGAATATATTCCCTTGAATTTGAAAGGATAGTCTTGGCCATAGAGGTTGCGTGATGGAAATCCTTGATGAATTGATAGACTTATGAGCATATCGAGTCCTCGGAGGAGTATTGAGCACCAAAAATGAGTAAGAGTGAGTCCCACTCACACTCATTACCTACGTGGCCAGCGTAACAGAGGATTGGACCGTGAGACCGGATGTTTCCTTAGTCCCAAAAGAAGACTTACTATTATACACCCCTGATGTACGCCCTTTTACCCCGGCAAGGTACTGGGTGGATGCTGCAACGACATCGCTTTGTTGTACCACCACCGGCTCATAGATGGTGGGTGTAGGTCCAAGAAACTCCCAAATAGGTCTCTTGATGGTAGAAATCTGATGTGATGTGATTGCTTGATGTTTTGATGGATAGTGAGGTGATAGAGC
>JAPFFP010000080.1:11762400-11775520 GCA_026153255.1 Solanum medicagineum
ACAGTGAGGTGATACAGTCTCGTCCTTTACTTTGAGCTGTGGATGAGTGATAGATAATCTGATGTCATATATATATATATATATATATATATATATATATATTTATATTACAGTACATTTCATGTACTAATGCTCCTTTTGGCACTGCATCTATCTATATATATATATTACAGTACATTCCACGTACTAACGCTCCTTTTGCGGTGCATCATTTTATGATCCAGATTCTGTAGACAGAGGACTTCAGCAGTCTAATCGTTAAGGTTCACAGATTTTCGACAGATACTTGGTGAGTCCTCCCTTGCTTTTGGAGGACATGTTTATCTTTTCATTTATGTTGACTTATTACATTTGACTATGGTAGCCATGACTTGTCATGGTACCTTCCTAGCTGATAGTTATAGAGGCTTCGCATACATAGACAACTGAATGGTGATGTCGGGATTGATTATTTCTCGTTTCTTTTCTATTGAGATACTTTTTTCATTCTTTATATATGATAGTGATTGTTATAGCCCACTGATAGACTATTATTCTCTTTATGTTGTTATAGCCCACTGATAGACTATCATTCTCTTTATGTCATCCGCATATAAGTTTATTGAACGAATGCTGATGAGACTAGGTGGTCCGCTTGGGGATTAGCAGTAGTCTTCGAGTGCCAGTTACGTCTAGGATACCCTCTCGGGGCATGAAAAACTTGCTATCGGAGCACAGAGTTTGAGTGTCCTAGGGAGTCTACGAACCCTGGGTGTGTTGTGCACAACACTTCATAAGCAGGAGGCTATAGGACATTAGGAAGTGTTACCCTTTTTTTATGATTTGGATTTGTGTGATAGAGCTTAACTTTATGAAAATATCGTTTTAACTCGTTTGTTATACGTTTACAGAAAATACCGCCAAAGAGGACAACCGCACAGAGAGATGCCCCATCCCCAGCTGCTGAGAATGCTTAACCCGAGGCCCCGTTCCAACAGAGGCTAGGAGACGGGGACGCCCCACCAAGACTGTTGAGGTCTCACAAGTGACCCCTGCTCAGCCTCAGCCAGCTCCCACTACCGAGGCAGAATTTAGGGGAGCCATCACCACTCTGACATAATTGGCGGCCTCCCAAGGAAACAGTCAGGGTTTCCAAGCTCCTAGCTCTAACTCACAGGAGCCCTCGGCTGCAACCCGACTCAGGGACTTTTTGAAGATGAACCCGCTAGTGTATATGGGGTCGAAGGTGGAAGAGGACCCATAGAACTTCATCGATAAGATATATAAGGTTCTAAAGGTGATGCATGCTGATGAGATTGAGGGAGTCGATCTTGCCTCCTACCAGATGAAGGATGTTGCTAATATATGGTACAATCAGTGGGAGGGGAGTAGAGGTGAGAGTGCTGAGCCTGCAACTTGGGAGGAGTTTAAGACAGCCTTTCTTGACTACTTCTTTCCTCAAGAGTTGAGGTAGGCAAAGGTAGACGAGTTCATGAATGAGAAAACAAGGAGGGATGGCCATGAAAGAGTACAGCCTCAAGTTCATTAAACTATCCAGGTATGCTCCAGAGATAGTGAAGGACATGAGAGCGAGGATGAGGAAGTTTGTGTCTGGTCTAGGCAGACATGTGCAGAAAGAGTGTAAGGCAACCTTATTGATTTCGGGCATGGACATTGCCAGACTTATGGTGTATACCCAGCAGACAGAGGAGGACAAGAAGAAAGACAGAGAAGAGCAGATAAGCATGAACGGGAAATCAGCGAGACATGAGCCTAGTCCGCAGGGACTGAATAAGGGCGACAAGTCCTACTTCAAGAGGAGATCATCTCATACTGCATAGTCTGTAGTAAGTGTACCTGTTAAGCCAAACAAGTATGATTAGAAAACTCATGGTTATCAGAATTTCAGGGCTCGGGGTGCCCAATCTCATGCAAGTGTGACCCAAGGCACGAGGGGAAAGCCACCTTGTGGCAAGTGTGGTAAGCTTAATTTGGGAGAGTGCCGTGTGGGAAGAGATATTTGTTATCTATGTGGACAGGCTAGGCACATCAGCTATGAGTATCCCAAAAGAAGACGAGGTGAGAGGAGCAGTAGACCCCAGTCATCCGCAGCCCCTCCAGCAGGCAATCAACAGAGAGGTGCTACTACTAATACAGGAGGCAGGATGAACTGCCTTTATACTATGGGTAATCGATAGGGCCAGGAGGTTTCAGCGGACGTGATTATGGGTATCCTTCGATTCTTTACTTTTGATTGCTATGCATTAATTGATCCGGGTGCCACCTTGTCTTTTGTGACCCCTAATATGGCTAGTAAGTTTGGGGTTCTTCCAGAGTGTTTGTTTGAACCTTTTGCTGTTTCTATTCCTACTGGTGAGTCTATCTTAGCTGAGAGAGTCAACAGGGATTGTAATAGTGTCTATTTATCATAGAGGCACCGTAACTGACTTAGTAGAGTTGGAGATGGTTGATTTTGATGTAATAATAGGCATGGATTGGCTTCACGTTTGTTATGCTTCTATTGATTATAAAACTCGGATTGTTAAGTTCCAATTCCCTAATGAGCCTGTTTTAGAGTGGAAGGAAGTTTTGTTTCTCCTAAGGTCAAATTCATCTCTTATCTTAGAGCTAGAAAGTTGATCTCCAAAGGTTGTATTTACCACCTAGTGCGAGTTAAGTATGATGATGTTGAATCTGCTACTCTTGAGTCAGTCCTTATTGTTAATGAGTTTCCTGAGGTGTTTCTTGATGATCTTCTTGGATTCCCTCCTGATAGGCAGATTGACTTTGGGATTGATGTTCTTCCCTAGACCAAACCCATTTCAATTCCACCTTAGAATGGCTCCTATAGAGTTGAAAGAATTGAAAGAACAGTTGAAAGACTTGCTAGAGAAAGGTTTATAAGGACTAGTGTCTCACCTTGGGTGCTCCTTTCCTATTCGTACGTAAGAAAGATGGGTATCTCAGAATGTGTATAGACTACCGATAGCTGAATAAGGTCGCTATAAAGAACAAATATCCTCTTCCTAGGATAGATGGTTTATTTGACCAACTTCAGGGTGCTACTTGTTTCTCCAAGATAGACCTTAGATCGGGTTATCATCAGTCGAAGGTGAGGGAAAGTGATATTGCAAAGACAGCCTTTAGGACACGGTATGGCCACTTTGAGTTCTAGTTCATGTCCTTCTGCTTGACAAATGCACTCGCAACCTTCATGGACTTGATGAACAGAGTATTCAGACCATATCTTGATATATTTGTGATTGTGTTTATCGATGATATTCTGGTATATTTTAAGGATGAAGAAGAGCAAGCTAACCACCTTAGAATGGTTCTGCAAACACTCAAAGATCATGAGTTGTATGCGAAATTCTCAAAGTGTGAGTTCTGGATCAAGTCCGTGGCTTTCTTGGGCCATGTTGTTTCGGGAGAGGGTATTCGGGTGGATACTCAGAAGATTGAAGCGGTTAAGATGGCCAAGACCAACTTCTCCAATACAAAATAAGAAGCTTCTTGGGTCTAGCAGGCTATTATCGCAGATTCGTTGAAGGTTTCTCTTCTCTGTGAGCCCCATTGACTAAGCTGACTCAGAAGAAGTCCAAGTTTCAGTGGTTTAAGGCATGTTAAAAGAGTTTTCAAAGGTTGAATACTAGATTGACTACAACACCGATGTTGACCTTGCTAGACGGGATGGGAGATTTCGTGATATACTGTAATGCATCAAGAGTTGGTTTAGGTTGTATGCTTATGCAGAGAGGGAAGGTGATAGCTTATGCCTCTAGATAACTTAAGACCCATGAGAAAAATTATACGACTCATGATCTTGAGTTGGCAACGGTGGTATTCGTACTTAAGATTTGGCATCACTACGTGATCACTGACCATAAGAGCTTGCAGTACCTGTTCAGCCAGAAAGAGCTCAACCAGCTGCAGAGAAGATGGCTAGAGTTGCTCAAGGATTATGATATGAGCATTCTCTACCACCAAGGTAAGGCTAGCAGGAGGTATATGGGTAGTACTGCCCATGTGGAGGAAGGAAATAGAGAACTAGTGAAGAAAGTGTATAGATTAGCTCAACTGGGAGTGCAACTTGAGGAGAAAAACGAAGGTGGGGTTAATGTTCAGAGTGGTTCTGCTTCATCCCTAGTGTCAAAAGTGAAAGAGAAGCAAGACCAAGACCCTTTCTTGTTCCAATTGAAAGAGGCGGTTCACAATCAGAAGGTGATGGTTTTCTCCAAAGGGGGAGATGGGGTGTTAAGATACCAGGGTAGATTATGTATGCCCGATGTTGATGGAGCACGGGACAGGATCATGGCTGAGGATCATAGCTCAAGATATTCCATCCATCCTGGTTCCACAAAGATGTACCACGACTTGAGGGAAGTATATTAGTGGAATGGGATGAAGAAAGACATTGTTGAATTTGTATTTAAGTGCCCCAATTGTCAACAGCTTAAGGTTGAACATCAGAACCATGTGGGCTAGCTCAAAACTTTGAAATTCCTGAGTGGAAGTGGGAGACAATCAACATGTATTTCATTACAGGTACCCAGATCCTGAAAGCAGCATGATTCGATATGGGTGGTTCTTGATAGGATGCCAAAATCAGCCCACTTCTTGGCAGTCAAGACAACTTATACGGCTGAAGAGTATGCCCGACTATATATTCGTGAGATTGTGAGGTTGCATGGGGTTCCCTTGTCCATCATATCGAACAGAGGAGCTCAATCCACCTCTCAATTCTGGAGATCCTTTCAGAAAGGATAGGGCACGAAAGTACACCTGAGCACAGCCTTTCACCCTCGGACAGATGGGCAGGCAGAACATACTATCCAGACTTTGGAGGATATGTCGAGAGTGTGTGCCATCAATTTCAAAGGAAATTGGGATGATCATCTACAATTGATTGAGTTCGCATACAATAATAGCTACCACGGCAGCATTTAGATGGCCCCTTATGAGGCATTATACGGGAGGCGATGTAGATCACCGATTGGCTGGTTCGAGATGGGTGAAGCTGAGTTGATTAGACCTGGTCTTGTCCACCAATCTATGGAGAAGGTCAAAGTCATCAGAGAAAGGTTGAAGACAGCCTAGAGTCGTCAGAAGTCATATACGAATGTGAGAAGAAGAGACTTAGAATTTGAGGTAGATGATTGGGTGTACTTGAAGGTGTCACCCATGAAGGGTGTCATGAGATTTGGTAAGAAGGGGAAGTTGATTCCACATTATATCGGACCATACTAGATCGTAGGAAGGTTTCTTATGAGCTAGACATACCTTCCGACCTAGATGGAGTTCACCCGGTGTTTCATGTGTCAATATTGAAGAAGTGTTTGGGAATCCTGCCTTAACAGTTCCTATGGAGAGTACAGGAGTGAAGGATAGTCTATCTTACGAAGAAATCCCAGTCCAGATCCTTGACCGACAGGTCGTAGGCTGAGGAACAAAGAGATAACCTCTGTTAAAGTCCTATGGAGGAATCAATTTGTTGAGGAAGCTACGTGGGAAGCTGAGGAAGCGATGAAACTCAAATACCCGCATCTATTCATGCCTAATGATGATGATGTCAAAGGTAAACGTCCTTATCCTTAACGTAATTGAATGTATCCTTTCATTGAGTTGATGTGTTTATCTAATGTTATTCTCGAGCCTAAGATTGAGATAGATAGGTGATGGATAATGAGAGTTCGAGAGTTCCTGAGTGAGGAATGAGATGAGTTTTGAGGTTACTCGTGTTTTTATTCTATCCTTACTCATCATTCGAAGACGAATGATCCCAAGGGGGAGATGATGTAACACCCCGTGAAATTATCAAAACGCCTCTAAAACGTAATAGTGCGCACAACGCGTCTTCCAAAGCTACGATGGGAAAATCGAGATCGGATTTATGATCAGCACAGAAAATTGAGTCAGAAAATAGTCTCGACCCGATTTAAGAGAAACCAATTCAAAAAATAAATTTTGCTAATTAATTGCAAAACAGTAGCAAATCTGAGCCCCTGGCGTGACGCAGAAGGGGTGGGGAGATGCACTTGTGTTTTTATTTTTTTAAGATTTTTCAACGAGAAATTTCAATTTACAAAAAAATATGAAAATACACTGGTCCGCACCCCTAGCACGACATGGACTAGCGTACATTTTTTTAAAAAAAAATTCTTTTAATTATGAGAAGGGTATTTTGGGTATTCCCAACCCATTTTTAAGTTCCAAAAATGTATTATAGAGTATTAATTCAGACGAAAAGGGTTTCAAAACCCATATTTTGCTAAGTCTAAACGAGAGTTCCTGAGAGAAAGAAGAACAGAGAGTGGAGGGTTTCAAGTTCGGGTGCGAATTCTTGGAGAAAAGCTTGGTTATTCGTCGTTCCAGGTATGTAAAGGCTACCCAAAACATGGAATTATTTTTTCATGTACCCCAATGTATAGCTTAAGTTGTAAAGTGTTAGTTGATAGGTCTTGGGTTTAAGTTCTTGAATACTTTCTTGAAATTTATCTTTAAATCTTATATTTATGTTAAATTGATGATCTTCATATTTTATGGAACTGCTTACATGTATTATTATGTGATTATGCAATGACCCTATATGAATTCTCTGTTAAAGACTTCAAGAATGAACTTAAGAGTAATGTCTAGAGCCTTGATTGTCTAAATGTGATGATTGATGGAGTCTGAGTCTTGAGATGAGTACTGTGATGAGTGAAAATAGATGAAGTCAATATTCTTGAGGTTTAAATGAGACTAAGATAGAGTTTGATAGGAAGAACTTACTTCTTGAGTTGATAGAATGGTAAATGAGATGAGGTCCCTGCCTGAGAGAGGGGTTGGTTGTATAACCAGCCTGACATTGATAGACTTATGAGCATGTTGAGTCCTGGGAGAGTATTAGCATCGAAATGGGTAAGAGTAAGTCTTACTCGTACTCATTAACTACGTGGCCAGCGTAGGAGAGGATTGGACCGTGAAAGCGGATGTTTCCTTTGCCCCTTAGAGGGCTTGATAGACTTCTTTTGGGATCCCCGACAGACCCGTCCTGTGCCCCGGCAAGGTACTGGACGGATGTGGCAGCGACATCTCTTCGTTGTATCATCACCAGGCTCATAGGTGGTGGTTGTCGGTTATAGAAACTCCCAGATAGGTTTTTTGTTGATAGTATTCTGAGGTTGATGTGATTGTGTGATGTCTTGATGGACAATGAGGTGATAGAGTCTTGTCCTTTACTCTGAGCTGAGGATGAGTGATAGATGATTTGATGTCATATATATATAGTTTACTTTAGCGCGTTTACATACAGTACATTCTACGTACTAACGCTCCTTTTGGCGCTGCATCATTTTATGATGCAGATTCTGTAGACAAAGGACTTCAAAAGCCTAATCGTTGAGGTTCACAGATTTTCGACAAAGACTTGGTGAGTCCTCTCTTGCTTTCGGAGGACATGTTTATCTTTTCATTTATGTTGACTTACTACATTTGACTGTGGTAGCCATGGCTTGTCATGGTAACCTTCCTAACTGATAGTTATAGAGGCTTCATAGACATAAACAGCTGAATGGTGATGTCGGGATTGATTATTTCTGGTTTCTTTTCTATTGATATACTACTTTCGTTCTTTATATATGATAGTGATTGTGATAGCCCATTAATAGACTATTATTCTCTTTATGTCTTCCATATATGAGTTTATTGAGTGAATGTAGATGAGACTAGGTGGTCCGCTTGGGGATTAGCAATAGTCTCCGAGTACTAGTTACGCCTAGGGTACCCTCTCAGGGCGTGACAAATACCTCTCCAATGGGAGAACCAACAACACACCCCAATATATAAAACTAGCACAAATAAAACATTTAAAGGTGATTTTGTATGGTGATTTCGTATAGCGATTTCATGTTTAAGGGTTGATTTATTTCTTTTCTCAAAGCTCGAAAGGTGATTGTTAAAAAATGTATCTATCATATTATGAGGGTTAGAGATGTTAATTCCAAAACTCCTGCTCTTGAGTCGGTCCCCATTGTAAATGAGTTTCTCGATGACTTACTCGATATTCCTCCCAAAAGGGAAATAGATTTTGGTATAGATTTTCTTCCTGATACTGAATTTATCTCTATTCCTCCTTACCATATGGCTTCATCAAAACTAAAGGAGTTGAAGGATTAATTGAAAGACAAGTTGGAGAAGGGATTCGTTAGGCCAAGCATATCACCATGTAGTGCCCTAGTGTTGTTTGTGAGAAAGAAGGATGTGTCACTTCGAATGTGTATAAACTATCGACATTTGAATAGGGTTACCATAAAGAACAAGTATCCAATTTTGAGAATAGATGATTTATTTGACCAATTACAAGGGGTAAGTTAGTTCTCCAAAATTGATCTCTGGTTTGGTTATCATCAACTAAGGGTAAAGGAGTGTGATACTCCCAAGATAGTTGTCATGATCTGAACCTAGAGTTTGGCCATGACACGGCGAATGTGACGTCCAAAGTTGCCGCATCCAAGCCTCTTGTTCATATCAAAAGCGTATATAAGGTAAAGTAAGCAAAACATAAGAGAGTGAGTAAGGGAAACAAATCAAGATCTCCGTTAGGGGAATTACATCATCTTTTAGACCAAAACATGTCTCTACATCATAGATCCTGGCAAGACTAGAACATGCTACAAGCTTACCCTCAAGATAGGATAAGAATAAAATCATAAAGTCTCAACGTGAAAGCATAATATGAACAAAGCTTGTCTTCGAAGCATGGTAACTCACTAACAATCTTCAAAAGCTCAACTCAAATCTAGCCACAAAATGAAGGAATAGTCTCATCGTCCATCCTTACATGGTTAGATCATGTAGGCAATGAAGTATGTGTTAGTACGTGGAATGTACTAAGTATGTAGGTATGCCATGCATCAAGGAACATTATAACATAATATCGATATGCATAATCATAATCAATAGAATAAGGAAAAGATATGAATGACCAATGTATGTTTAAAACCATGAGTAGAAGCATCATAAAACCTTTCATCGCCTAGCATACATATGTAGGAATAAGACCATAACCGATAATAAGATCATGCGGACTATTACATAGAATCTCGATGTTGCCTCTATATTAGAGAAATAGTTGTCTACTTTGCCAAGGTAGACTATACCTCACCTTATGGGATCCTTCCCATTTCGGTAAGTGTTTTAACATGAATCTTACAGGATCCTTCTCATTTCAGTGTATGTTTACATATGTGGATCCACTAACATAATACCATATAGGTACATAATCATCAACCTACGATGGCACGTAGTTACGAGGCTTGAGGATTTACATAAGGACCCTTGGAGATAATCCCACTCACACAAGCTCATGTTGTGCTAAGTCATATCCCACGAAATACATAATCATGCATATACATAGCTTGAACATAATAATACTTTATCAAAATCATACTTTCATAGTTCGTAAAATTATCATCATAACTTCATGAAAACATCTCATATCATAGGAATAATCCATCTACATAACTTTCACATAGTGTAGGTATACTCTCAATCTTACCATAGGTTTATTTTTCTTTAGTTGCGATCCGATTTTGGGTTGTGACAAACCCTTTCACCAAGACATACATCCATGTCTATCTACAGCAATAATAACATACTCAGTGGAATCCCACAAGTGGGGTTTGGGGAGGGTAGAATGTACGCAGACCTTACCACTGCCTCCTAGAAGTAGAGAGGTTGTTTCCTGGAAACCCTCGTCTCAAAACATCCATGTCTATCTATGATAGAAAATTATTAGCTATCATACATGCTATTTCTAAATGGTCTCAGTATTTGCTTAGGCAAAAATGCATCATCAGAACCAATCATAGGGCTCTGAAGTTCTTAATGGAATAAAAACTTCACGGCAATTCCAAACTTATGTGGTTAATCAAGTTAATTCCTTTTGATTATAGCATTGAATACAAAGTAGGGATTGAAAATAAGGTTGTTGATGCACTTTCTCGTGCACAGTGTTTGTCTTTGGTTATTTCCAATACCAATTCTAAATTGTTGTAAGCTATTGAGGATAGTTGGACATTAGATAGTAAAATGAAAAGAGTCATTGAGAGGTTGAAATCTGATCAACAGGCTCATTCTCAATCACTTGGTACCAGAACAAATTGAAAAGGAAAGACAGATTAGTTGTTTGCTAGGTGGGACAACTTAGGCAAGATATCATCACTTTGTGGCATGCTACGCCCCAAGGAGGTCATTTAGGAATTGAGACTACATTGAAAAGGTTACTTACACTCTTTTATTGGAAAGGAATGAGAAAGGATGTTAAAATGTTTGTGCGAAAATGTGATGTGTGCCAGAGAACAACATACCCAGTGGAATCCCACAAGTGGGGTCTGGGGAGGGTAGAATGTACGCAGGCCTTATCAGTACCTCCTAGAAGTAGAGAGGTTGTCTCCTGGAAACCCTCATCTCAAAACATCCATGTCTATCTATGATAGAAAATTATTAGCCATCGTACATGCTATTTCTAAATGGTCTCAGTATTTGTTTGGGCAAAAATTCATCATCAGAACTAATCATAGGGCTCTGAAGTTCTTAATGGAATAAAAACTTCATGGCAATTCCCAACTTATGTGGTTAATCAAGTTAATTCCTTTTGATTATAGCATTGAATACAAAGCAGAGATTGAAAATAAGGTTGTTGATGCACTTTCTAGTGCACAATGTTTGTCTTTGGTTATTTCCAATACTAATTCTGAATTGTTGTAAGCTATTGAGAATAGTTGGACATTAGATAGTGAGAGGTCGAAGTCTGATCAACAGGCTCATTCTCAATGCACTTGGTATCAGAACAAATTGAAGAGGAAAGGCAGATTAGTTATTTGCTAGGTGGGACAACTTAGGCAAGATATCATCACTTTGTGGCATGCTACGCCCCAAGGGGGCCATTCAGGGATTAAGGCTACATTGAAAAGGTTACTTACACTCTTTTATTGGAAAGGAATTAGAAAGGATTTTAAAATGTTTTTGTAAAAATGTGATGTGTGCCAGAGAAGTAAAGCTGATTTAGCAGCTTTTCCTAGCATCTTACAACCCTTACCCATCATGAGGTAGTTTGGTCTTAAATCGGCATGGATTTCTTTGATGGTTTACCAAAATTGTATGGTTATGAAGTCAAACTGGTGGTAGTTGATAGACTTAGCAAGTGCGATCATTTTATTCCTCTTAAACATCCTTATACAACCCATCCAGTTGCTAAGGTTTTCACGGATGTTATTAGTCTAACTTCACGGTCTACCTGATAACATCACCACTAATAGGGATATTGTGTTTTTCAATACATTTTGGCAGGAATTATTTTTATTGCAAGGTGTCATCCCTAAAGTGATGGTCAAACTAAAGTTCTTGACAGGTGCTTAGAGACCTACTTGAGATGTTTTTGTGTTGAAGATGCTAAAGAGTGGTATGATTTCCTACCTATGGCAAAGTTTTGGTACAACACTTGTCATCACTATGTTATTGACTTAAATCTTTGTGAAGCACTTTATGGTAGACCTTTTCCATTGCATTTACGCTACCTTGCAGGAGAGTCCTTGTCTGTTAAAATAGAACAATACTCTCATCAATGGAGAACTGAAACTCCAACTATTGAGGCATCATTTGATATGGGCCTAGTTGAGGATGAAACAAAAGATAACAAGCATAAAATTGATAAGAGTTTTTCAATTGGTGGTTGGGTATACTTCAAGGTCAGACGTTATAGACAACTAACTATATTAAAGACTCTACATCACAAGCTAGCTGCTTAAATACTGTGGCTCATTTCAGATTATTAGAAAGGTTGGTCCAGTGGCATATACCTTGCTTCTTTCAGACTCAGTGAAGATTTGCCCAACAGACGATGTGTCACTCATAAAGAAATGTTTTGAAGTTCCTTCCTAGGTGACCTACCCAACCACCAATGATTTGGTGAATCCCCATTGCTTAGAACCTGAAAACATCTTGCAAAGAAGGATGGTTAAGATGGCTAATACGACAGTAGCGTAAGTCTTGGTAACGTGAAAAGACTTGTCAGCAGGTGCTGCTACTTGGGAGTACTTGAACATCCTTAAAACTAGATTTCCATATTTCAATCCTTGAGGACAAGGATATCTTTGCAGGGGGAGTACTGTTATCAGATTTTCAACTTAGATGAGTCAGCAAAGTAGTTAATAATTTTGGTGGAAAATCAGTTAGAATCTGTACACAGTCAGAAATTCAGTTAGTTTGTAGTTTCAAGAAATCAGTTAGCAACTGATTTAGTTCAGTTAGTTTCAAAAAATCAGTTAGCAACTGTTTTAGTTCAATCTCTTTCATTGTATTCAGCAACGAATTCTTGTACAAGTCAGCGTGAAGGATATGAATGAATACATATTGCTTTGCCTACATTCAATTTTTTTCAGTCATCTTCTTTCTTCCATAGTCCTTGGTTATCTTCTCGAAATCCTCTCTGTTAGGATCTTGGCAAAGCCTCTAAATCCTCGAGTTGTGAATAACTATTGCAATCCAGCTATCAAGGGACAACAAAATGGAGATTCCTCTCAATATACGACCACAAGTACTTTCTTAGACTAATTTTGTCTTTGGAATCATCAAGGCTTGTTTACTGATTCAATTAGATTCAAGGTGATTTACTATTTCATTTCTCATTATCGTCCTCATCCTAGTCCTCGCCCTTGAGGGTGTTCCGACCCTTACATCGATTATGAAAAGTTCGTAGGCAAAAAGATATTGCATTGAGAATTGGCCCACGTCTACTGCCTAGTCCAAATATGGTAGCATCTTTTCGGATGAGCATGCTTTGATGATTTTATCAACGAGTTAGAACAATGGAATTCGGGGTGAACAAAATCAAATCGAAAATCGAACCAAATCGCAAACCAAGCCAACCCGAGAAAAAAATCCGACTAGTGGTTTGATTTGACTTGGTTTGATATTGACGAAAAAAACCCAACTATATTTGGGTTGGTTTGATTTTGAATTTAAAAAATCAACCCGGGGCCAAACCAACCTGACATTATATATATATCCTCTTAACATATTACTTTTAATTTGACTTGGAATTTCGGATGATCTAATAAAGGTTATAGTTCATAGATATTAGTAGGGATAATTACCTTTT
>JAPFFP010000080.1:11790344-11800745 GCA_026153255.1 Solanum medicagineum
ATTCTTCTTGCAGCAAAAATAAGCAGTTATTTATTTGATGAATTAGTAACATGTTTCAATAGCAGCAGAGTAATAATGACTTACGTTTTCAAGTCCAGAGATGGCATCTCTGCAACGACAGTTAGCTTCCTTCCTGAAGTTCCTGTAGTAAGCAGAAGACGGTCAATTCATCATTTCAATTTTTGTTGTTTTAGATACTATGAAAAAGGATCTACTCAGCATCAGCAAATGAAACATAGTCAGTCATTCCAACATTAATAAACATTCAAGCATTTATTGACTCATGAATAAAGAAAAGTAGGCAGGAAATACAAGCACATTAGATGTAATTTTGATGAAATATCATTTAGAACGACATGAGATGATAGTGCCAGGTTTTGAGCTCTTTATTTCCTTCCTATGTAGATAAAAGATTACCCTTTATAACCCCACTTATGTCAAAGTCCCTTTAAGTAGACCTTAAAATCTGATTCGTGAGGGCTTCCGGACTTGTAGAGAGAAAGAGCTGCAATTTTGTGTTTGTGTTTGTGTTTGTGTTTGTGTTTTAGGTCTCCTCTTGGTTCAAATAGAAAGGAGAAGATTTAGACAATGTTTCTGCTACTAACTTATTCATGTATCGTTTAATGCTTGCTTTTTACTGACAGATAGTTGAAGTATGATAATTCATTCTCAATGCCCAACGAAAGATGTTTTCTGGGCATCTGAGACAATCAGTAAAATATGGTGCAACAAATGCCTGATTTATGGATAAGCATATCAAGTAATCAGTGAGGCAACTTCTACCTTCAGAGGATTCTGGTTTATATCTGGCAGTCCTATATTTCTGAAATTGAAAAAAATGGACCAAGTGAGAACTATCAACTGATACTGCAGCAGGAAAATACTCAGTAAGAGGTTTAATTATACCTGCAAGTGGCTTTTAACGTGATAGATGGTTAAGCTTTCCACATTCATGAGTTTCAAGACACCCTTGGGAGTAGCTTCTGTAAAGTAAAATTGTGAGTAAGATATAGTTATGTCAGTCAGACCCTACATCCTCCTAACTGTTGAAAAAGAAAATTCTATATGAAGAGGCTACACACTTTCGCTTCCGCCAAGCTTGTTTACAGCTTCTACAAAGACTTCATGAAGCTCTGGTGTCCACCGCATTCGAGGCTTAGATGTGGCAGATGATGGGCTACCAATGGGGCAGCTTTGTCCGGCTGTAGGAGGAGGAGGCTGCAGCTGGTTAGCAGGGATCTCAGAACCTCCCAGCAGCTGATATGAACATTAGAAACTTATGTAAACTAAGAACATAAAGAAACAGTAAACTAGTATGATAACATCAGAAATGATTCCTACAAGAACACATTTTTGCTCAGATATGATGTAATGTTGATAATGACCAAAAAAATAAAATAAAGTAAAATAAAAAAAAATTAAAAAATGTTTTTAATGACCTTGGGAAGAACACTCTAGACGAGCCAAAAAATGTGAAACACACGTTTTTCTGGTGCTAGTCTAAAAGCATATTCTGTGTAACAATACCTCAGAACTTCCATATGCAAATAAGTTTAAATTCAACAGAAAAATCATGTTGGATGGTATCATCCATGAACAAAATGTCATATTTGTGCCTTGTTATAGTGGATGTCAAAACAGCTTGTACAGAATTCAACATAATAAAGAAAACAAGGAAATCAAATGGAGCGAGAGCACATACACCAGGATTAAGAACATAAGAAACGAAATATGTTAAGATGGAATCCTCACGTAGAGAAAAAATTATGGATCGATACTACATTTTTTTCCTAAAGAAATGTGGATGTATTCAACTTCTTGCAGCTTGGTGTAAACTGGATGACAATTTAGAGTTAAATAAACTGTTCGATCCATAAGATGTCTGCATTGAATTTTCTTTACCGTAAATAATGGAACTACAACACTATTCGAATGCAATTTTGACTCATTAAACACTTATTTACTTGTTCTGAAAAATGTTTTGATGTGCATTGAAATCTTAAACTGACAATCATTTAGTAAAGAAATCAAGCATAATACTACTATGAACGACGTAATATCATTTGTGCCTTGGAAATAATACTTTCTTCTTCCAGTTTATCCTATCCTCTCTTTACACTCCTTTTAGTTTCCTTTCCTTTCTCTTCTTTTCCTAGCTTCATAAAATAGCGCAAAGCATAAGAAACAAACCTTAGGTTCTGGATCAGGAAAATTGATATCTACTAGGATATCGTTCCAGCTTGAACCTAGAGTGTCATCATCGTTAATTAGCTGATCAGCCCATTCTTGCCAGTCAGATCTCTTGGCATGATCATCAGATGCCAGGACGCCAGCAAGACTTTCCACTTGGCCATTTTCAACAGGAACATTTGTAGGAAAAGAAAGGAACTCATGAAATGAATCTTTACCCCAGGATTTCGGGTTGCTCTCCAAGGGATAATTATCCAATGAAGTAGACTGTACACTTAATTTTGAAGCTTGGCTGGCTGCTATAGAAGCCCCACTTGAGATAAATGGATAATGGCACGTCTGAGTTTCTTGAGAAGAGGGAAGTGAAAAGTGAAAATCTTTGTGGTGTCCAGAATTGGAGGACAGTAGATGCCCTACCGTTCCACTCTTAGACATCGACGAAACTGCCCGTGGAAAAGTGAGGTTTGTAGTTAGCTCCTTCTCCGAGATAACATGAACAGAATCTGGCAATTTGGGAAATTTCTCCTCCAATTTCGGCAAACTTGGTAAAGACATAGGCATAGCTCCAGAGACACCCATGCTACTATGTTGTGCTTCACTAGATATTGGAATATGTAATGCAGGCCGCATGTTAATTCTTGTCCATAAATTTGACTACCAAAATCGACTTTATATTAATACCATGGTTCCAAAAAGTCCTTTCTACTGCCCAATAATTCTGTTTTTCTGAAAATGATCTACTAAACCCGGTGCATCTGTGGCATGAAATAACAACACTTAAAAAAAAAAAAGAATCGGAGTGGGCTGCATATGCACTATATAGAAAATGAGAACCAACAATTTTAAATTTACTCTGCTATCCATATACATTTGATATAGTTCGAATAATAATGAAGTCTGATAAATCTATCAAAACAATCAACTGTGATATATCTGATATTTCAAAGATTTTTTCTGTAATCACTATGTTGAGCAGCATAACCCTTAACACAGGTAAATTGGTCTTTCTTTTTATCATATTGTCCATGTAGTATCTAATCTTTCATGATGCACTTCACTTTAAGAATTCAGTCAATTTGACTCCAAGAAGAAAACAGCATCAATAAAATTAGATAAATAATAAAATGTACCAGTTAGAGACGTTAAATGCTCGTCATTAATGAAAGACACAAGTAAAAAGCATTCAGTTGTTTTAAACAAACCCAAGCATTTGACTTCCACTTAACATACAAAATTTGGCATTAAGGCCTTTGTCCTAGAAAAACAAGAACTCTTATGTTGTCATGAAAAGCATAAGGATTTTAGATAGAAAAGATGCCTAAGTGATGATAATATAACAACAACATGAATTCTTGATGACAAATACTTATAAAGCATCATGAAGATACACATCAAATCAAGAGATAAGAGACAAAGAGCCTGCTTGGATTAGCTTTCAGCTTATTTTTATCATTTTAGCTTAAAATCAATGCTTAGAAGCACTTTTTAATTTACCTGAAAATGCCAGAAGTGCTTAAAAGCTACTTTGGCTTAAAAGCACTCAAAATAAACTAATCCAAAAAGGCTCAAAGTCTCCAAAGGCTTCACATTTATGCGGAATGTAAATAGGCTTGAAGCACTATAGGGAAAAGTTGATCATCTTTTTACGGAGAAATGTGAGGAAGAAAAAATGGGTTGCTTGGATGGTAGCCACCGTCCACCTCCAACCCTGAGGTAGTGGGTTTTTCATCACCAAGGGAAAAAAAAAAGAGTGGGAGCTCCTAGGGGGAGTAAAAAAAATTTTTTTTAATAAAGGAGAGAAATTTGAGGAAAAAGAAACGGTAGGCTACATTGCAACCCTAAAATCCTTTGAGAAAAATAGGATCTACTAAAGCATATTTACAGAGAAATAAGCATGCAATTCAAAGAAAGTAAATTTCTCATAGATAATGATCGATTTGCACATAATCCTCAAGCTGTCATCATATGCATCCAACAAAATCAAATTTATAGAGACTACTAAAATGCAAGATATACCAGAACATGGTTAGTGCTACTTCTAATTTTCTCGATTACTGTTCGCGTTGGGCCATTTGGCACCAAATTTTAGTCCCTCTGACACTCATGCTCTCTTCATTGATTCACTTACTGAATATAATTTGAAAAACTTCCCATATGCTCTAAATTTGAGTCCCTCTAAAGTTCATGCTTTCTCCATTGTTCGTGTACTGAATATAATTAAATAACCCTCGACATTACTTACTATTCCAGTGCGAATTCAGCACCATCTCATCTTTACAATCAGCAATAACACAAATTCTTTTGATACCAATTCTAAGATACAGAAATGCAAACTTGTCTGACATCAATCTTACCTAAGAGCAGTAGTTTTAAGCACAGAATGACATGATATGGTAATGGTAACATATGATGTTCAATCTACCGTGGTTATGTAGGTAAGTGCAAAATATGAAGGTTCAAAGGCCTCTGATCTTCAAAAACACCCGAAGATTAAGACAAAAAATTTATCTAAGAATATCTTTCAGACAAATTAATAGTATTTTATAAATGTTGCACCAAATTGGCATTGGCATTTACGAGAAAGCTTTAAGCTTCCCAAAAATCTAGCTACTCATCATTGCAAATTGGTGATTCATGTATACATTATAAATGCATGATTAACAAAAGAGAATACTTGGTATGCCAGTGAACTCTCAACCCCTCAAATGACCTTTTACTTCATTTTCTTCAGATGCCAAATAACACCAGAGGCTGCCATCTCATACAATATTCCTGCTTCTTCCCTGCCTTCATTTCAGACGACAATTCATCATCTTTCCGTAGCTCTGGGATAGAACTAGGGGTGGCAATTTCAGTCCATATAAGGTAAAAGGAATTCATTTGACCCATATTTATTTTAATGGATCACTCATATTTTCTAAATGGGTAAATATAGGTTGATCTACTTTAAAAGTTCATACAAATATGGTCAAAATGGATAAAACATGGATACCCATATAAACCCATAGATCCCTCAACTCATAATTAAAAATTCTTAGTTGCTCTAAAAATTTATGTGCATGATTCTTTTTATGTTTCTTAAAAAAAATTTGGACCGGGTAAGGGGGCTGGGCAAAAAAAAATTAACGTTTTTTTAATTTTTTATTGGGATGGGCATAAGTACCGAAAAATTAAAAAATCGAACCAAAACAAACTAATTCGATTTTTCAGTTCGATGTCGGGGGGGCAATTCTTTTTATTGAGGCGGGCATAAATATCGAAAAATCGAACCAGACCAAACTTGCGGGCATAAATACACTGAGGAGGGCGTGCCTCAATGTATTTTGTGGGCTGTTTTTATTAGTTTGGTCCAAGGCTTTTGGGTCTTGGACCTAAGTCTTCCCATATGTAAAAATACCTATACTTAGTCATATTTCACATTCATATCATACAAGACATTCCCCAATACTCTCTCAAACACTTAGACAAATATTTCACTCAAAATTCAAGTGTCAAATCTCATTCCGGATCTTAAGGAATTCACTCAAGCTTTAAGTCTCCATTCCAATCTTCATCAAGGAATTCCCCAAAGTTGAGGTATGTGGGTTTCAACCATTGGGTCCTTTCACCCATGGTGCCCAAGCTTTCTTTTTACATAAATCTCATGTTTCTAAGTTTATTTACTTATGGGTCTTACTTAATATGAATTTGACTATGAACTATGTTGGGGTTTCATAAAAGTGTGATTGTTTAACCATGTTGTTAGCTATGAATCTCTGATCTATCTTGAGA
The DNA here is from genome assembly GCA_026153255.1 of Solanum medicagineum. Taxonomy (NCBI): domain Eukaryota; kingdom Viridiplantae; phylum Streptophyta; class Magnoliopsida; order Solanales; family Solanaceae; genus Solanum; species Solanum medicagineum. The sequence goes on from JAPFFP010000080.1 coordinate 11,796,306, forward strand.
CTTGATGAAGGGTTTTGATGTATATTGCATGAGGGTACTACCAAGTGTTGGTGGGTGGTTTACATTGGATTTTCTTGCATGATTTTATAATAGCATTACACACCCGCCAAGTGTTTGATAAAATGTCCGGTTAATGCCTCGAGACTTGTTGAAGGCCTAATGCATGGTATATGAGTTAAGTGACTTTATGATGATGAAAGAGATGTACATATGTGTTGATTTCATGAATGGTATCTATAGTGTTGGAAGTTGATCAATTGCCTCGTTTGGGGGGGTAGTAGGCCCGAACTACCATATTTGGGGGTATATACCTCAATCGCCTAGCTCGGGGAGTGGTAGACCTGTGCTACCATGTTGGGGTTATATACCTCAATCGCCTTGCTTGGGGGGTGGTAGGCCCGAATAACTATGTTGTTGGGGGGAGGGGGTGTTTAATACCTCAATCGCCTCGCTTGGGGGTGGTAGGCCCGTGCTACCATATTGAGGGGGTATATACCTCAATCGCCTCGCCAAGGAGGTGGTAGGTCTTGGTTACTAATGATGGTCTCTTCCTACACATGTAATATGTTCTATGTAAGCATATTTTACTACATGCATCATTCGTGCATGCCTTATGCTATATGCTCATTTATTGCCTAAATATGCATTTCGATTATGTTGTTTATCTCTTGTTGCATTGCATCCTACATACTTAGTATATTCAGACATACTAACACATACTCTATGCCTACACGATGTTACCATGTAGGAACCGGAGCTCCACTTGATCATCCTCCTCCTCCACGTGGCTAGTACGATTACTCAACCAAGTTGGTGAGTCCTCAATTTCGGGGACAATGCCTTTGATCTTATGCTATGTATAAAGACTCTCTTTCTTTTTATTGTATGCTTTGACTATGAGGGTGAGCTCGGTTGCTTGTCTTGGCCCCCGCTAAGTTCTATGTTTAGAGGTGTTGTTGGACAAGTTATCTAATGATGCTACGAGCTTTGACTCTCGACTCTTTGATGTTTATGATATGAAAGATGTCCCTTAGCCCCATATTACCCCTTTTTTTCTATCTGTTGTTGTTATTTTATTGCTTCCACGACTAAGGACGTGTAATGATATGTTAAGAGGCTTGATTGGGGTCCATTCGAGTTCCCCATTCGCCGTGTCACATCTAGGCCCTAGGCTTGGGTCGTGACATATATGGTGCAAGCCACATAAAGATATGTTTGGACCTTTTCAATAGTTCAAGGATAGGTTTCAAATTATAGCAGAGGGTATTTCTAAACCTGTTTGATAGTTTAGGAGTAAATTTGGAACTTTTGTGTGTCTACATGGCTCCACCGTGAAAAATATCAGAGCCAAGCTGAACAACTGTTAGAGGAAATGGTAAATATTAAGACAAACTGAATACTTCTTAGATAAATCTGAACCTTTTCCCATCAACAAATGACTGTAAAATGTACCATCAGCATTTAGTTGATGAACCATATCAATTTATCATCCTCCTCTAATGGTGTGTGACTATATACTATATAGCCTCGAAAAGAATGCTTCCAGCTCTTTGTATTCATATCTGCAAAGGTCTCATGAAAATACATCCCAAGACACGTGCCATTCCAACCTGATTAACGACCTACATAAGTAAAAATATCGTTGTTGCTATGAATATTATTGAGACTATTGCTGCTGCATTTACTTAGAATATTGTCATGCTCAAGAAGGTCATGGATTCAAGTCTTGGAAACAGCCTCCGGTAGAAATGCAAGGTGAGGCTGTTGGTCGGTTGTCATGCTAAGAAGACTATTTGGTGCTATTTTAACCTAATCTGCTACATTCAAATTCTTGAAAAAGACAACTTAAATAATTCCATCTTTTCATCTAAGCAGCTATTGAGATCTTGATCAAACACAGAAATATAACATTCTATCAAGAGGTGCTCCTGAATTCTAGACAAAGACGGTAGCTAAAGTTAAGAAGAATTCAGCGGGACAAGATCCGTCAGATTTTCTGCAATTTCACCTCAAACTACCAAGTCACTCAGAACTCAAGATATATGTTAAAACAATAACCAGCACCTCATAGAATTAGAGCTCCATCAAAGCTGGGAATCCCTTAAAGAATGCTTCAAAGCTCAATTCTGGAGTTCATAGTATTCCAATGAGTATTTTTATTATGGAGAAACTGATGGAGCCAACACTTCTTCTGATGTATCATCTAGATAGATCTGGAAAGTGTTGGCTCATTATGTTTCGCATAGGTGAACATTCTCTCTGCCTTTATCCATGCTGGTCCTCATAAGTAACTCTCGAGAGTAATACAGATTTATACCCAATACAAAAACATCCTGATGAATTTAAAACTTTGCTAGGTTCCACCATTTGCCCACCCATTTTAAAAACATACTGGAATGAAGATGTTGCCAATAGTCTCTTCATGAATTTTCCATCAGTCGTAACCACTTAACACTATTAAGATTATTTTCAGTTTGCTGGAACTTAACTTTCATTTTTCTGATAAATAACTTTCACATCCTCAGGAATTAGAATGATTAAAAGGAAAGGATCTCATAGTTTACGGGAAACTCTCTTGCTCTAATGCATCCATTATTTTGAAGAATAACTCAAAACATCAGGTCTTTCTAGGAAAGATCTCTTTCCATTTTTCTTTTGTTTGGTTTGACAAGGACAATAATCGTTCCTATTTAGCGATTTCCCAAAGCTCTTAATCTTTCCTTCAAATATACTCTGTTTGGGAGGTTAACTTTCCTGTTAAGATCAAACTTTACCTCCAACAATACATATAAAGCTCAAATGAAAATCGAAGTTGCAACTTGCAAACCTCAAACAGGCTGTATGTCTCGGTAATCATGAAGTTTTACAAAAAAGATAAGCTAACAAACAACCAAAAAAACACCATTTCTCCCATGTCCGGTCGAATTTTATTAGATGTACCAGAAGGGACAAAAACCACTTCTCCCATGTTGTTAACATGCATCATTTTTTGAAAATTTGAAAGATGGAAAGAGGAAAGCGCATAGTAGCTCACTTCAAAATTATTCATGAAGACATAATTTTTTTATTAAAAAAAAAAAGAAAGAAAGAAAGAATGGGCAGGAGGAGTTGAATTAAGGTCTCTGAATGTGTAACAACCAAGCTTTAAATGATAGTTTTGACATCTCTGGAATCAAAAGATATACCACACTATCAAGCTCTTTGCTTTAACATCTCTTCTATTCTTAACACTATCTCATCGTTCTTTCCTTTCTAACAGCTAATGAAACAGTCCTAAACTTTTGATGACAACGTCATACTCTCGCTGGATCAGAAATGGAACAAACAAATTAATGATCTAACTTATGTCCAGCAGCAGGTCATAGATTTTCAGCCAAAGCGTAGGAAACATAAGAAGCTGCTACCTATCATGCTCGGACTATCCAAAAGTGATGACAGATCCTCCAAAACTGCACTACTTTTGAAGGATCCAACACATGCTCATCAACATTTTTAAAGAATCCAAGTAACATACGCGGCTGCTAAATTGATGAGACAACTCTAACATTAACAGCTGTAAAACAAAAATATGGAAGTGCAACCAAAATACGAAGCAGAAAAGCCAGTCAACAACTCAAATATAGCCAACTCTATCTTCCAATTTCATTTCACTAATTGCACCCACCACCACCACAAAAAGAAGAAAGAAAAAAGACCACTTTCTCTTCTAACAATAATAATGCAGTAGGCCCCAGACACTAACAAAAAAAAAAAGGGAACCACATACTTTAATCGTGTTTCCTAGAGTTGCCAAGAATGAAGAGAGCAATTAAACCAAATCCTCACCAAAATAAAAAAGCAACATTTCCAAGAACTAGAAACAACCCCAATTCAAATTGCTCAAACAAGCACAAGTTAACAAAAGAAAGAGTTGACCTCAATCCAAAGAGATAAATGGGATTTATGAAAGAAAAGAAATGGACCTTAAGAATCTGAGCACCAAACTCTCCAAAGCTGGCGGATGAAGAGAGAGATGGGAAAAAAATATGGGTGGCTATTAGAGAGAAACTCCAAATTAGTTATTTTGAATCTTTAACCAATGAAAAGCCTTTGAGTAAGTAATTTGGACAATAATTATTGGCATAGTTGCTGCTGCTTTTTGTCTTTGTGCCTCTTTACCCCAATGTTGGGGCATCAAATAATTTGCTTGTGGCAAATAGATTGTTACTTCTACTTGTTTTTGTTTGATTGTTCCACTTGGATGGATGAACGGCTTAAAACTGACCTTACTGTTTGCTCATTTATGTTCGCGTCACTTGGGGGGGGGGGGGGGGGGGGAAATTAAAACCCCTTTATATTTTTCAAGTTTTAAATTGGGGTGATTTTTTATTTTCGTTTTCGAAATTTTAACCGTCCCAAAAAAATCCTTTTTTCTTATTCTATGCACTTAAATACAATCCA
>JAPFFP010000080.1:11804128-11842157 GCA_026153255.1 Solanum medicagineum
CTATTGGCGAGGAACGGCGACGCTCTCGGGCGTGTGGTGAGTTCTAGATGCTGCTCTCATGTCAAGCTCTAGGCGCCGCACTCACGGGGCCGAGCCAAGTACGGCCAAGCGTCGACGGTCGACGAGGGCGGTGCCCGCGCAGGGACCTCGGCGTGCCTTCAGTACATCTTGTGGGATTCAATTCCTCCTCCCTCGGGCGTGTTCGTGTCTAGCGGGGCTTGCTTTGGCCTTGCAACGACGGCACCTGCGTCGGCGCGCGGCATCCAATGGCGGGCGTCGGGGCGGGCATCGGGCGTGCATCGACGAAGCATTCGGACGCAAGACGCATGAGTGGTGTTCGGCGCGTGCAGTCAGGTTGGATCCCTGCTCGAGCAGCGACGTCCTGACCGGCATTATCACGTGTGTATCTATATGCTTAGATGAGCTACTATTATACGTGATGATGATTATGATGTTATGCTTTTAATCTTATAAATGATGATACTATGCATATGTTTCAAATGTATTTTGTGGGAATGACTTAGCACCGAATGGGGCATTGTGGTAGGATTCAGTAAGTGGATCCTAGTAGCATCTCTTTGTCTCATTAATATGGTCCACCATAGGAGGCCTTGTAGGCTATGCTAGTGGATCTATATAATCCATTTTTATTATGTGATGAGGCATGTGCAATGTTGATGGAGTTCTACACTGCAAATAGTCTCCCTGTGCCAATATAAGAGGGTTATGTGGGATTCCATATTGTCACTTGCTTGGTCTATATATCGGTTATGGTCTACCTCTGACATATGTATGATGATAGGATGTTATATTTATCTATCATGAATGATTTTATCAAATCATCCTCACGGATATCATATTGAGCTTATATTCTATTGTATATAATTATGCATCTTGTTATAAAGTTTACTATCAATTGTTGCACTGCACCCCACATACTAGTAAATTCCAAGTACTAACACATACTTTTTGCCTACATTATCTAACTATGTAAGGACTGGAGCTCCATTCATCCTCCACATGGCTAGCTTGGATTCATAAAGATTATTATTGTGATGAGTCCTCTATTTCAGGGACAATATCTGATTTATATCTTTCTTATGTTGAGACTTTATTAAATTTCTTAGTACTTTGAGGGTGATCCCAGGATTTGTCTTGGCCCCTGTTGTATTCGTGTTTTAGAGGAGTTGTTAGATACTTATGCTATGTATCTATAATGATATATTAAGCTTTTATGGAGACTTATCCATTAGACCCTATCTCCTATGTGATGCTATTTTTTATGTTGTTGATGTTGAGGGAAAGTGATGATCTTCCTAAGTTCTTACTTCCCCATAGCTTGAGTCATACTTACCCTCTGATTAGTTATTGCTCCCTATGTGATTCATGCAAATCTCTTTCCCTTATCTAACTCTATAGATAGAATCCATAGCCCCAATTCACTTAGAATTATTTGTTGATGCTTCTTTTATATTCCGCAATCAAGGATCTGCAAGCAATATTGTAAGAGACTTGTTTGGGTTGCCTTTGGGTTTCCCATTCTCCATGTCACACCTTATTGATGCTTCTTTTATATTCCGCAATCAAGGATCTGCAAGCAATATTGTAAGAGACTTGTTTGGGTTGCCTTTGGGTTTCCCATTCTCCATGTCACACCTAGGTCCTATGCTTGGGTCATGACCGGGAATGAATTAGCAAAAGAAGTTCATCTATTATGTTGATTGGAGGCTAGGTCAGATGAAGCCAAAAATGGAGGTATGATGGTTTTATATGGTTCCAAATCTTCACTGGTTGAATAGATAAAAGCCAAGCAAAACATTGACCTCGCTTTGGTGTAGTTGAAGGCATTTGCAAAAGCGAGTAATGAGTTGTTTTCTCCAAAGGGGGATTGGTGTCCTTAGATATGAAGGTAGGTTATATGTGCTAAACGTTGATGGGTTTGTCATGGCCCTGACCTAGGGACTAGACGTGATACGACAAATGACGAACCTAAAGAGACCCACAAACAAGCCTCTTAGCATAGCATTATACATCCTTAGTTGTGGAAGCAATTAAACACCAACAAGAAGACATAAAATAAGGGTAAAGGGGCTAAGGGAGTGTTTCATAAATACAAAAATATACAAGAGTCAAGAGAGTCAAGCTCAAAGCATCATTAAATAACTTGTCCAACAATACCTCTAATCTTAGAATTTAGTGAGGGAAAAGAAAACTTTCCTGGCTCATCAGCATAGTCAAAAGCATAAAATAAAAGAAAGAGAGTCTTTGCATAACCTAAGATCAAAAGATATCGTCCTCGAAGTTGAAGACTCACTTGCTTCAAAGATAGTACTATCCACATGGAGGAGGAAGATGATCAAGTGGAGATCCGGTTCGTACATGGTAACATCATTTAGGCATAAGAGTATATGATAGTATGTTTGAATGTACTAAGTATGTACAATGCCATAAGAGATAAGCAATATAGTCAAAATATATAATTAGGCAATGGATGAGCATATAACAATATGACATGTATGAATGGTGCTTGAAGTAAACATGCTTATATAGAACATATTACATGTGTAGTAAGAGACCATCATTATAGAATCCAAGCCCTACCACCCCTTTGGAGAGTGATTGAGCTATCAACCCCTCAATTGGTTGATGGTTGTCACATTCTAGCACCCATGGTGATTGAGGTATCAGCCCCTCAATTTGGTGATGGTTGTCATACCTTATCATCCATGGTGATTCAGGTATCAACCCCTCAATTGGTTGATGGTTGTCACACCCTACCATTCATGGTGGTTGGGAGATAGTACTAGCCGCGTGGAGGAGGGAGATGGTCAAGTGGAGCTCTGGTCCCTACATGGTAACATCATGTAGGCATAAAGTATGCATTAGTATGTTTGAATGTACTAAGTATGTAGGATGCAATGCAACAATAGATAGACAACATAGGTAAAATGCATAATCATAAGCAATATCTAGCATAATAACAGTATGACATTTATGAATGATGCTTGAAGTAAAAGATGCTTGTATAGAATATATTACATGTGTAGGAAGAGACCATCATCATAAACCAAACAACTTAAAACTTGGAATCCAAGGTGAACCACCCCTTGGAGGTGATCCTCAATTTTGTTAATGGATTTCGCACCTCCCATCCAAGGTTACTGAGGTATTAGCCCCTCAATTTTGTTGATGAGTTTTCAACCTCTCATCCAAGGTGAAATAGGTATCAACCCCTCAATTTGGTAGATGAGTTTACCAACTCTCATCCAAGGATCAGCCCCTCAATTTTGTTATGTTCAACTTTCAACACTACAGAAACCATTCATGAAAATAACATGTATAGACATTCCTTTCATCATAATATGGTTGCTTATTTCATAGGTCATGCAATTGATCATCAATGACTCAAGAATCCATAACCGGACATTTTATCAATCACTTTGTAGGTGTGCAAAGTTAGTTCAATGTCATGCAATTCAAGAGTGAAATTATATGAGAAAAGTCAATGTGATACCACCCACAAACACTAAGTACACCCTTATGCATGATACATCAAAGCCCCTCATCAAATCATATAATGGATCTTAGATTCATAGATCAAACATGCTTAAATAGTCACTAATTTATGAAACCCCAACATAGTTTATAACCCAAATTCATAATAAGCAATACCCATAAGTAATCAACTTTAAAACATGCAATTCTGGTAAAAAGGAAGATTAGGAACCATGGGCGAAAGGACCCAATGGTTGAAACCCACTTACCATATAACTTGAGTTTCTTGAGGTTGAGTTGAGAAAGAACTGAGTCTTGGAACGGTGTCTTGGAATCTAAAACTTGTTCTAGAGTTTCCTTGAATTTGTGTTGGGGTTTTGCTAGAGGATTTTGAGAGGATTTAATAGTGTATTCAGTCTAGGAGTGATGACTTGATCCTTTTAGATAGGGTTTAGATCTTTTGGGAAGGTTAAGATAGCACTAGAAGTGCAAAAAGAGCATTAGAATAAAAAAAATTATGAAAACGCCATTAATGGAACGGAGAGAAAAATTGACAAAGTGTCACCTCACTTGAGGTTACACGGTTTGTGTTGCACTCCATGGGTCCCGTGGAATGTCTGTGAGATGATACTTAGTCAAATATTTAGAGGTTGGGACACTTGGGAAAAATTAACGTTATCGTCACTTTTACGGGAGGCTCCACAGGTAGTGTGGTGCTACACGATCTGTGTAGTGGCCCGTGGAGTTAAAATTGGTGGGAAAAATGTGGGAACAAGTCTCCATGCCAGGCCACAAAATTCGTAAAGCTTCCCACGGCTCATGAAGATGACTATTGCACGACACTTGGTCAAGAAAATTCCATCTCACACCAACCTTACCTCACTTGCACACCCCCACGGCTAGCCACACGGTCAGTGGCAAGACACATAGCCCGTGCCATTGGACATGTTCCAAACCTTAGACCAAAAATTTTCTTTTCCAGTCAAATATAGTCCACATGGCTCGTCCAAAGCCTCACTGTCCATCTAAGTGCTCGTGTGACATCACTGCATGGGAGGGTCTCATAAAAATGGTCATAAGTCCTTCATTCGAAGTTGGAATGAGGTGAAACCAAGTGTGTTGGAAAGCTCACCCAAAGGGCTTCCATTTGACATATTGCGGGTCATCTAGCTCTTTTTGTGCTTAAAGTTATGTTCCTTTAAAACTGACCTTGGCATAAACCAACACCCAAAATCTGATTCATAGGGAAGTCTTGAACTCCTCTAAGTACTACAAGTTTCTCCATGACCCTAATACAAATGAGTCTTGAAACATGGATACATAAGAGCATGGAGTTACGAGGTGTCACAATATCTCCCCCTTGGGAACATTCGTCCCCGAATGTCAAAGAAACATACATAAGGAAAGTAATCATGAAGATTTTAGCCCAACATGGATGCAACAAATGCACTTAAACATTATTTTCAAAAGGTCTCAACATGAACATCAAAAATCACCATAGTCTTGCCAACATAAACATGAATGCATGCAAATGACATAAGGGCCAAAACTAAAGACTTGAAATCCTATAGGGAGACTTAATTTAGTACCTTAGGCTTCAGTAGAGTGGAAGAGATATGGATAGCACTTTTGCATGTCCGCTCCGCTTCCCATGTGGCACTTTGGACTTGTTGATTCCTCCAAAGGACCTTAACGGATGCTACATCCTTATAACTCAACCACTTCACTTGTCTATCCAAGATTTCTACTGGGACCTCTTCATAAGTCAAATTATTTTCAACATCACTCGCAACATCAATAGGCACAATAGCACTTGGGTCGCCCACACATTTCCTCAACATAAACACATGGAAGACTGTATGTACCATATTCATGTCATTAGGAAACTCCAACTCATAGGACACCTTACCAATCCTCCTCAACAACCTATAAGGACCTACAAACCTAGGGCTCAACGTACCCTTAATATCAAAATGAACCACACCCTTCATGGGTGAAACCTTCAAATAAACCTAATCAAGAACCTTGGATTCAAGATCCCTTCTCCTCAAATATACATGGGAGTTTTGTCGACTTTGGGCAATTTTCAATTTCTCCCTAATCATTGTTACTTTCTCCATTGCCTCTATAACCAAATACAGGCCTAAGAAGGCTATCTCCCCCACATCAAACCATCTAACCGGGGATTTACAACACCTTCCATAAAGAGTCTCAAACGGAGCCATACCAATGCTTGAATGATAACTATTATTATAAGAAAACTCAATCAATGGAAGAAGATCATCCCAACTACCCTTAAACTCCAATATATAAGATCTAAGCATATCCTAAAGTGTTTGGATAGTTCTTTCGGCTTGGCCATCTGTTTGAGGGTGAAAGATCATACTAAGCTTAACCTTGGTACAAAGAACTCTTTAGAAGGACCTCCATAAGTGTGAATTAAATTGAGCACCATGATCCGATATGATAGACAACGGCACCCCATGCAATCTCACCAACTCATGGATGTACAACCTGGCATAGTCATCGACACTATATGTTGTCTTAACCACTAGGAAATGAGTTGACTTTGTCATCCTATCAACCACAACCCAAATAGAATAAAACTCCTTGTCTTAGGTAACCCAACCATAAAATCCACGTTAATTTCCTCCCACTTCCAAGTAGGAATTTTTATATCTTGAGCTAGGCCATCCAACCTTTGATTTTCGTCCTTAACTTGTTGGAAATTATGGCAACCGGATACAAATTTTGGTATGTCCCTCTTCATATATTTCAACCAATACACCTCTCTCAAATCTCTATTTATCTTTATAGAATCGGGTTGAATAAATTAGGAAGAACTATGAGCCTCATCTCAACTCTAAAAAGGTGGGGTCAAGATCTTTTTTTGCCTTTACCTTCTCAACCAAAGAAGATTTAGAACCATCAACTACCACTACACCACCAATGTCAACCTCATCTAACGTAACCCTCAATCTAGACAACTGAAGGACCTCCCAAGCCATCTCCTAGACACCACTATCAACATGTGCAAGGCTACCCATAGACACCCTATTCAAAGCATCCGCCATAACATTATCCTTACCCGGGATGTAATACACAATCATATCATAGTCCTTAAGAAGCTCTAACCACCTTCTTTGTCTCAACTTAAGATCTATTTTAGTGAACACATATTGGAGGCTTTTATGATCGATAAACACATCAACATGCACCCATTCAAAAAAAGATGCCAAATTTTCAAAGCAAATACCATGGTGGCCAACTCAAGATCATGGGTAGGATAATTCTTTTCATGTAGTTTGAGTTGTATAGAAGCATAGGCTATCACCTTACCATTTCCATCAAAACACAACCTAACCCAATTCTTGAGGCATGACAATACACAACAAACACTTCTAGCCCTTTCGGTAGTGACAAGATAGGAACGGACAAAGGCTTATCCTCCAAAGTTTGGAAACTCTTTTCACACTTATCGTTCCACACAAATTTAGCCTTCTTTTGGGTCATCTTAGTCATAGGAGAAGCAATAGAAGAGAACCCATTCACGAATCTCTGGTAATAACCCGCTAAGCCCAAGAAGCTTCTAATATCCAATGGGGTCAAAGGTCTAGGCTAATTTCTAATAACTTTAGCCTTTTCAGGATCAACCTAAATACCATCCTCCGACACCACATGACCTAGAAAGGCAACCTCTTGCAACCAAAATTCACATTTCTCATACTTAGCATACAACTTCTCTTCTCTCAACCTCTGTAGCACCACCATCAAATGACTTACATGCTCCTCCTTACTATGGGAAAAGATCAAAATATGATTAATGAAGACCACAAAAAACGAATCAAGGTAGGGTTTAAAAACCCTATTCATAAGATCCATGAAGATAGTCAGTGCATTTTTCAACCCAAAAGACATGACCAAAACTCATAATGCCCATACCTTGTCTGGAAGGCCATCATGGGAATGTTACACTCCTCACTTTCACTTGATGATAGCCCGATCAAAGATCAATTTTAGAGAAGTGAGTAGCCAATTCAAACTGGTCAAATAGATCATCATTCCTTGGTAGAGGATACTTATTCTTTATGGTGACCCTATTAATTTGACGATAGTCAATACACATTCTAAGGGAACCATCCTTCTTCCACAAATAACAACAGTGAACCCCAAGGTCATTGGCTTTGCATAATAAAACCCTTCTCCAACAAATCCCTCAATTGCTCCTTCAACTCCGCCGGGGCCATACAATAAGGGGGAATAGAGATTGGTTGAGTATCGGGAAGGAGGTCTATACTAAAGTCTATTTCCCTTTCGGGATGAACACCGGGAAGGTCATTTGTGAAGACATCAAGAATCTCATTAACCACCTGAACCGACTCTATAGGAAGAACTTTAGACTCTACATCCCTAACCCTTACAAGAAGATAGAGACACCCCTTAGAGATCAACTTTTGGGCTTTAATGCAAGAAATAAGCCTACCCTTGACCATAAAATCATGACTCTCCCACTAAAGGACGGGTTCATTGGGGAATTGGAATTTGTCCCTACGAGTTCTACAATCAATAGAGGCGTAGTATGCATACAACCAATCCATCTCAAGAAAGTCAAAATCTAATATGTCCAACTCAACAAAGTCACATGGAAATATTTTATGCAAAATGCAAATGAAGAAATTTTTATAGACTCTTCTAGCAACAGCAGATGCACCAACGGGAGTAGACAACTCACACAACAACTCGGGCTTAATATGAAACTATTTGTCAACAAAGGGGGTAACAAAAGAAAGAGTGACATCCAGTTCTATCAATGCATACACATCAAAGTCAAAGACTTTTAACATAATGCTGACGACATAGAGCACCTCATCAACCCGTTGCCTCTCATGAAGGGAATAGAACCGATTGTGCCTTAGGACACCACCTTGTTGATCACTTTTTCCCCTAGGAACCACATTTGCACCTTGTGGATGAACATCTCTACCCTTGTTTTGATTAGGAGGACAATCAATCATCTTATGTCCCATTTCACTACAACCGAAACAAGCATTGGTGTCCCTCAAAAATGGGCCTCTATGACTCTTACCATAATTTGGACACATAGCATTAGGTGCTACACCACCATCACCTTGGACCATCGGGTTGTTAATGGAAAACTGTCTCTTAGGAGCATTGGAAGATCCTTAGTCTTATGAAACCAGCCACCCATGGGACCTTGGAACTTAACATCAAATAGGGCCCTCTTGGCCTCACCACTCCTCCTTTTTCTAAGCTTCTCCCCCTCCAATTGTTTGGCATAGGTCATTAAGTGGGACGAATCCATGTATCTAATCAACATAGCGGCCTAACACTCCTCATTCACCAAATCGGATACACCCATCACGAACTTGTTCATTCTAGACCTTGGATTGGAAACCAAGTGTGGAGCATATTTAGAGAGTTGGTTGAACATGAGGGCATACTCCCTCTCACTTATTGAACCTTGCTTCAAAAATTCATGAACTCCATCATTTTGGCCTCCCTAAGCTCAAGAGGGAAGAACCAGTTGAGAAAGGTTTCCTTAAATTCCTCCCATAGAATCCAGTTGTTATTCCCCTTCTCCACTTTCCATTGGACAAACCATATTTGAGCCACACCCTTGAGTTGGTATGCCGCCAACTCCACCTTCTCTTCCGATCTAACACCCATGATATCCAACACCTTGTAAACCTCATCAATAAATTCTTGAGGGTCTTCATCCACTTTTGACCCATGGAACTCCAATGGGTTTATCCTCATAAAGTCTCTGACTTTAGATCCTAAGGTAGGAGCATGAAAGGCTTGGGCCCCTTGATTGGTTTGATTAATCATGGACTGAGCTAGCAAGGTGAGAGCATCCCATAGCTCTCCATGAGCCGATTGTTCTTCGGGTATACGGGTTCTTCCTCCTCTTGTGTTAGGAATGATCTAAAAATGGCAAAGAACATTCGTTTAAAGGGGAACCTTACCTAACTTCTATAGCTCGACATAGATCAAGAAGAAGGGAAACAATTCCTAAAACACATCATAGCCTCTTTCTCATAATCATGGTGCATAACACAACCATAAATAAGACTCTTATTGACGCAGTGTGTAGGATGTCGAGAACCATTAACAACCTAGTGCTCTGATACCAAGTTTTTCATGATTCGGACCTATGGCCTAGACGTGATATGGTGAATGAGGAACACGAAGGGACCCCAAATAAGCCTCTTAGCATATCATTATACATCCTTGGTCGCGAAAGCAATAGTACAACATCAAGAGATAATAAAAAGGGAAAACGAGGCTAAGGGACATAGTTGATACCATAGATACATAAAAGTCAGAGTATAACATTAATACATCATAATGTTCCAGCAATACCTCTAATACGTAGATAGGAGTGGGGGCCAAGAATATCTCCAGGCTCACCCTCATAGTCATAATTTTCCAACATAATAAGAGCCAATATAGAGCATAAATTCAAAGAAGCATGTCCTCGGAGTTGATGACTCACCAACTTACTTTGGGAGATAGTACTAGCCATGTAGAGGAGGGAGACGGTCAAGTGAAGATCTGGTCCCTACATGTTCACATCATGTACGCATAAAGTATGTGTTAGTACTTTCAATGTACTAAGTATATAGGATGCAATGCAACAATAGATAGGCAACATAGGAAAAATGCATAATCATAAACAATTGATGACATAGTAATAATATGACATGTATGAATGATGCTTGATGTAAAATATGCTTATATAGAGAATATGACATGTTTAGGAAGAGAGATCATCATAGACCAAGAAACTTAGTACTTCGAATCCAAGGTGAACCACCCCTTGGAGGTGATTGAGGTATCAACCTTTTAATTTCGTTAATGGATTTACCACCTTCCATCCAGGGTAATTTAGGTATCAACCCGTCAATTTTGTTGATGAATTTACCACCTCTCATCCAATGTGATTGAGGTATCAACCTCTCAATTTGGTTGATGTGTTTACAAAGTCTCATCCAAGATGATTGAGGTATGAACCCCTAAATTTGGTTATGGTTAACTTGTAACACTATAGATACCATTCATGAAAATAACATGGAATAGATCATAGGTCATACAATAGATCATCAATGGCTCAAGAATTCATAACTAGACATTTTATCAAACAGTTGGCGGGTGTGCAATGTTAGTTCAAAATCATGCAATTCAAGAGTGAAATTATGTGAGAAAAGTCAATGAAAAATAACCCACCGACATTAGACAAAACCGTCATGCAAGCTACATCAAAGCACCTCATCAAATCACATAATGGATCTTAGATTCATAGCTCAAAATATGCTTAAATAGTATCTAGTTTATGAAACCCTAAAATAGTTTATAACCCAAATTTATAATAAGCAATACCCATAAGTAATCAACTTAAAAACATACAATTTAGGTAAAAAAGAAGGTTAGGCACCATGGGTGAAAAGACCCAATGGTTTGAAACCTGCATACCTTAGAGCTTGAGTTTCATGAGATGAGTTGAGAACTAATTGAGGCTTGGAATGGGGTCTTGGAATCCAAAACTTGTTTTTGAGTTTCTTGAATTAGTATTGGAGTTTTGCTAGAGTCTTTTGAGAGGATTTGAGAGTGTATTCATGTTTGGAGTGATTACTTGATCTTTTTGAGATAGGGTTTAGGTCTTTTGGGGAGGTTAAGACAGCGTTAGAAGTAAAAACAAATTATAAGAATAATTAAAATTTACGAAAATATCATAAATGAAATGGAGAGAAAAATTGACAAAGTGTCACTTCACTTGAGGTTAACGGGTCATGTGGCAGTCAACGGGTCATGGTGAGTGCCTGTGAAAAATTAACGTCATCGTCACTTTGGTTGGAGGCTCCCTGGACCGTGTGGACCTACATGGTCCATGTAGTGGGCCATTGAGTTACAAATGGTGGGAAGAATATGGGAAAGAGGCTCTATGCAAGGCCACATGACTCGTGAAGCTTTCCATTGCCCCTGAAGATTGTCGTGGTATTACACTTGGTCAAGAAAACTCCCTATCACGCCAACCTTGCCTCACTTCTACACCCCCATGGCTAGCCACACCGGTCAGTGGCAAGACACATGGGCCATGCTACTGACCGTGCAACAACCCTTAGAACAAAAATGGTCTTTTCCAGCCCAAAACAGTCCACATGGCTAATCCAAAGCCTCACTGTCCGTCTAAGTGATCGTGTGACTCATCGTAGGGGAGGGTCTCATGAAAATGGTCATAACTCCTTCGTCCAAACTCGAAATGAGGTGAAACCAGTGCATTAGAAAGCTAACTCAAAGGGATTTCATTCGACATATCGTGGGTCATCTAGTTCTTTGTGTGCTAAATGTTATGCTTGTTTAAATATGACCTTGGCGTAAACCAACACATCAAACTCAATTAATAGGGAAGTCTTGAACTAGTATAAGTACTAGATGTTTCCCTACGACCCTAATACTCGCCCCACCTAAATCAATGAGGCTTGTAACATGGATACATAATACCATAGAGTTACAGGGTGTCATAGTAAAGCAACCCACCTGCACTTGGCAACACCTTCATGCAAGATACATAAACCCCTTATCAAATCTCATCATAGAACATTGATTCATAGCTCAAAATATGCTTACACAGTCCACATTTCATCAAACCCAACATATTTTATAATCAAATTCATAGTAAGAAATACCCCTAGATAAATCAACTTGAAAACATGAAATTTACATAAAAAGGAAGCTTGGGCACCATAGGTGAAGGGACCCAATGGTTGTCACCCACATAGCTCAACATTGGACATTCCCTTTGATGAAGATTGGAATGATAACATGAAGCTTGAATGAATTCCTTAAGATCCGGAATGAGTTTGGGACACTTGAATTTGAATGAAAAATTTGGCTATGTGTTTGAGAGGGTTTTCGGGAATGTCTTGAATGATATGGGGTTGAAAAATGACTAAGTATAGATGTTTTAACGCATAGAAAGGCTTAAGCCCTAGACCCAAAGGCCTTGGACTGAGACAACAAAACTAGCAAAAAAATGTATAGGTTTGCATCCTGGACGCGTCACGCCAAGGGTGCAGATCGAATCTAGAAATCGATTTTTTTGGAAAATCAAATTTTGATATGGTTGCTCTAAAGATGGAGTTAGACCTATTTATCACCTAATTTTCCCCCTGATCATGAATATGAAGTCAAAATTTCAATACCACGCATGGATTTTGGGATATATGGAAATTACGATTATGGGCATTCTCGAGGCACATTTTTGGGTACTTTTTGGGGTTGTATTAATATCTCCCCCTTGGGAACATTCATTCCCGAATGTCAAAGAATTCTATATGTGAGAAATGATCAAGATGAGTTCATCCCAACATATGAATTCAACAATTCACTTAAACATCATTTTAAAATCTCAACATAAGTGTCAAAATTACCATGACATTGTCAACATAAACATGAATATATGCAATGACATAAGAGCTGAAACATAAGACTTGAAATAACGTAGGGGACTTGAATTATTACCCTAGCTTGAGTAGAATGGAAGAGATAGGATACTGCTTTTGCATGTCCACCTCGGCTTCCCATGTAGCACTCTCAACTTGTTGGTTTCTCCAAAAGACATTGGCAGAAGCAACATCCTTATTCCGAAACCTCTTCACTTGTCTATCCAAAATTTCTACCAGAACCTCTTGATAAGTCAAAGTATCTTCCACAATGCCCACAAAATCAAGAGGAATAATGGCACTTGGGTCAGCCACATACTTCCTCAACATAGACACATGAAAGACCAGATGAACTATATTCATATCATTGGGCAACACTAACTCATAGGCCAACATACCAATCCTCCTAACATTCTATAAGGGGCTAGAAATCTTGGACTCAATTTACCCTTCTTACTAAAATAAACCATACCCTTCATGGGTGAGACCTTCAAACAGACCCAATCACTAATTTTAAATTCAACATTCCTTCTCCTCACATCTGTGTAGGACTTTTTGCGACTTTTGGTTATTTTCAACCTTCCTCTTATTATCCTCACCTTTTCCATGGGCTCCATAACCAGATCTGAACCCAACAAAGCCATCTCTCCCACTTCAAACCACCCAACCTGTCATGACTCAAGCCTAGCGCCTAGACGTGATATGTTGAATGGGGAATCCAAAGGAATCCAAAACAAGCCTCTTAACTTATCAGTGCACATCATTGGTCGTGGAAACCCATAAATGGCATAAAGCGTAAGAATAGGGGCAAAGTGACTAAGGGGAAAGTTTGCATAAACGTCGTAATAAAGAGACAAGATTCAAAACTCATATCATAGGTACATATCATGCCCAACAAACATCTCTAATACATAGATAAGAGCAGGGGCCAAGACAAGCAACCGGGCTCACCTCATAGTCAAATAGAAAATAAAGAAGAATGTCCAATACATAATAAGAGCAACATAGACTAAGGTCCCCGAAGTGGAGGACTCACCAACAAGCTTGATTAGTACTGATCTAGCCACGTGTAGGAGGATGATGAACCTGGGCACCGGTTCCAACATGGTGATATCATGTAGGCAAGATTATGTGTTAGCACGTTTGACTGTACTAAGTATGTATGTAATGCAACAAAGAGATAGGCACCTTAATCAAAATGCATTACAATAGGAAATAGGCATAATATATCAATATGGCATGTATGACCAATGCATAAGTAAAACATGCTTAAGTAACTCATGCACATATACGATATCATATGTGTAGAAGAGACCAAGCTAGATTTCCAAAGTACAAACCCCTTGGTTGGTTGATGATGGTATCACCCCATAACCCTTGTGGTGTGGTACAAACCCCTCACATGGTTGATGATACTTTCACCTTATCACCCCGGTGGCGAAGTACAAACCCGTCACATAGTTGATGAGTACAACCCCTACCTCGGTTGATGAGTACAAATCCCTACCTTGGTTGATGAGTACAAACCCCCACCTCAGTTATCAAGGCACTAGCCCATTGATTGGCATCAAGGTACTGACTTCCGACAAGGTTATCCAGGCTCTTAGTCCCCCCGGATCGGGCATGGTCTAATGCAACACTTGATATAGAGTGTATCATATACATAAGCTCATTTCATCATCATATAATCAAACAACATATCATATCTCATGATTTAGACCTTCAATTCCTCAAGAAACCATAAGTGGACATTTTATCAAACAGTTGGCGAGTCTGAAATGGTAGTATAAAACCATGAAATACAGAGATGAAATCATGCTAGAAAATCTATTGTAAAACCATAAATCAACAACATGCAACATTCTCAAGCAATAAACATCAAAACCCTTCATGAAATCTTACAATAGATCCAATATTTATAGCTCGAAACATAGCAAAACAGTTACAACTTTACATAACTTTACCATAGTACATAGACATGTTCATACTAGTAAACCCATTAGTAAAATCAACTTTAAATCATGCAAATTGAGTAGAAAGGAGATTAAGGCACCATGGGTGGAAGAACTCAATGGCTAAAACCTACATACCTTAGCTTTAAGGAGGCTCTTGATGAATATTGAAAATGGAGGCTTCAAACTTGAAGGAAATAATTAATTCCGAATGAGCGTTTTGAGACTTGAATTTGGGAGTGAAAATATGGCTAAGTGTTGGAGTGAGTATTGCGGAATGTGTTGGATAATTTGAGGGTGAAATATGGCTAAGTATGGGTAAAAATATGTTTGAAAACACTTAGGCCCAAGACCCAAAAGTCTTGGACCAAGATAGAAAAACTAGGAAATAAAATGTATAGGATTGCAACCTTGGCGCATCGTGCCAGGGGCGCGGATCGTCTGTGGAAATTGCAATTTTGTGATTTTCAAATTTTGCTACGGTTGATTATAAATCAGGGTTATACCCTCTCCCCCTTAATTTTGACCCCGTGAACAAGAAATAAAGTCAGACTTTTTATATCCAGCATGGATTTTGAGACATACGCAATTTAAAATTTTGGGCATTCCGAAGCACATTTTTCGACACTTTTTGGGGTCGTTACAATACTCCCCCTTGGGTACATTCGTCCCTGAATGTAAAAGAGACATACAAGACAAGAGTAATCATGAAAAAATCAAACCCAACAAGGATGCAACATCACATCTAAAACACCATTTTCAAAATCTCAACAAAAGTGTAAAATCATCATAAATTGTCCAATTTAAATAGGAATGCCTATGAGTGACATAGGGGATAAAATATAAGACTTGAAATCACATAGGAGACTTATAATTAGTACCTTAGTCTTGAGTGGAGTGGAAAAGATAAGGATACCGCTTTTGCATGTCCGCTTTGGCCTCCTATGTAGCACTTTCGACTTGTTGGATCATCCAAAGGACCTTAACGGATGCCAATTCCTTGTTCCTCGATTTCTTCACTTGCATATCAAAAATCTGAACCGAAAACCCCTCAAAAGTCAAGTTATCATCAACAAAACCCACAATATCAAGAGGCACAATAGCATTAGGACCACCAACACATTTTCTCAACATAGAGATGTGGTACACTGGATGAACCAAATTCATTTCACCAGGCAACTTTAACTTATAAGCTACCTTGCTGACCCTCTTTATCACCTCATAAGGACCAAACTCAACTTCCCCTATGTACCAAAATAGACCACACCTTTCATCGGAGAAACTTTCAAATAGACCCAATCAACCACTTTGAATTCAAGGTCTCTTCTTCTCACATCGGCATCGGATTTTTAACGACTTTTGGCCATTTTTAATCTCTCCAAATCATCATAACCTTCTAAATAGCATACACGCCTAGAACTTGTCCTAACAAAGCTATCTCACCTACCTCAAACCAACCAACTGGCGATCTACAATGTCTTCCCTAAAGAGCCTCAAATGGAGCCATACCGATGCTAGAGTGATAGCTATTATTGTATGCAAACTCAATAAAAGGAATATGGTCATCCCAACTACCTTTAAGCTCCAAGACACAAGCCCTAAGCATATCCTCAAGTGTTTTAATAGTTCTTTTGGGTTGGTTATTTGTTTGAGGGTGAAAGGCCGTACTAAGGTGAACTTTTGTACCAAGACCCCTTAGAAAGGACCTCCAACAGTGTGAAGTGAATTGTGCACCACGATCCGATATAATAGACAAAGGAATCCCATGTAACTCACTCATGTATGTACAACGTTGCATACTCTTCAGCCTCAATATGTTGTCTTAACCGGCGGAATGTGAGCCGATTTTGTCATTTTATCAACCGCCACCCATATAGAATCAGAACCTTTCCTAGTCTTGGGCAACTCAACCATAAAATACCTATTATACCACCCACTTCCAAGTACGAATCTCTATGTCTTGGGTTAGGCCACCTGACTGGATATTCGGCTTTGACTTGTTGACAACTATGCCAATCGAAAACGAATTTTGCAATGTCCCTCCTCATGCCTCCCCACCAATACACATCCCTCAAGTCTCTATACATTTTGGGTGGAATCAGGGTGGATAGAATAACAATAATTATGGATCTCATCAAGGATTTTCTCCCTCAGACCATCAACACAAGGCACACACAACCTATCTTGGTACCTAAGGGCCCCATCTCCCTTTTTGGAGAAAACCTCTACTTTGCCCTCTTACAACAAGGCTTTCAATTCAAACAAGGAGGAGTCAAGATCTTGTTTAACTATCACCTCATCAACCAATGAAGATTTAGACCCATCAACAATAACAATACCATCACCCACTTCTTCCAACCTAACCACCAATCTAGCCGATCAGTGTACCTCTCTAGCCATCTCCTTACCACTATAATCAACATAAGCTAGGCTAGCCATGGACACTTGACTCAAAGCATCAGCCACAACATTTGCCTTACCGGGATAGTAGTGCATACTGATATCATAATCTTTAAGAAGTTCTAACCATATCCTTTGCTTTAAGTTGAGGTGCTTTTGAGTGAAGACATATTCGAGGCTCTTGTGATCAATGAACACATCAACATGCACCCCATACAAGTAATGATGCCAAATCTTTAATGAAAACACCATGGCGGCCAATTTAAGTTCATGGGTAGGGTAGTTCCTTTAATGTACCTTGAGTTGTCTAGAAGCATAAGCTATGACCTTACCATTTTGCATCAACACACAACCTAAACCAACTCGAGAAGCATCAAAATACACCACAAATCCCTCAAGGCCATCCGGTATTGATAATGTTGGAGTGAACACAAGCTTGTCTTTCAATGTTCGGAAGCTTCTCTCACATTCATCGGTCCACACAAACTTAATCTTCTTTTGAGTCAATTTTGTCATCGAGGAAGGAATGAAGGAGAACCCATTTACCAACCTTCTATAATAACCCGCTAGGCCCTTGAAGCTCCTAATATGCGACAAGATCAATGATCTAGGCCAATTTCTAATCACATCTGTTTTCTTACGATCCACTTTTATACCATCTCTAGGATCAATCTCAGAGAAAAAGCTAGCCCCTTGCAATTGGTCAAACATATCATCAATCTTTGGAAGAGGATACCTATTCTTGATGGTGGACCTAGTGAGTTGCCGTAGTCAATGTACATTCTAAGTGACCCATCCTTCTTCTTCACAGACAACACCGGAGCACCCCAAGGTGATTAGCTAGGCCTGACAAAATCCTTCTCCAACAAATCTTTCAATTGTTCCTTTAACTCCTTCAACAATGTCGGGGCCATACTGTAAGGGGGAATGGAGATAGGTTGAGCATTAGGGAGGAGGTCTATGCAAAAATCTATTTCCGTTTTGGGAGGAACACCGGGAAGGTCATTTGGGAAGACATCTAGAAACTCATTTACAACCGCAACCGACTCTATGGAAGGGACTTTGGAGTACACATCTTTAACCCTCACTAGATGGTAGATGCTCCTTAGAAATCAACTTACAAGATTTAATGCAAGAAATGAATCTACCCTTGACCAGAACATCTTGACTTTCCCACTCAACGACGGGTTCATTAGGGAACTGAACCTTGACCCTACGGGTTCTACAATCAATTGAAGCATAGTAGGCATGCAACAAATCCATCCCAAGAATGACAACAAAATCTACCATGTCTAATTCAACAAGATCACAAGGCAACAACTAATGCAAAATACAAATAGGACAACTTATATAAACTTTCCTAGCAAT
Source organism: Solanum medicagineum (assembly GCA_026153255.1). Taxonomy (NCBI): domain Eukaryota; kingdom Viridiplantae; phylum Streptophyta; class Magnoliopsida; order Solanales; family Solanaceae; genus Solanum; species Solanum medicagineum. Next base: position 11,822,808 of record JAPFFP010000080.1, read on the forward strand.
AAAAGAGGCAGGAGTAGACATTTCATATGACTCATGCAACAACTCGGGTTCATCATGGAAATTTTGGGTAACAATGGGGGTAACAAAAGAAAGAGTTGCACTTGGATCAATCAATCCATATATATCAAAATCAAAGATTTTCAACATATCGGTAACAACTCGAGAACCTCACAAACCCCTTGCCTCCCATGTAGAGCATTAAATCAATTGTGGCTTAGGGAACCACCTTGAGGACCACCTCTACCCAATGGAACCACATTTGCACCCCGTCCCTTGCCATGGTTTGTTGGACAATCCACTTTCTTGTGACCGAGTTCCCCACATTCAAAGCATATATTAGAACCTTTTAAACATGGGCTTCCATGGCTCCTTCCACATTTAATGCACACATTAATAAGATACACACCACTAACACCTTGAGGCCTAGGGTAGTCATTGGCAAACCCTCAATTAGAAGCATGAGAAGACACTTGGCCTTGACGATATCTAGCAACCTTTTGGAATTCACCCTCAAATTAAGCTCTCTTGGCTTCATACCCCCTCCTCTTCCTCAATTTTTCCTCCTTCAATTCCTCAGCATAGGTCATCAACAGAGATAAGTCCATGACAGTAATTAGCCTGGTGGACCGATATTCTTCACTTACCAAGTCGGAGGCCCCCATCACGAACTTATTCATCCTAGATCTAGGATTAGCTACCAAATGATGAGCATACTTTGAAAGTTGGTTGAATTTGAGGGCATATTCACTTACACTCATGGAACCTTACTTCAAGTTCATAAACTCTACAAATTTAGCCTCCCTAAGCTTAAGAGGGAAGAATTGATTAAGGAAGACCAATTTCAACTCCTCCCAAAGCATCGCATTACCAATTTCCTTCTCACCCTTCCATTGATAATACCATATTTGGGCTACCCTCTTAAGTTGGTATGCTGCCAACTCCGCCTTTTCATTCGGCCCAACACCCATGGTATTCAAAATCTTAAAGACTTCATCGATAAAATCTTGTACCTTTGACCCATAAAACACTAAAGGATTTATCTTAATGAAGCCCCTTTCCCTAGATACCTGTCAAGACCCAAACCTAGGGCCTAGACATGACCGGCGAATGGGGAACCCAAAGGAACCCCTAACAAGCCTCATAGCATATCAGTACACATCCTTGGCCGTGGATGTAAAATAAAACAACATAACAAACATGAACAAGGGGAATTGAGACTAAGGGAGAGAGAGAGTTTAATATTTAAATAACATAGATGAGTCAAAGCTCATACATAATACATAAGTTGTCCAACAATACCTCTAAACATAAATACTTAGCGTGGGCTAAGACAAGGCAACTGGGGTCACTCGCATGCCATAAGTATACAATAAGCGAAAAAGAGAGTCTTAATCCATCTAGCCACGAGAAGAATTAATAGGAGCTCCGGTTTCTACATGGTAACATCATTTAGGAATAGAGTATGTGTTAGTACGTTTGGATGTACTAAGTATATAGGATGTAATGCAATAAGAGATAGATGGCATAATCAAAATACATAATAATAATAAGTAATGAATTACATAATAACAATAGGACATGCATGTATGATGCGTGAAGTAAAACATGCTTACAATTCATTCAACTCATATAAATCATAATATATAAGTGTGGAAAGAGACCTCAACAGACAAACATAAGACCAAGTGAGCTACAACTCGAAATTCCGATGTCAACCCTATATCGGAGGAAAGGGGAAGTTACTTGCCAAGGTAAGCCTCCTAATGCATAAGTGGATCCACTAAGCCTTTTGTGAAACAGGTACTCGCCTCTATTTCTTGGACTCGGGTACTCACCTCATGCCCGGACTCGGGTACTCGCCTCGAGCCCTTATATTTAGGGTACTCACCTCTTAGTGATTGGGGGACTCGCCTCCAATCCCTTCACCGATGGTGGCACGTAGTTTTAGAACATGGGGACTCGCCTCTAGCCCACTCGGTGCTAAGTCTAATCCCACAGAATATATAAGATAATCATAGTTTAATCACTTGCAATAAGCATAGAGACATGTCACGTGTAGCTCTTAGCATCATTGAACTCAAATGGTGTGCCTAACTTCAATCATAAGAATGGGTCATCATCAACATTATCCTTTGCATTAAAATTAACATCAAAGGCTCACAAGAGGTATAATCTTAGAAAAAAGGGGCTTAGTCTGGCCCTATAACATCATCAACATTTTCATGATTTAGACACATCTTTAGAAAGATCATAATCATCATAGAGTCACTTGAATCATAACATAACCAATAGATCATCCAAACTTTAAGAATCCTTAAAAAGGAATTTTATCAAACACTTTGCAGGTGTGTAATGCTAATGTAAAATCATACAATTCAAGAGAGAAATCATGCTGGAAAATCTATTGTAAAATAATCAATCAACACCTTGCAACACCCTCAAGCAATATAAATCAAAACCCCTCCTCAAAATTTAAACTTAGATCCAAGATTTATAGCTCAAACATAGCAAAACAATCACAACTTTACATAGTTTTAACATATTTCATAGATGTGTGCATACTAGTAAACCCATCTGTAAAACCAACTTTAAATCATGCAAATTGAGTAAAATGGAGATTAGGGCACAATGGGTGGAAGAACCCAATGGCTAAAGCCCACATACCTTAACATTAGAGATTTTCTTGTAGAAGATTTGAAATGGAGACTTGGAGCTTGAATGAAATCATTAGATCTTGAAAGAAATTGGGAGACTTGAATCTTGATGAGGTCTTAGGGATTGAATTGGTTTCCTTGATTTCCCACGAGACTTCTTGAAAACCTTGAGAAATAATGGAGAATTTGATGAATATTAGAGAGGATTTTGAGAGGTTTTTGGTTGGTTTTCGGGGCTCAAAATGGCTAGACAATGATGGATTTTCATGTATATCGGTATAGGGTTATTACCGAATTACCCTGGGGTAAAAAGAATAATTTTCAAAAATTTTTGAACTAATCCGCGTAAGGTCTGCATGGCGGACCGGTCGCGGACAGCTACTGTTTATGTGAAATTTCACAAAAAATTATTTTCTATGGTACGGACAAAGTATACCGTGTAGGTACTCTTTTCCCCACTCAATTTTTCCCTCTGAACAAAAATATGAGGTCGGATTTGCAAATTCTGCACGAATTTTGAGATATTGAAAAAAATGCATCATAGGGTCTTTCGAAGCTACATGGAGGGATGTTTAAATATCGCCTATTTGAGATATAAGGGAATTACGATTATGGGGGCATTCCTAGGCAAGTGTGGGGCATTTCAATATCTCTCCCTTGCGAACATTCGTCCCCGACTGTCGAAGAAATGTACATAAGAAGACTAATCATGAAGAAATCATCCCCAACAAGAATGCAATAATGCACTTAAACTCAATTTTCAAAAATCCCAACTTAAGTGTCAAAAATCGTCATGAACTTGTTAACATAAACATGAATGCATGCACATGACATAGGGGCAGAAACATAACACTTGGAATGACAAAAAGCGATCTGACATGTTATCATAAAATTGAATAAAATTAAAGACATACGGATATCGCTTTTCCATGCCCGCTCTATCTCCTCGAGAGACACTTTCGACTTGACGATTCTACCAAAGGTCCTTGACGAAAACTACACCCTTATCAATCAACTTCTTCAACCCTTTCATCCAATATCTCCATTGAGACCTCTTCCCAAGTCAACTTATCCTGTACAACACCCGCAATCTTACGAGTTCTATATCACTAGAGTCACCACCATATCCCTTCAACCTAAATGCATGAAAAATCGGACAAACTATAACCATATCCCTAGGTAGTTCCAATCTTTAAGCAACCTTACCAATACTCCTCTACACACTATAAGGACTCACAACCCTAAAGTCATTGTCAACCTTAATCTCACATAGCCCCACTTGGTACCATAAACAACCATCTCCCCCTAGGGAGACAACCTCCACTCTACCATCTCTCCACCCAAAACATCCAACCCTAATAAGACAGGATCAAGGCCTTGCTTAACTTCCCCCAACCTAACTTCCAATCTAACCAATCGATAAACCCCACTAGTCTTCTATTTGCCACCATCAATAACACATGCTAGGCTACCTAGAGCACCGACCGCAACATAGCCCTACCGGAAAGATAATGCACACTCATATCATAATCCTTAAAGAATTCTAACTACCTTCTTGTTATCCCCAACACACGCTCCTCATACTTAGCAAACAACCTTTCATCCTCATACCCCCAAATGATTAACAAGCTCTAAACAGATCAATACCTTATCAACAGAGAACACCACAACATATCAAGGTAGGGTTTGAAGACTCTAATCATGAAACTTACAACACCACCGGTGCATAAGTCAACCAAACAATCTCACCAATACTAATGATGCTCACTCCTAATTCGAAAACACACCTAGGGATGTCACTTACCCTCGTCCTCACTAGGGGTAAAACCAAACCCAAAGATCAATCTTAGAGAAGTGACTAATATATCATAGTTGACTAAATAGATTGTCTATTCTTAGCCATCATATCACAATCTTACGGGTTCTACACTCTTTGGAAGCATGCTATGCAAGTAGCCCAAAATACCCCAAGACCTCCAACATATAAAGCTATGTTCAAGCAAGATCACGAGACAAGGCTTCTATGCAATAAGAACATGGGGAAACCCTTAGAGATCAATTGGATCTTAAGAAAAGAATAGACCTACCTCTTTTGCTACCACTTGACAACCTCCCACTCAAAGATGGGTTCATAAGGAGGTGGGATTCTAACTCTACGGGTCCGACCATCCATGAAGACACAACATTCATGCAACCATTCCATGCCAAGTATATCATCAAATCCACCATATCAACTCAAACAAACCACAAGGCAAGACTTGATGCAATACATACCCGGATCAACACCTATGAACTTTCTAGTATCAATATACCCAACAAAGAGGTTATATCAAAGGTTCACATCATAACTAGGGACACACAAGAAGCCCACTAGCAATAAAAAGAAATAATGAAAGAAATAGTGAAACTCGGATCCATCAATATCAAAACCATCGACATACATCCCTTTCCCTTCCTCTTCGAAGCGACATCATCAACTAGAAGAGAAAAAACATTTGTTAAAGGGGAAAGCCCTATCTCACTTCTAAAGCACGACATAGACCATGAAGAAGGGAAACATTTCCTTAAATGTCTCATAGCATCCTACTCATAGTTGTGGTGCACAACACAACCATGAATAAGACTCTAATCAACTGTGTGTGTTGGACTCTAAGGATCTATAAACCGAAGGCTCTAATACCATCTTTGTCACAACCCAAGCCTTGGCCCTGGACGTGACCGGCGAATGGGGAACCTGAAGGAACCCCAAAAAACTTTATAGCATATCATTACACATCCTTAGTCGCGGAAGCAATATAAAACAACATAAGAAACATGAACAAGGGGAATTGGGACTAAGGGAGAGAGAGAGTTTAATACTTAAATAACATAGATGAGTCAAAGTTCATACATAATACATAACTTGTCCAACAACACCTCTAAACGTAAATACTTAGCGAGGAACAAGACAAGACAATCGAGCTTACTCTCATGGCTATAAGTATACAGTAAATGAAAAAAGGAGTCTTCATACATAACATAAGGGAATAGTCATTGTCTTCGGAATGAAGGACTCATCAAAGGCTAACTTGAAGAATCCATCTAGCAACAAGAAGAATCAAGAGGAGATCCAGTTTCTATATGGTAACATCATGTCGGCATAGAGTATGCGTTAGTACGTTTGATTGTAATAAGTATGTGAGATGCAATGCAACAATAAATAGGCAGCATAATCAAAATGCATAATAATAATAAGCAATGATTAGCATAATAAAAATATGACATGTATGAATGATGCGTAAAGTAGAACATGCTTACAATTCATTCAACTTTTATAGATCATAATAAATAAGTGTGGGAAGAGACTTCAACCGACATAACATAAGAGCAAGCAAGCTACAACTCGAATTCCCGATGTCAACCCTACATCAGAGGAAAGGGGAAAGTTACTTACCAAGGTAAACATCCTAATGCGTAAGTAGATCCAGTAAGCCTTTTGTGAACTGGGTTCTCACCTCTAGTTCTTGGATCCGAGTACTCACCTCAAGCCCTCATATTTAGGGTACTCACCTAAGATTTGGGGACTCGCCTCTAATCCCTTTACCTATGGTGTCACATAGTTCAAGGACTTGGGGACTCATCTCTAGTCCACTCAGTACTAAGTCTAATCCGACAGAATATATAAGATAATCATATTTTAATCACTTGAAATAAACATAGAGACATGGAACAAGTAGCTCTTAACATCATTGACGTCAAATGTTGAGAGCCTAACTTCAATCATAAGAATAGGTCATCATCAACATTATCCTTTGCACTAACATTAACATCAAAGGCTCATAAGAGGTTAAATCTTAGAAAAGGGGGCTTAATCCAGCCCTATAACATTATCAACATATTCATAATTTAAACACATCTTAAGAAAGCTCATAATCATCACAGAGTTACTTGAATCATAACTCAACTAATAGATCATCCAAAATTAAAGAATCCTTAAAAGGCATTTTATCAAACACTTGGCGGGTTTATAATGCTAGTGTAAAACCTTGCAATTCAAGAGTGAAATCATGCTAGAAAATCCATTGTAAAACAATCAATCAACATCTTGCAACACCCTCAAGTAATATAAATCAAAACCCCTCTTCAATATTTAAAATTAGATCCAACATTTATAGCTCAAAACAAAACAAAACAATCATAACTTTACATAGTTTTAACATAGTTCATAGACATGTTCATACTAGTAAACCCATTTGTAAAACAACCTTTAAATCTTGCAAATTGAGTAAAAAGGATATTAAGGCACCATGGGTAGAAGAACCCAGTGACTAAAATATAACACCCCACATCTTACTAGGTTTATGCAAATGAAACTTGATATGGCTTTCAAATTAGCACCAATTTTTAAAAGTGATTGAATCTCAAAATTAGAGGGTGATATGTATGTCTAACGCTGAAAAAGGTCGAGCGTAAATAAGTTTTAAGTCAAATTGAGGAGATCACGACCTTAAATGAGGTGAAAGAAGTGAGGTGCTTGTACGATTTAGAAAGCTAGAAAGTGAGTCGCCTACATGCTTAGCTTAAATATGCTAGCTAAATAGAGATGAGGCCCGATGTCAATTTGTCCAAGTCTAATAATGAATAAAGTCTTTGTTAAGGGTGTAACATTATCCCATGTTTTAGCACTATAAATGGACAATATTTTCATCCCAAGGATAGTGGAGGAAGGGCCCAAGTACAACACAACTCACTTGGTGAATTGGGCCAAAACTATGTATGGGGAAAAGGGAAAAGTGGGCAACAGAGGTGCAACCAATTTGAACCCAATAAGGCCCAAGTGAAAGGGGCAAGAAGCTGCATCACCACCTTAACAAATTGAGGCTAAAAATGCCTTAGTAGGTCGGCCGAAAGCCCTTTTAAAAAGGATTTAAAACAGCTCCCTTAAGTTATTTTAATTTGGACAAAAAATCTGCTTTTCTTGGTTATTCTTTGCTCTCTTTCAACATGTGAAAAGTAGCCCTCAAAACCCAACAAGGGTTCCTAAAGTAAGGATAAGCCTTGAAGATAAAGGTAAGTGAAGATATATGTACATAGTATGGTTTGTTTATGAAAGACAAGAAGTATATGCTAGTTGTGCTTGTGCTGGAAATTTGGACAGCATGTGTCCTAAATATTGTTGTGTACTTTTCTTGTTACTTAAGAGGCTTTACTCTTCTTGATTGGCTGATTTATGAAGTAAGACTTATGTTCTTAACAAGGTTTATTCTATTAGTTATATAACCAGGCTGCTGTACCTTATTTAAAGCCTGCAAGAGTGAGTTTTTATATGATATCGTAATTGTGTTCTTAGTACGAAATTATTTGCTGGTGGTTGGGAATTATTGCTCCATGACCTCCATCTACTTTGGGACTATTATTGGACTATTTTAAGGATGATTGTTTGTGTAAGTATGTTATATGCAGTTTGGTTGAAGTTAAAATAGATTTGGGTTTGTTGACATCGAAATGTAGCGAGACTACCTAACGTTATGCCGCCTACTTGTATGTTTTGTATGTTGTGTGGAATTGCTATGTGTGGGCTGTTGGAAGACTATTATTGCATTAAAACAGGCTGCACATGATATGTATATGAGAATGTGCATTGCAAAAAATGATTAGAGGCAGAAAGTTTGAAAGGATATGCTCGTGTTTATAATACAAGCTTGCTGCCCGTATGGTGTTTTTTTTAATCAGTTGGGCTGCCAAGAAGTGTTTCTTTTCTGCTAATACTAGTCTTATTACCCAATATATTGTAGATAAATATTTTGGGGAAACAGCGGTCACTCCTAGGTAATAACGAGGTCATACAACGAGATATATAAGGCTACTTGATTTCGTATTACTAGGCATGAAATCTAGATTCTTCCTTGGCACATAAAGGCACTTACAAATTCTGATACAACTACTAACCGTGTCTCCACTATTTGACATGTTCATATCTTCACATACATAGTCACTTTCAAATCTTCTTCCATACGTGGTTACAAGTTACATGGGTTCTTGTTCCTAAATAAAGTTCACTAGTTGTTTCATCTCATACGGATTTCATTACTTGTGTAACGTACTCTATTCATTGTCGTATTGTCTTGTACGATTATTTACATGTCACATTCTACAACTAAAGTCCTAAAACTCTAATATTACTACTACCAAAAGAATCATCTCAAAGGTAATTGAAAGGTAAAGTATATTGCTTATTGATGGGTGGTAACCCAAGGGGTGGAAGAATCACCTAACCAGGGTCGATCCTATCACGGGGGTATCCCAAGGGGTTAAAGGGAAAACCTAGCCAGGGCTAATCCCTATATAGATTTACCACTGATCAGCTAGTCATTTGTATTACATGTTGTGCACAGATTATACGGTAAAGGTAAGGTAATAGAAAGAACATAAAGTACAGGATCCCACAGTACAACTAAAGGTGGTCTCTTATCCTACACCAGTGCATAGTTTCATTTGAGTTGTTACTTCATATATAGTATTTCCTACCTTACATATTTAGTACATTATCTCATGTTGACGTCCCTTATGGGTGACTTGCATCTCATGCTACAGGTACAGGTGCTAGTAACTCTCCCCAGTTGGAGTACAGGATATCCAGCTACTGTTACCAAGCTCCAGGTTGCTTCAGAGCTTTGTGCGTCTAGAGCTTATATTTTTGTATTGTATAGTTAGTCGAGGTGGAGCCTGTCCTGACCCTTGTCAGATACTTTTCCTTATCTATAGGCTTTGTAGACTATATAAATTAAAGTGTGGTCATGTCTCGTACTTTAGACAACGTGGCCCCAACACCTAGCCGTATGCATTTCCTTTTGGCTTGTTATTACTAATTACTTTCTTAAAGGCATGTTGAATGTAGAAATTCCTTATAATATGTACAAAAAGCACATGGATATAGGTTGGTTCTCCCGAGCTTTATTGGCAATGGGTGCCAGTCCGCCTTAATAGGACTTTGGTCATACAGAAGTGGTATTAGAGCGGGTCATCCTAGGGAGTCTACAAAGCCGTGTATATGTAGAGTCTTGTTTATTGATATATTGTGCACCGCATTTATAAGCAGGAGGCTACATGGAATTTAGGAGTTGTTACCTTCTTTTCATTCTTTAGATCATGCTATAGAGCCAAGTTTAATAGGTGGATTATGTCTAACCCCTAAATTATTTTGTACAACAATTATGCCAGAAACTAGGAAAAACAAAGGAACAGGGAAGGAAGTAGAAGTGGTGGTTGGTATACGCAATCAGGTGAGACAACGAAATGAGGCTCAAGATGATTCATTGTCACAGACATGTCCAATTCCTCCAGCTCCTGATGAACCATGAAGTAGTGAAATTCCCCTAGGACCACCTATCGATGCTACCTTGCAGGATCTGAAAAATGCAGTCCAACTATTGACTTGTATAGTTGCTGGCCAAGGTCAAAGATAGGAAGGTCTAATTATAGGTACAGGTGGTGTGAATAGGGTAGCTAGCACGAGGATACGTGACTTCCTCAATTTGGACCCTCCATCCTTCACTAGGTCTAATGCTAATGAAGATCCCCAAAACTTTATTGATCAGATTCAACACACTTTAGATATTATCCATGTGAGTGGTACAGAAGCTATTGAGCTAGCAATGTATAGATTAAAGGGTGTGGCTATATTGTGGTATGAAACTTGGAAGCAATCCAAGTGTATAGATGCACCTCCAACTACCTGGAAGGAGTTCAAAGAGGCCTTTCTTGGCCATTACTTGCCATTATTGATCCTAAGGCCTATGTAGATCAGTTATTGAACCTCCACCAAGGGCATATGAGCGTGAGAGAGTATAGCCTTCAATTTAATTCTCTGGCTAGGTATGCTCCTAATGTAGTTGCTACTATGGCAGCTAGAGTTCATCGATATGGGGATAGATTGGATGCTTATCTGGTCAGTGACTGTACCATTGCTTCCTTGAATAAAGACATGTATGTATCAAGGATGCAAACTTTTGCACAGAAACTGGAGGATCAAACACAAAGGAGAATAGCACAAGAGTTAAAAACTGGGCAATCCAAGAGGGCCAGATCTACGGGGCCATTTACACTGTCCCAAGGTGAGCTTAGGCCTCAGTATTCTAATAGACCGCCTAGGCCATCATCCTCCTACTCTGCAGCCAGTGCTCATCCTCAGGGGTCTAGGAGTAGTAAGTTTGGTCCAAGAAGTGAAGGGCAAGGCACCCGGACAACGGGATATTCAGCAGGACAGCAAATGACTCCTAGGCAACCTTGTAAACATTGTGGAAGAAGTCATCCAGGTATATGTCGTGTTGGGACAGACGCTTGTTATTGGTATAGTGCGCCAGGGCACATGATGAGAGATTGCCTAAGGAGACATATGGGGGATATAGCACAACCTACTGGATCAGCTGTGGCATCATCATCATCAAGTCCTCCATTAAGTAGGGGTCAATAAGCACCTACAAGTCGTGGTAGAGGGGTTAGAGGGGCAACTAGCCCTAGCGAAGTCCAGAATCGGACTTATGCTTTGGGGAGTAGCCAAAATTTGGAAGCTTCACCCGATCTGGTCACAGGTACATTGTCCATATTTTCACATAATGTATATGCATTAATTGATCCTAGTTCTACACTATCATACATCACTCCATTAGTTGCTGGGAAGTTTAAAAGGACACCCAAATTATTGAACAAACTATTTGAAGTGTCTACATCAACCAGTGAATCTATTATGGTTAGAAGGGTTTATTATGACTATATAGTAACTGTTTGTGACCGTGACATGTTGGTTGACCTTATTAAGCTAGAAATGGTGGAATTTGATGTTGTAATGGGTATGGATTGGTTATGTTCTTGCTATTCCACTGTGGATTGCCGACTAAGAGAGTGTACTTCCACTTTCCAAATGAGGCAGTTCATGAATGGGAAGGCAATGTTGGGGCACCAAAGGGTAAGTTTATATATTATTTTGAGGCAACAAAGATGATATCTAAGGGGTATATATATCATTTAGATAAAGTAAGGGATATGGAGGCAGAATCGCCAACTCTTCAATCAGTTCCAGTAGTGAATGAATTTGTTGATGTGTTCCCTGAAGAACTTCCAGGATTACCTCCAGAACGAGTAGTAGATTTTGGTATTGACTTACTTTCAGGCGCTCAACCTATTTCCATCCCTCCATATACAATGGCCCTTGAAGAATTGTTTGAATTAAAAGAGCAGTTAAAAGACTTATGGGAGAAGGGTTTCATAAGACCCAGTGTGTCCCCTTAGGGTGCACCATTGCTATTTGTACGCAAAAAGGATGGCACCTTGAGACTGTGTATCGACTATCGACAATTGAATAGGGTGACAATTAAGAATAAATACCCCCTCCTTAGGATTGGTGATTTATGTGATTAGTTACATGGTGCCAAATGCTTTTCAAAATTTGATTTGAGATCAGGGTAACACCAAGTGAGGGTGAAGGAGAAACATATACCTAAGACTTCTTTCTGGACATGTTATGGTCACTTTGAATTTCTTGTTATGTCATTGGGGCTAACGAATGTGCCACTAGTAGTTTTTAGGGATCTGACGAATAGGGTATTCAACCCATTCTTGGATGTGTTCGTGATAGTATTTATAGATGATATTTTGGTATATTCAAGATCAGAAGAGGACCACGCAAATCACTTACGACAAGTGTTACAAGTTCTTTGTTATCGACAGTTGTATGACAAGTTTTCTAAATGTGAATTTTGGCTAAAATCAGTTGAACTCTTAGGTCATATTATGTTCGTTGAGGGAATAAGGGTTGATTCAAAAAAGGTAGAGGTTGTGAAAGATTGGCCAAGGCCAACGACACCCACGGAAATTTGGAGCTTCCTAGGGTTTGCAGGTTATTACAGAAGGTTTGTTGAAGTTTTTTCTTCTATTTCAGCACAGATGACAAAGTTGATACATAAGGCAACAAAGTTCCAATGGAATGGTCTATGTGAAAGGAGCTTCCAAGAGTTGAAAAGCAGCTTAACTTCTGCACTTGTGCTAATACTTCCAGAAGGCACCGAGGGTTATGCACTGTATTACGATGCTTCAAGAGTTGGCTTAGGGTGTGTATTGACATAGCATGGTGGGGTAATTGCTTATGCCTCTAGACAACTACGGCCACATGAGAAAAACTATCCAACACATGATCTTGAGCTATCAGCGATTGTGTTTGCTCGGAAAATATGGTGCCACTATTTTTATGGGGTGCATGTTGACATTTATATTGATCATAAGAGTTTGCAGTAGATTCTTAAGCAGAAAGACCTAAATTTAAGACAACAGAGATGGATAGAGCTAATAAAGGTTTACGACGTTCATATACTATACCATCAGGGGAAGGCAAATGTAGTAGTTGATGCTCTGAGTCATACGAGAATCGTAAATATTGGTGACCAGGCCATGGTAAGTCAAGAAATTGCTAAGGATCTATGTCAACTAGCTTATTTGGGAGTTCGCCTTTTTGAAACCCCAAAGGAAGTGACTGTTGTAGATAATGCAACAACATCTTTAATAGTAATGGATGTGAAGGAAAAATAGTTTGAGGATCCTATTCTATGACATCTTGAGGTAAAGGTGAGTCAGGGTACAATGAAGGGCTTTGAACTTACACAAAATTGAATACTGTATTGCTAAAATGGATTATGTGTGCCTGGTATTAATAGACTAAGGAAGAGGATAATGGAAGAAGCCCATCATTCCCAATATTCCATCCATCTAGGACAACCAAAAACATGACTTGAAGGGGATGTTTTGGTGGGGAGGACATGAAAAAGGACCTTGCAGAATTTGTGGCTCAATGTCCAAATTGTCAACAAGTCAAAGTAGATCACCAAAAGTCAAGAGACTGTGTCTAGATTATATCAATATGGATTTTGCTATCGGGTTGCCGACCTCATTTCAAAAATTTGACTCCATATGGGTAATAGTTGATAGACTCACAAAGCTAGCACAATTCTTACCAGTTAAGAGTGATTATACAAAGTTCACAGCAAAGTTTTGGAAGTCCTTCCAAAGGAGTTTAGGGACACAGGTGAATTTGAGTACAGAATTTCACCCTCAGACAAACGGTCAAGCTGAGCACACTATTCAAAAATTTTAAGATATGTTGCGAGCTTATGCATTAGACTTTAAAGGTAGTTGGGTGGACAATTTTCCACTTATTGAATTTTTCTATAATAATAGCTACCACTCGAGTATCACGATGGTACCTTGTGAAGCTTTGTATGGAAGGAAATGTAGGTTCCCAATTGGATGGTTTGAAGTGGGTGAAACCGCCTTGCTTGGGCTAAATTTAGTACAACAAGACATGGAGAAAGTTAGAGTAATACAACAATGGCTAGAAACAACCCAAAGCCATCACAAATCATACGCAGATGCTAGGAGGAGAGGACAAGAATTCTCAATATGGATTGGGTGTTTTTAAAGCTGTCTCCAATGAAAGGGGTAATGAGATTTGGTAAGAAAGGAAAACTGATCCCAAGTTACATGGAGCCATATTAGATTATTAAGATGTTCGGGCAAGTTTCATATGAAGTAGAGCAACCCCAAGAGCTTTCAATGGTTCATCCAGGCTTTCATGTCTCAATGCTTCAAAAATGCGTAGGTGACCCATCCCATATCAGTCCTATTGAAGATGAGCAGGTTACAGAAGATCTCACATATAAAGAGGTACCTATTGCTATTCTAGATCGCCAAGTTAAGAAGATAAGAAATAAAGTAATAGATTCAGTAAAAGTACTTTGGAGAAACCAACAACCAGAAGACATAACATGGGAGGCCGAGGGTGTGATGAAATTAAAATACCCTTACTTATTTGAAGCTAAAGAGGAAGTCCAACATGCAAAATTGGACACTAATAGGTACATGTGATTGAATACTGAGTGTGTTGTTAAAAGTTTGTTTAAAGTAAAGATTTAAACTTGGGTAAGTTATCCAATTGTGCTAACATTCGAGGATGAATATTCCTAAGGGGGGCAGGATATATCACCCCACATCATACATGTACTAGTTCTATGCAAATGAAATGTGATATGAGGTGTCTACTCCTATTGGTACATCTATTGTTGCTAGAAAGGTTTATAGAAATTTTTCCATTTGCATTTTGCATGAGATATTGCCTTGTGATCTTATTGAGTTAGAAATGGTGGATTTTGATGTCATACTTGGAATGGATTGGCTGCATGCATACTATGTCTCTATTGATTGTAGAACTCGTAGGGTCAAATTCCAATTCCCAAATGAACCCGTTCTTGAGTAGGAGAGTCATAATGTGGTGGTCAAGGGTAGATTCATCTCTTGCTTTAAAGCTCGTATGTTGATCTCTAAGGGATGTCTCTATCATCTTGCACTACAAGAAAAAAGAATTTAGCGGCCATTTCTTAACGAAAGGAAATGAATCCGATCGTTATAAAAATACACTTATAATGACCAATTATTTTTTCGATCGTTATAAATATACTTACGATGACCAAATTTTTTCCCGGTCGTTATAAATATACTTATAACGATCAAATTTTTTTTCGTCGTTATAAAATACACTTATAGTGACCAAATTTTTTTCGATCGTTATAAATACACTAATAGTGACCAATTCTTTTTCGACCATTATAAATACACTTACAGTGACCTAATCATTTTCGGTCATTAAAGATAAATCTTAATCCAACATTAACAAGGGGACAAATTTGATTGTTAAGAAGAATAACATTTCATCGTTTAAACATATTGGTTAGTGTAAAAATATGTTTTAATTAATATGAGTGTAAAGAGATCAGACCAATCATGTTATATGTATAAAAGTGGCGTTTTGTTAATCATTCTGATAAAATTGTCCTCCATCTTTTATAATTTTTCTTCTTTCATAAAAAAAATTTAATAAAAAGAAAAAAAATATTAATGTATTATTTTCTAATAATTTTATTCATCAATCTTATTATAGTCAATTATATAAAATTTTGAAATGTTATAAAAGTATTTAGTTACAATCTTTTTGGCACAATTTTTTTAACTTAAATATTTTGTTGATATAGTTTCTATATATGTTTTTATTTTGAGAGACAATTTATTCATCTTTACTTGACATTTTTAAAGATGCAAGATGAAGTAGGTCAAAATAAAAAATTGTAATAAAAAAAATAAAAATAGAAGTAATAATATTAAATATATAATTATGAACTTATGAGATTAATTTAAGGTAGAAAAGTTATATAAATTTGGTCGTAAGTAATTTTCTCAAGAGGATAGATGTTTCTCCACTTGCAAGTTACCTCGATCAATACACTTAAGAAACAATATTCAGTAATAATGTTTCTTCCAATAAAAAAATATACGTTGTGTCAACTTTTTTTCATTATTGGTTGTGAAACTAACAGGTGTATACAAAGAGAAATCATTCATTTGGGTTAGAAAAGTATAACGTGAAATTTTACAAACAGAAAATATAAAAAGCTTTACAAGACATAAAATCAACAACTAATTGTTGTTTTGTCTAGTTTTTTCCGGGTGCGTTGACATTCCCATTAATTAAGAAATCCTAATTTTTTTATTATTTAAAATTTAAGATGATATAATTGATTTGTATATCATAATAATTTTAATGATATTGAATTATTTATATTAGGTGAATACCACTAGTATAAAAAGTGAAATTAAAAAAAGTTGGGGGTTTTATACATTAAAAAATATGCAAAAAGTCAACAACTTAAGATGCAAAATACAAAACAAACAACTTTATGTCTAGAAGTAGAAAGCCCATCTTTCTTTTTATTTGGTTATGAGAATAGAAATAAATTTTATATTTTATTGTGGTTAATCTTTGATTTTGTGAAAAAGAAAAAAAAGAAGATAATAGTTATTAGGAGTATTATTATTAATTTTACATGAAGTTTTTATACTTGTCTTTTGACAGATCATGCAGTTTGAAGAACTAAAGAAGTATAAGCTACAGAAAATTTTGAAGCACAGGATAAATGCATTACATATTTCAGGAATTGTTTAAAGATATTCTAGTTTTTCTTTTATTAAGATTAAAAAATATAATATCAAACAAATTTGTATGTTTATAGTTTTGTAACTTTACACAATATCATTCTTTATAGTGAACTATGAAATTTTATGTGAATATAATCAATTTATATTTTTTCATATGTGCATGTATTGTGTGTGAATATCCATATGCAGTTTGCACATTTGTTGATTTGATTTGTGGTTATAATTAGGGTTTTAATAAGTAGAACTAAAGGGAGCCATGGAGTAATTGGTAAAGTTGTTGTATGTGAGCAGAAGGTCACAGGTTCAAACCTTGGTAACATCATTGACAGAAATGCAAGGTAAGGATACCGAACAATAGATCCTTGTGGTTCGGACCCTTCCCCAGAAGTGCACCGGGCTTGCCCTTTTATTTTGAATAACTAGCAAATCAATTGATGAAGGAAAAATTTGGTTGCTAAAAAAAAGGCATAACAACTGAATTTTTGTAGTCATTAAAGCTTTTTTAACTACCGGATTTAATCTAGTCGTTAACTTTTAACGATAGGATTTAATCCAGTTATTAACTTTTAATGATAGAGCTACTAATGGTCAGTGAAGACAGGATTTTTACTAGTCGTTATTGACTAATAATGACCAGATTTATACTTTAAGCAACCAAATTTTCCCTCGTTAAAGAACTATTTTCTTGTAGGTTGTGCGGGTAAGGGATGTGGAGTCCAAGGTCCTTCCTATAGAGTCGGTTCCAATTGTAAATAAGTTCCTTGATGTCTTTCTAAATGACCTTCCCGGTGTTCCTCCTGAAAGGGAAATAGATTATGGTATAGACCTCCTTCCCGATACTCAAACCATTTTTATTCCGCCTTATTGTATGGGCCCGACGGAGTTAAAGGAGTTGAAGGAGCAATTGAGGGATTTGTTTGAGAAGGATTTCATTAGGCCTAACCAATCACCTTAGGGTGCACCGGTGTTGTTTGTGAAGAACAAACATGGGTCCCTTAGAATGTGTATTGACTAACTGTAACTTAATAGGGTTACCATAAAGAATACGTATCCTCTTCCAAGGATTGATGATTTGTTTGACCAATTGCAAGGGGCTAGTCACTTCTTTAAGATTGATCTTTGGTCTGGGTATCATCAAGTGAAGGTGAGGAGTGTGATAATCCTAAGACGGCCTTCCTGACTAGATATGGACATTTTGAATTTGTTGTGATGTCTTTTGGGTTGACCAATGCACAGCTATCTTCACGGATCTTAAGAATAGGGTCCTCAAAACCTAACTTGATTCGTTTCTTATGGTCTTCATCGATGATATTTTGATCTATTCACATAGTGAGGAGGAGCTTATAGCTCATTTGAGGGTAGTGCTACAAAGATTAAGAGAAGAGAAGTTGTATGCTAAATATGAGAAGTGTGAATTTTTGTTGAAGGATGTTGTCTTCCTAGGTCATGTGGTGTCGGGGGAATGTATTAAAGTGGATCCTAAAAAGACGGATGTGATTAGAAATTGTCTTAGACCATTGACCCTGTCGGATATTAGAAGCTTCTTGGGCTTAGCAGGTTACTATAGGAGGTTTGTGAATGGATTCTCTTCTACTGTTTCTCCCATGACTAAGTTGACCCAAAATAAGGCTAAGTTTGTGTGGACCGATAAGTGAGAAAAGTGTTTCCAAACCTTGAAAGATAAGCTTATGTTTGCTCCTATTTTATCTCTACCGAAAGGGTTGGAAGGGTGTGTTGTGTATTGTGATACTTCCCGGATTGGTTTAGGTTGTGTTTTCATGCAAAATGGTAAGGTGCTAGCCTATGCTTCTAGACAACTCAAAGTGGATGAAAAGAATTATCCTACTCATGATCTTGAGCTAGCCGCCGTGGTATTTGCATTAAATATTTATCGTCATTATTTGTATGGGATGCATGTTGATATGTTCACCGATCATAAGAGTTTGTAATATGTCTTCACACAAAAAGATCTTAATTTGAGGCAATGAAGGTGGTTAGAACTTCTTAAGGACAATGATATGAGTGTGCATTATCATCCCGGTAAGGCTAATATGGTGGCTAATGCATTGAGTAGGATGTCTATGGGTAGCCTAGTACACATTGATGATGATGGCAAAGGGGTGGCTATGGAGGTCCATCGGTTGGCTAGATTGGGGGATAAGTTGGAAGAGGTGGATAATAGGGGTATTGTGGTAGTTGATGGCTCTAAATCTTCATTAGTTGAGGAGGTGAAAGCTAAGCAAGAGCTTGACCCCACTTTGTTGGAATTGAAGGCATCGGTAAAGGGTGGTAAGGTAGAGGTTTTTTCCCAAGGGGGAGATGATGCCCTTAGATACCAAGGTAGGTTGTGTGTGCCTTGTGTTGATAGCTTGAGAGAAAAGATTCTTGATCAGGCTCATGGTTCTTCCTATTCTATTCGCCCCGGTTCTACTAAGATATATAAAGATTTGAGAGAGGTATATTGGTAGGGAGGTATGAAGAGGGACATTGCCAAGTTGGTATCTAGTTGTCATAGTTGCCAACAAGTCAAAGCCGAGCACCAAAGGCTGGGTGACCTAGCACAAGACATAGAGATTCCTACTCGGAGGTGGGAAGAGATTGTCACACCCCAAGTCCCGATAGGGCGGACTGGCACCCGTTGCCGATGAGGCTCGGGAGAACCAACCTGTAACTATGCTCTTTC
>JAPFFP010000080.1:11842257-11875407 GCA_026153255.1 Solanum medicagineum
CTTCTAAAGTGTGGTCTTTAAGATTTAAAATTGTTAGTGGGGTCATGTGTTGTGGCTCTTTTTGATTGGTTCAAGTATAGACTTGTTGCCTATATATATGTATATATGTATTGTACAAGAAGAGCTTCACATACTTAGAAAAAAAAAGAGAGCAACCAAGAAAACCTTAGCAGTCTCTCGGGTTGCTACACCACATGACCTATAAAGAAAATTTCTTGCAACCAAAACTCACATTTCTCATATTTAGCATGCAACATCTCTTCCCTCAATTTTTGTAACACTACCCTCAAGTGATCCACATGCTCCTTCTCACTATGGGAATAAATCAAGATATCATCAATAATACCACTACAAACAAATCAAGGTAGGGTTTAAAGACCCTATTCATAAGATCCATGAAGATAGCCGATGCATTTGTCAACCCAAAAGACATAACCACAAATCTATAATGCCCATACTTAGTCTAGAAGGCCGTCTTTGGAATGTCGCACTCCCTCACCTTCACTTGGTGATACTCGGACCGAAAATCAATCTAGAGGAGTGACTAGCCCCTTGAAGTTGGTCAAAAAGATCAAAAATCCTTGGTAGAGGATAATTATTCTTGATAGTGACTCTAGTAAGTTGCTAGTAGTCAATATACATCCTAAGAAAGCCATCCTTCTTCTTCACAAAAAACACCGGTGCAGTACAAGGTGATTGTCTAGGCCTAATAAAACTCTTCTCCAACAAATTCCTCAATTGGTCTTTCGACTCCTCTCCGTCGGGGACATACGGTAAGGGGGAATAGAAACGGGTTGAGTATCAGGGAGGAGGTCCATGCCGAAATCTATTTCCCTTTCAGGAGGAACACTGGAAAGCTCATTAGGAAAGACATCAAGGAACTTATTCACCACCGAAACTGACTCTATAGGAAGGACTTTGGACTCAACATTCCTAACCCTACAAGATGATATAGACACCCCTTAGAAATCAACTTATGTGCTTTAATGCAAGAAATGAATATACCCTTGACCACCACATCATGATTCTCCCACTCAAGAATAGGTTCATTTGGGAATTGGAATTTGACGCTATGGGTTCTATAATCAATAGAAGCATAATATGCATGCAACCAATCCATCCCAATAATGACATCAAAATCTATCATATCCAACTCAACCGAATTGCAAGGCAATATTTTATGCAAAATGCAAATGGGACAATTTTTATAGACTTTTCTAGCAACAATAGGTGCACGAACGGGAATAGACACTTCATATGGCTCACACAACAATTCAGCTTCAACATGAAACTTTTTGGCAACAAAAGGAGTAACAAAAGAAAGTGTGACACCTGGGTCTATCAATGCATACATATCAAAATCAAAGACTTTTAACATACCGGTGATGACATCGGGCACCTCATCAACCCCTTGTCTCCCTTGAAGTGCATAGAACTTATTGTGCCATGGGGAAGCACCTTGTTGGCCACCTCTCCCCTTAGGAACCACATTAGCACCTTGTGGACGAACATCCTTACCCTTGTTCTAGTTGTGAGGGCAATCCATCGCCTTATGCCCCACTTCCCCACAACTATAAGAAGCATTAATATTCCTCAAGCATGGACTACTATGACCCTTACCACATTCAGGACACATAGCATTAGGTACCACACCACCATCACCTTGGACCCATGGGTTGTCTTTGGCAAACCTTCTGTTAGAAGTATAAGAAGACCCTTGGCATTGATGAAACCGGCGACCTTTGAAACTTTGGAATTTACCATCAAAATAGGCCCTTTTGGCCTCACTACTCCTCCTTTCTCTAAGCTTCTCCCCTTCCAATTATTCGGCATATGTCATTAGGCGGGACAAATGCATGTCACCTATCAACATAGTGGCACGACACTCATTAAGCAAATTAGATATCCCCATCACAAATTTGTTCATTCTAGACCTTGGGTCGACAACCAATTGTGGAACATATTTAGAGAGTTGGTTGAACTTGAGCGTATACTCCCTCACACTCATAGATCCTTGCTTTAAATTCATGAACTCCATCATTTTTGCCTCTCCTAGCTCAAGAGGGAAAAACCAATTGAGAAATGCCACCTTAAACTCCTCCCTAAGGATCACATAGTTATTCCCCTTCTCCTCCTTCCATTGAGTAAACCATATTTGGGCCACCCGTTTGAGTTGGTAAGCCACCAACTCTGCCTTATCCTCTGATCTATCACCCATAATAGCCAACAATTTGTACACCTCATCAATAAATTCTTGATTATCCTCATCCACTTTAGACCCACGGAACTCCGGTGGGTTCATCCTCATAAAGCCTCTTACCCCTAGATGCCGGAGAGGAATATGGGTGATTGGGCCCCTTGGCAAATTGATTAGTCATGGCTTGGGCTAGCATGGCAATAGTACCCTGGAACTCTTCATGAGTCGATTGTTCTTCTGGTGTACAAGCTCTTCTTCCTCTTGGGATAGGCAAGATCTAGCATAGCAAAGAACATTCGTTAGGAAAAAGCCTTACTTTAACTCCTATAGCACGACATAGATCAAAAAGAAGGGAAATATTTCCTAAAACGCCTCATAGCCTCTTACTCATAGTTGTAGTGCACTTCACAACCATGAATAAGACTCTAATTGACATGGTGTGTTTGATTCCGAGGATCATTAACAACCTAGTGCTCTAATACCATCATTGTCATGACTCGGACCTAGGGCCTAGACGTGACATGGTGAATGGAGGACCTGAAGGGATCCCAAACAAGCCTCTTAGCATATCCTTACACATCCTTGGTCACAGAAGCAAACTAAAACCACAAAGGAACACAAAATAAGGATAAAGGGGCTAAGAGTGTCTTCTATAGCTTAAAACATACAAGAGTTAAGAGAGTCAAGCTCAAAGCATCATTACATAACTTGTCCAACAACACTTCTAAACTTGGAACTGAGCGGGGGCCAAGACAACTTTTCGGGCTTACCCTCATAGTCAAAGCATACAATAAAGAAAGAGAGTCTGTGCATAACATAAGATATAAAGATATCATCCTTGGAGTTGAGGACTCACTGAACTTGCTTCAAAGATAGTACTAGCCACGTGGAGGAGGAAGATGATCAAGTGGAGCTCCACTTCCTACATGGTAACATCATGTAGGCATAGAGTATGCGTTAGTACATTCGAATGTCCTAAGTATGTAGGATGCAATACAATAAGAGATTCGGCAATCTAAGCAAAATGCATACATATAGGCAATGGATAAGCGTAGTTACAATATGACATGCATGAATGATGCTTGATGTAAAATATGCTTATAGAGAACATATTACATGTGTAGGAAGAGACCATTATTATAGAGACCAAGAACTACCACCCCCTTGGTGAGGCGATGGAGGTACGAAATCCCCAACAAGGTTGCACGGGCCTACTAGCCCTTGAGCGAGGCGATTAAGGTACAAACCCCCAACATGGTTGCACGGGCCTACCATCCCCCGAGTGACGTGAATGAGGTAAAAACCTCGAACATGGTTGCACGGACCTACTACCCCCCAAGCAAGGAGATTAAGGCATAACACCCCATCAATAAGGTGTGGTCAACTTGCAACACTATAGATACTATTCATCAAATCAACCCATACATACATCCCTTTCATCATCATAAAGTCCCTTAACTCATATGCCATGCATTAGACCTTCAATGACTCAAGAAACATTAACCAGACATTTATCAAACACTTGGTAGGTGTGTAATACTAGTGGAAAATCATGCAATTCAAGAGTGAAATCATGTGAGAAAAACCAACATAAAATCACCCACCAATACTTGGGAATACCCTTATGCAAGATACATCAAAATCCCTCATCAAATCATATAATAGATCATAGATTCATAGCTCAAAACATGCTTAAACAGTTACAATTTTATGAAACCCCAACATAGTTTATAACCAAATTCATAGTAAATAAGACCCATAAGTAAATCAACTTAGAACAATGCAATTTATGTAAAAAGGACGGTTGGACAACAGGGTGAAAGGACCCAATGGTTGAAACCTATATACCTCAACTTTGGAGGTTTCCTTGATGGAGATTTGATTGAGAACTTGAAGCATGAATGAAATCTTTAGATCCGGAATGAGTTTGGAATGCTAGAATTTGGGTGAAATATTTGTCTAAGTGTTAGAGAGGGTTTTGGGGATTGTCTTGTATGATATGGGGTTTAATGACCAAGTATAGGTGGTTTTATGCATAGGAAGTCTTAGGCCCAAGGCCCCAAAGCCGTGGACTGAAGTGAGAAAACTGGAAACAAAATACATAGGTCCGCGATGGGTCTATGTCGCGGTACCATAGCGCACCCCCACTGTTTTGCGCAAACTTGGAAAAATCAAACTGTGCTACGGTTGCTCTAAAATTGAGGTTAGACCCATTTCCCGTTCAAATTTGTCCCTTAATCAAGAATATGAAGTTAGATTTTCAATATCACACACATATTTTGAGATATATGGAAATTACGATTATGAGCACTTCAGAGGCACCCTTTCGGGCATTTTTTGGGGGTTGTTTCAACTATGTTACTAACACTACATCCTTATGGAGTTCAAGTGCAACCTGTTCAGGGATTTCAATAGAATTAAACCAGCCTTACAATTCATACTTTGGTTTCGACCTAGACGATGGTGGGGGTGTTGCTTCTGAGATTCCTATGAGGCCAAAGTTTTCATGTTTCATAGGTCACTAAAGGTAATCAACAAATAGGTCTAGTCCCGACCAAAAATTTCCCTATACTAGAAATTTCCAGTTTTTATTTTGTCCTTGGAAGATGAGTACCACGAAGCACAGAGAGTCATCTTTTAGCAAAATAGATGCATCGCAAAGGAGATATGGCCCAAAGAAAGAGCAAGACAGAACTACACTAATGACCACCCTCACTGAAAGGAGGTCCAATAAGCTGCTAATAAATATAAGGTTTTATGCGAGATCACCAGAGATCAGGTCACTCAGGCGATAACAAGCATAAGGCAGAACCTTCCCACCACAAAAATAGGATCACAATGTTGCAGGATGATGAGCAGGAATAGGTACTTCACCAGATCGCTTAAGAGAGTCCATGAGAATATAGCGCTAATAAAGAAGAAACACTGTGCCGATGGGTGGATGGAAGAAGGATACCTACGCCCACTGGCGACACTTTCAACCTCGGCATAGGCCGATACTACTCGATGAAATGTGCAAGTTTCACTACACCAAAATTACCACCTCTGCCAAAAGTTACCACTTACCCAAATTAATTAAATTACCCGCCAAAATTATCTTAGCTTCCTCACAAAGTTTACCCAAAGACTTCTCACCAAGTCAGTTGCAATCCTTTGCCACCAAGACTACCACAAACTTTGTCACAAATTTAGCCGTAGTACTTCATCACCAAGCATCCGCACCAGCAACTTACCCACTTGGCATGCTTCCAACAAGTAGGTTACCCACCTACTTGCAAGATGTCTACAAAGTAGCTTATACACCTACTTGCAGCAGTCTACAAGCTACTGACTCACCAGCTTGCGCATGCTGTCACATGCCAACATCATGCTTTTGTTTTTTATTTTAGTAGGCTTCGTAACATGTTAGGTAGGACCCGATTTGAATAAATTAGATAAAGATAGTAAGTCCTTATAATATTTACTATTTTTAGATAGATTTACTATTTTTAATAAGGTAGTGTCCATCCATTCCTAAAATGGTGTGGCAAGTGTGATAATGTTCTTTATTTTAGAGTTTATTTATAAGGCCAACCTTCTTCCTTAAAACAGAGGCCAAGTCTTAAGTTAGGAACATCCATAAAAAATCAAAAAAATAATAGAAAAACAGTTAAGAAAGATCCTTAGTCTAGTGTCTAGAATCTGAGAGAAATATCCTTATGAGGGGTGTTTCAATAATCTCCCCCTTGGAAACATTCGTCCCCAAATGTCAATGAAACATACGTAAGAGACGTACTTATGAGGATCTCAGCTCGACATGAATGCAATAAATGCACTTAGACATTTTTTTCAAAAAGTCTCAACATGAATATCAAAATCACCATAAAATTTTTACCATAAATATGAATTCATGCAAAATGACATGAGGGCTGATACTTAAGACTTGAAATCACAGACGGGATTTAATTTATTACCTTCGGCTTGAGTAGAGTGGAAGAGATATGGGTATCGCTTTTTCATTCCTCAATCTTTTCACTTGCCTATCCAATATTTCCAATGGGACCCTTCATAGGTCAAATTATCCTCCACAACACCCACAACCTCTAAGGGCACTATAACACTTGGGTCACCATAACATCTCCTCAATATAGATACATGGAAGACCATATGAACCATATTCATCTACATAGGCAACTCAAATTCATATGAAACCTTACCAACTCTCCTCAAAATTTTATAAGAACCCCCATACCTTGGGCTTAATTTCCCTTTCTTGCTAAACTGAACTACACCCCTCATGGGCGAGACCTTCAAGTAAACCCAATCATCCACATTAAACTCAAGACCTTTAGTCTCTCCCTTATCAATATCACCTTCTTCAAGGGTTCCATAACTAAATACGAGCCAACAAAGCCATGTCCCCCATATCAAATCACCCAACCAGGGATCTACAACGTTTACCATATAAAGCTTCAAAGGGAGACATGCCAATACTGGAGCGGTAGCTATTATTGTAAGCAAACTCAATAAGTGGAAGTTGTTCATCCCAACTACCCTTAAACTCCAAAACAAAAGCCCTAAGCATATCCTCAAGAGTTTGGATAGTCCTTCTGGCTTGACCATCCGTTTGAGGATGAAAAGCCATGCTAAGCTTGACCTTGGTACCAAGACCTCTTTGGAAGGATCTCCAAAAATGACAAGTGAATTGAGCACCATGATCCGAAATGAAAGAGAAGGGTACCCCATGAAATCTAACCAAGTCATGAATATACGACTTGGCATAATCTTTGACACCACAAGTGGTTTTGACTGGTAGAAAGAGAGCCAAATTTGTCATCGTATCAATATTAAACCAAATTGAATCAAAGTGCTTCCTAGTATTAGGCAAACCAATCACAAAATCCATGTTGATCTCTTCCCACTTCCAAGTAGGAATTTCTATGTCTTGGGCTAGGCAACCCGACCTTTTTTGTTCGGCTTTCACTTATTGGCATTTGTGACAACCGTCTACAAACTTTGAAATATCCCTCTTCACACTACCCCACCAATACACCTCCCTCAAGTCTCTATACATTTTTGTTGAATCGGGGTGAATAAAATAGGATGAATTATGAGTCTCCTTCAAAATAAATTCCCTCAAGTCATCAGTATTAGGCACACACAACCTACCTTGGTACCTAAGGGCGCCATCTCCCCCCTTGAGAGAAAACCTCCACTTTACCATCCTTCACCAAAGCCTTCAATTCTAGCAAGGCAGGGTCTAGGTATTATCTTGACTTTACTTCCTCAATCAAAGAAGATTTGGAAGCATCAACAACCACTAGACCACCATTTTCAACTTCATTCAACCTAAGCCCCAACCTTGCCAACTGGTGAAGTTCTCTAGACACCTCCATGTTACCAACACCAATGTGAGCTAGACTACCCATGGATACTCTACTTAGAGCATCGGCCTTAACATTAGCCTTGCCGGGATGATAGTGCACACTCATGTCATAATCCTTAAGGAGTTCTAACCACCTCCTTTGTCTCATGTTAAGATCTTTTAGTGTGAATACATATTGGAGACTCTTTTGGTCAGTAAACATATCTACCATACAAGTAATGATGCCATATTTGCAAAGCAAACACCATAGCCGTAAATTCAAGATCATGAGTGGGATAATTTCGCTAATGCACCATAAGTTGCCTAGAGGCATATGCTATCCCTTTGCTATTTTGCATCAAAACATACCCTAAACCAATTCTTGAAGCATCACAATAAATCATAAATCCTTCTAACCCTTTCGATAGATCCAAGATAGGTGCAGAGATAAGATTGTCTTTCAAAGTTTGAAAGGTCTTTTCACATTCATCGGTCCAAACAAATTTTGCCTTCTTTTGGGTCAACTTTGTCATAGGGGAAGCGATAGATGAGAAGCCATTCACAAACCTACGAAGAAACTCGTAATATCCGTCGGTGTCAAGGGCCTAGGACAATTTCTTATCACCTCCCTCTTCTTAGGATCCACGTTAATGCCATCACTTGACACCACATGCCCTAGAAAAGCAAATGTTTTCAACCAAAATTCACACTTTTCATGTTTAGCAAACAACCTCTCATCCTTCAACATATACAACACCACCCTTAATTGATTCACATGTTCTTCCTCAATCTAGGAATAAATTTATATATCATCAATAAAGACTGCCACAAAACATATCAAGGTGGGGTTTAAGGACCCTATTCATGGGATCTATAAATATAGCCAATGCATTAGTCAAGCCAAAAGACATTACTACAAATTCAAAATGCCCATACCTTGTCCAAAAAGCCATCTTGGGAATATCACTCTCCTTTAGTCTCACTTGGTGGTATCTGGACCAAAGACCAATATTAGAAAAGTTACTAGCTCCTTGTAGTTGATAAAAAAGGTCATCAATCCTTGGTAGAGGGTACTTGTTCTATATAGTGACTATATTAAGTTGTTGGTAATCAATGCACATTCTAAGGGAGCCACAAACAACACTGGTGTACCCCAAGGTGACTTTCTAGGCCTTATGAAACCCTTCTCCAACAAATTCCTCAGTTGATCATTCAAGTCCTTCAAGTCCGCCAGGGCCATACGGTAAGTGGGAATAGAATAAGATGTGTAACAGGGAGGAGTTCTATACGAAAGTCTATTTTCCTTTTGAGAGGAACATTGGGAAGATCATTAAGAAAGACATCAACAAACTCACTGACCTCCGGAACTGACTTAATTGAAAGTACTTTAGACTCAACATCCCTAACCCTTACAAGGTGATAAATGCAACCCTTAGAAATCAACTTTTGGGCTTTAAGGCAATAAATGAATATACCCTTGACCAGCATATTACAACTTTCCCACTCAAGGACAGGTTCATTAGGGAATTGGAATCTCGCTTCATGGGTCCTACAATCAATGTATGCATGTAACCAATCCATCCCAAGAATAAAATCAAAATCCACCATATCAAGTTCAACAAAATTGCAAGGCAAAACTTTATATAATATGGACATGGAACAATCCCTATAGACTTTTTTTAGCAATAACGAAGTCACCAATTGGGGTAGATACTTCATAAGGTTCACATAACAATTCGGGATACACATGAAGTTTATTGGCAACAAAAGGAGTAATGAAGAAAGAGTGATACCTGAATCTATCAATGCATACACATCATAATCAAAAACCTTTAACATGCCAGTGAAGCACTATGCCATGTTCGACGACCCTTGGAGGGGTATAGTTGAGATCGTCGACGGTCATCCTCATAATTCTTAGTAATCCATGGACAATGCCTCAACTTATAATCCTTTGTTTTACCACACCAAAAACAAGCATTTGAACCGGCCAAACAATACCTTGAATGGTACCTTCCACACTTGTGGCACATAGGAGATGTTTGAACACCAACACATTTGCCCTTACTTTGAGCATATGAACAATCAACAATCTTGTGGCTCATCTTACCACACCCATAACAAGAATTCGAATACCTCAAGCACCTTCCATTATGATTCCTTCCACATTTTAGACACCTTGGAAAACTTACCCCACCATTGCCACCTTCAAATTGAACCCTTCTTCTTCCTTCTATGGAGGCCACAGGACAATCCCTCACCTTATGTCCAATGCTGGCACACTTGAAGCAACCTTTGATGCCCACCGAACACCTTTCTTTATGCTTCTTACTACACCCTTGACAAGTGGCAAAAGGGATCCCTTTCTTTTTGTACTTGGGAACCGGTAGACTAGTAGAAGATGATGTGCCATCAACTTGAGCCCTCTTAGCCTTCTTCTCCTTTCTCATGTCCTTTGAAGTATCGGGGTCACCTACTTGTTGATTAAGTTAAGTGGTTACAACCTTGGCTAATAGCCATAGACATTACGAATCTCCACATTCGATATGTCACCATTAGGAAGTTGACCCTCAAGTGAGAGATTGTTACCCTCCCGTTCACCATTCTGAATAGCTTGAGAATTTTCTGAAACATAACATTTAGCAATCAAAAATAAGCCTTAGAGGACCTGGCTCTACCAAACGACATAGATCATGAAGAAGTTAAACATTCACTAAAATGCCTCATAGCCTCCTATTCATAGTTGTGGTATACTTCACAACCATGAATAATACTCTAATTGACGGGGTATGTTGGATTTTCAAGGACTATTAACAACCTAGTGCTCTAATACCAAGCTTGTCATGACCCAAGCCTAGGGCCTAGACATGACAAGATGAATGTGAAGTCTGGAGACAACCCAAACAAGCCTTTTAGCATCTCACGTACACATCATTGGTTATGGAAGCAATAATAAACAACAACAAGATTCAAATATTAAAAAGGGAGAAAGCGGGACTAAGGGAAGTCTTTCATAATCATAGAAACATAAGGAGAGTCAAGCTTATCAGCATATACAAATATAGTATCCAACAACACATCTACTAGAGAATGGAGTGGAGGCCAAGACACTTCCCGGGCTCACCCTCATAATAATAAGTATCAATCATAAGGAATAAGTCTCAACATAGCACGAGTAAAAGTAGATATTGTCCTTGGAGTTGAGGACTCACCAAAGCTTTCTTCAAGAACCGAACTAGTCACGCGGAGGAGGATGATCAATAGAGCTCCGATCCCTACATGGTAATATCATGTAGGCATAGAGTACACATTAGTACTTGGAAAGTACTAAGTAAGTGGGGTGCAATCCATCAAAGACATAGGTCATAATATTCAAAATGCATAATCGTAACCAATAGATATATAATCTCAATGTAGGGATATATCTCTCAGACTCTAGACTCTAGACTAAGGACCTTTCTTAAGTTTTCTTCTATGGTTTTTGTATTTTTTCATTGATTATCCTAACTTAAGACTTGGTCTCCCTTTTAAAGGAGAAGATTGACCTTACAAACTAACTCTAAAATAAAAAACATTATCATACCTAGCACACCATTTTAGGAATAGATAGGCCTACTTTATTCTAAAAATAGTAAATCTTATTAGGACACACTATCTTTATCTAATTTATTCAATCGATCCCCACCAAACATGTGAACGAAGCCTACAAAAACATAAGATAAAAACAAAAGCATAATGTTGGCATGTGCAAGCTGGTGAGTCAGCAGCTTGTAGGCGGCTGCAAGCTGGTGTGTAAGCTATTTATAGACATTTGGCAAGCTTGTGGGTAAGCTACTTGTCAAGTAGGTGCGTAAGTACTGGTATACAGCTTTTAAGCAGGTGGGTAAGCTGCTGGCATAGATAATTGGTGATGAAGTATTGCGGTAGACTTGGTGACAAAGTTTGTGGTAGGCTTGGTGGCAAAGGATTGCAGCTGAATGCTTCGCTGGGATCAAGATTTTTGTGTCTATCGTCATGGTATGCAGTATCTTTAGAGTTATTGCTGGATGAATCACAGAGTTGTTCTACTACATCATAGAAAATATCTTTGCTCGATGAAGAATCCTCTTTGCTGGTATCGTTGTTTTGATGTGGAGGATTTGTTCCATTGTCAACCTTCTATTCTAGGCTACACACTTGTGGTACGACTCAATATGGGGTGATTAAGTTGTTATGCAGGATGACTTCTTTGCGTAGCTCCTGATATGTGGTGTTAAGATCCTTAGTTTGTGAGACCATATATGGCATATACGGTCGTCTGACTCCATTTAAATTCGTGCAGGAATCCTTCTTCCTTAGGGATTACTTGCATTCGGCTTCATCTTTTCTTTAGGCAGCAAGCTCATCCTTTCTTTCTCAAATAAGCTTTGCTATGTCGAACTCATTTCCATCCTTTGTGTCCTGAGAGACTGATGTTGGTAGCTTCAGTTCATAATGGAACATGGAGAATGGATTGTCTAGATTGAATAAGGAGTACTTTAGATCCAGCTGGACTGAGGTGCTCGAAGAGAAGAGGTAGTCTCTTCATGTGGTTCAAAGTTGTATCTTAGCTGCGAGATCTGATCACTGATGGAGTCTATTTCTTTCTATTGCTAGTTAAAGATATAAAAGAGGTTTTCCCTTCTCAGACACTTTTCAAGTGGAATGATATGTAGTCTTTATTGTAGTTCTTGAATAAGATGAGGGTTTTGGGCCGATGTGTCTACCATCCTGACCTTACTGTGGGATTGATTTTAACCTGGGCAATACTGGTGATGGAGTAATTTTCTTTCAGTTGTATTTGGTTTCTTATGATATAATCTGCTGACTGCCTGTGAAGTTTTTCCTCCACTTTAAGCTTTTGGTTTGGTTTCTCCTGGGTGATGAATAACTGTTTGTGGCATATCTTGAGCTAGGCTTAGGTTATCCTTTTCAAGAGTTTGGTGTGAGGAGAGGTTAATTTTATGACTGGAGCTCATAGGAGATATCATGGATAGTGGTGGTACAAGCTCTTTTGTGGTGGTGTCAAGTTTTGGTGGAGTGGTTAGGCGGAAAGGCTTTGAGGTGTATGTGAAACTAGTAATTTGTATTTTCCTACACGTCTTAGAGAACCAACAGGCGGATCTCCTTCATCATATTTTTCCTTGAATTCCATTTCACTTCTTCCTCCTCTATTGATCCTTGGTGGAGGTTCATCGTTATTTGATTCTTCCTCTTGACATCCTTGACAGTGACAATCAAGATTCCATAGAGTATGTCCAATAAAGGTACATTTGAACTAGTTTGCAGCACATCCGTCATGGTCAAACTGATGTATCAAATCCTATTCAGTCCTAGAAGAACTGAGCAACAAGAAAAAATTTCTAGGTCCATATCATCCAAATGACTCATGGGTGCTTGGTACATGTGGACAGGCAGAACTGTATGGGTGGATTGATTAGACTCTATGGGATATATGTTAACATATACTTTTGTAGTTTATGGTTCATTATGTAAGAAAGGTTGAGGATGGTCTTTCAACTCCTCATACTTGGTGATCCATTTTTTTCTCGATAACAAAACACATCTGGTGGTTCCATTGGTGGTATCAACATGTAACAATAGGGAATTGTTACCACCAATGCTGATACCACCAGGGGATATGATGCCCATGGCATGGTTCTGAACTCTCTAAGATAGATGGTAGTGCAGAGTTGCCTGGGTAGCATCTCTAGCTTCTAGATCCCGAGTATCTGGACATGGATCTTCAAAGCCTTTGTGAGGTACGGATCGTGTACCGATATATTAAACTTGGGATAGATCGTGACGAACACAGTCCTAGTGTTGAGGGTGATTTTAGAGGTACCCAAATTCATATGTTTGTACTCGTTGTATCGGTTACCCAAGAAGGAAAGATGTGCCACTACAAGAAAAAATCAAATAAGCAGAAAACACATTTGCGTACTTAGAATCCACTAAAACAGAATCAATAGAAGGAGCCTTAACTGATAGTCCATGAACATCAGTCAACTATGCTAAACAACTAGTAGCTACCAAACTTCGAGCCTAAACAACAGAAGTGATATCTACTGGGGTGATTATGAGTCCATGATTTGCACTCATTTCATTCTCTTTTCTTATGATTTTGTATGGTTAATCTCATAACTTAAGGCTAGTTATGCTCTGAATGGTGTATGTTACAATTACATATAGGTTAGATTTGGCTTTGCCAAGAATAATTGAAGATTAGAGCTGAATTGGAGCCACAAATAGCTGAAATGCACAAAATGGTACTTGGCAGCATATACACTCCGCGAACATGACCTTTAACCTCAAGATCGGGATCTGTGACAAGTAGAGAAGCATGAACGTGCTAAGCTGAGCACGAAGGTGTAGTGTTATGTCACCAATCGGTTGGTTTGAAACAGGTCAAAAGGCCTTATTTGGGCCAGATCTTGTTCATTAAGCTATGGAGAAGGTTAAGATAATAAAACAATGGTTGGCAACAGCTCAAAGTCGACAAAAATCATACGCAGATGCAAGAAGGAGAGGACTAGAATTTTCCATAAGAGATTGGGTGTTATTGAAGGTATCTCCACTGAAAGGGGTAATGAGATTTGGTAAAAAGGGAAAGCTCAATCCACGCTATATAGGACCATATAAGATTGTTAAAAGGTTTGGCCAAGTTGTATATGAATTAGAGATATCCAAGAGCTTCCTATGGTTTATCTAGTGTTTCATGTTATGATGCTTCAAAAGTGCATAGGTGACTCATCTCGTATAAATCCAACCGAAGATGTACAAGTAACAGAAGGTCTCACTTGTGAGGAAGTACCCATTGCTATTCTGGATCAACAAGTGAAGAAGTTAAGAAATAAAGAAGCTTCCGTGAAAGTACTATGGAGGAACAAGCAAGTTGAAGAGGTTACCTAGGAAGCGGAAGAATTAATGAAATCTAAGTACCCTAATCACTTTCAGTCCATTGAGAAGGATGAAAAAGTCAAAGTAGAGGCATTGACAAGTAATTATGTGTCTATATGTATATTATGTGATATATAGCTTAGGCTTGAACTTGTCTGGGCTGACTAACTATATTATTATTCGAGGATTAATGTTCTTAAGGGGGGAGGATGTAACACCCCATGTTATGCATTGGCTAGTTCTATCCACATGACTCTTTACATGTCCTTATTTTATAGGGGACGAATCAAGTTCCATATTTGAGTAGTGGTGATCTGAATTGAATAAAAGGTGTTTTGATGCCTTGACGTGTTTTAAGTCAAACCCAATGGAAGTATTTAACCTCAAGATAGAAAAATGTTATTGAGTTTAAAGATTTAGGGTAAAGTATTGAGTTACACCAAGAGGGAGTGATGCTTAAAAAACAGAACAAGATAAGTGGCCTGCTTGCTCGACTTAATTAAGCTACTCGAAGTACCACCTACTTGAGCTATATGGATCTAGTTAAGGTGTCTAAGGCTAATGGGTTAGATTTTAGCCTATGTTAATGGACTCACTTAAGGCACAAACTAAGTAAGAAAAAGGAAAATGAAAAAGAGGAAGCCCAACTTCTAGATCTGCCAGTGCCTAAGTAATTAGCCCAACAAAGGATAAAGCATGTAGGTGTGTCACCTACTTTTCTCTTTTTGAGCAGCTTGAGTTACATAAGCAACTGCATCACCTACTTGGCCATTTAATAGCTAAAAATGAAGCACAATAAAGAGGTTCTAAGGGATTATTTTAAGGGCCAAAAAAGTCTTACAAAAGACAAGTTTAGCAGGATATTTTATTCATTTTAACACACCAAAAAAGCAGATTAAACTCTAGCTTTCTCTTCTCTCTCAAGGGTTAAGAAATAGCAGCCTTAAATTCCTTTAGGGTTCTTGAGGATACCCTCCTTGTTGCAGGCTCTGGTGAGTTCAATTACCTATAATTTAGCTTAATTCTATCATGAAAGATAAGGAAAACATGTTACTTATACTTAAATAGGAGTATATTGCAAAATATTCTCCAATGTTGCTACTCATTCCTCTTGATTGTTAAAGGACTTTTGGCTTCTTGTTTGGTTTAAAGTGTGAAGAGAAATTGAAGTTCTTGAAGAAATTGAATTAAAAAGGACAAGTTATATGAATTGATATGTTACTGCCATATCTTTATTTTCCTTCGACATAAGGTTAAATACGATATTTTAAGCATAAGTTTGGTAAGACCTCATGGGAGGATGATCAAGAATTATGGTCTCACGTCCTCCATGTACATTGGACTGTTTTGGGACTATTTGGGTGTATACATTTGTCGAAACCAGTTTGGTTAATATTGGGAAATGGTGTGAATTTTTGGTGTTGAAATATAAGAAAAGGGTGCAAGTTACACCACTTAGTTATGCGTTGTGTGGAACTATTATGTCCTGCACCTTGTAAACTGCTAGAAGTGTATTATAGAACTAAAAAGAAGCTGAGGTGTTATGTATAAAAAAATATGTATTACACAAATGCAATTTGAGGTGGAAGGGTTGAAAGAACACCTTTAGGTTGATAATTAAGAATTTGCTTCTTGAATGTTATTTTTGGTAAGATTAGATGCCCAACACGTGTTTATCAGCTACTAATGCTCATTTTATCACCCACTCCATTGTAGATAAATACTTGGAAAGAAAAGAGATTACTTAGAGGTAATAACAAGGTCATAAAGCAAGGTATATAAGGCTATCCAATTTCATATTCTTTGGCATGAAATATGACACTTATGTCACTATCAACTAGTAAGCTTCTCAAATGCTATTCCAGTAGTGGCAGTGTTGTTTATTAGTGAACCTATAGCTTTTTCTTCCAAGCATTAGCATGACAAGTCTATTTTTGTTCTTGAAGCTAATTGTTTCATTTGAACTCCTATGTAGTATGCGAATGTCACACTTGTTTCCTATATTGTTGTGTTGCCTTAAGAGACAAGTATCCTATCATATGTTACTGGTACATAACTTTGAATCTTAGTGATTATCATGACCATCAAAGTATTATCTCAAAGTATTAAAGAATAACTTGAACACTATCCATAATGTGGGTGGTAGCCCAGGGGCAAGAGCCTAGCATGGGTCGATCTCAGTTGGGCTACGAGGGTAGCAACCCAGGGGCGAAAGCCTAGCATTGGTCGATCCCAATCTGTATAGCTTTGAGAATAGCATCCCAGGGGTTGAAATGCCTAGCATGTGTCATCCTCTTTTAGCACTGATCAACTGATTATTTGTATTACATGTCTAAAGGAATTATAAAGCACTGAAAAGTAAAGCAAAGAATGTAACATACATGGTCCCACAAGTACAACAAAGGTGGTGTTTACTATGACTTTCCCATTTATATCTTGCTACTTGATTTTACTTGAATTCTAATTTTAGATATGCTATTGCCTTACATATTAAGTACATTATTTTGTACTGACGTTCCTCTTAGGGGATGCTACAATTCATGTTGCAGGTGCAGGTACTCCAACTAGTAGACCTCCAGTGTAGACGCACCCGACACTCAGCTACTTTTGGTGAGTTAAAAGTTGATCCGAGGCTTTATTGAGTCTTTAGTACATGCATTTTGGTATTTTATTATGTTCAAGTAAGGCGGGGCCTATCTCAACCTACGTTAACGTCTTCTATCTTATAGAGGCTTTGTAGACTTATTGTATATAGTTAAGTTGTATCTTATTTCTAAATAGTTGTGGCCTCAATGGCCATGTCTGCTATATACGTTTGGATACTACCTATTTTGATCTTTTATACCTATTGCTAGAAGTAACTTGCCACTACTTGTGGTTGGCACTGTCATATGCATAGTGAGCATAAGTTATAAGTTTGTCATCTCGGGTCTTGAGGGCATCGAGTGCTTGTCTGTCCTTATAGATTTAGAGGCGTGACATATGGCATCTAGTATTTGTCTCAAAAGCTCGAAACCTCTGACTGGCTAACTTAGGGGATCTAGCTTGTGCTAACGTGGTTGTATCTCTGGGGTTCGACCTCTACTTAGTGGGATAAGGAGGACCGCACTCTATGGAGGTGTCCCATGACTGGAGACTACCCTCAGAAACCTATAGAAAAGCCTGGAAAGAATGACTGGACTTACCCTACTGCAACCTTGGCTGATACTTATCAAATTGCTTCCTAAATCTGAATTGTGTCCCACTATAAATACCCTTAAATTGAGCTTGCTTGCTGCTACCCCCATGGACATCGAGATGCAACTTCTCAATAGTACGAGTATGATCACCAATGTTTAGGAAAGACCTGCTCGCTCTGACTAATGATTGAGTCTTATTAATGAAGTGCATCCTCAAACCTTTGACAAAACACCTGATCCACTCTTCTTTAGTAGGAAATGTGGTAGTGTCATATCTAGATAGCTTATGAAATCTGGCCTTGTACTTGGACACTATCATTGGTCCCTTCTCCAGTCTGGAAAACTCATCATGGAGGCTTTACTTGAGACTTTTAGGAATAAACCTAGCCAAGAACACATCTACAAACTCTATGTCACAACCCAAGCCTAGGTCCTAGATGTGACCGAGAGAATGGGGAACACGAAGGAACCCCGAACGAGCCTCTTAGCATATCAATCACACATCCTTAGTAGCGGAAGAAAAATAACAATAACAAGAGATATAAATAAGGGAAAGAGGGACAAAGGGAAGTCTTTGATAATCATAAAATACTCAAGAGTCATGACCATAGCAATAGGTACATCAACTGTTCCAACAACATCTCTAACATAGATTGGAGCGGACGCAAGACGCTTTCTGGGCTCACCCTCACAATAACAAGTGTCCAACATAAAGAGACATCAAATAGTAAGAGTAGCATAGCTGGTGTCCGCGGACTTAAGGACTTACAAAAGCTTATCTTCTGTAATGCAAAACTAGCCACGTGAAGGATGATCGAGAGGTGCTCCCATTCCTACATGGTAATATCATGCAGGCATGGAATATGCGTTAGTACGTTTGAATGAACTAAGTATGTAGGATGCAATGCAACAAGACATAAGCCAATATAGTCAAAATGCATAATCATAAGCAATGGATAAGTATAATATCAATATGGCATGCATCATCAATACTAGAAGTAAAATATCCTTGTAAATCATATAACTTGTATAGAACATAATACATGTGCCGGAAGAGACCATAATCCTAGACCAAGCAACTATTACTTAGAATCCAAGGCATGTCACCCCCTTGGAAGGTGATTGAGGTATCTACCCCTCAACATGGTAGTATGGGCACGTCATCCCCCAACAAGGTGGTTGAGGTATCTAGCCTCAAAGTGGTAGTATGGGCATGTCACCCCTCAATAAGGAGGTTGAGGTATCTATCCCTTAACGTGGTAGTATGGGCATGTCACTCCCAAACAAGGTGGTCAAGGTATCTACCTCTCAAGATGGAAGTATGGACATATCACCCCCCAACAAGGTGGTCGTGGTATATCACCCCCTCAACAAGGTGAATGGGCATGTCAACCCCCAACAAGGTGTGATCAATTGCAACACTATAGATACTTTTGTTGAATTGAATGCATATATACAATCCCTTAATCATCGTAAAGTCACTTAACTTATAAACCATGTAGTTGACCATCAATAACTTGAGAATCCTTGTCAAGACATTTTATCAAATCCTTGGTGGGTGTGTAATGCTAGTACAAAATCATGCAATTAAAGAGTGAAATAATGTGAGAAAACTTAATATAAATCAACCCACCAACATATAGAAAAACCTTCATGTAAGATATCTTGAAATCCATCACCAAATCTCATAATAGATCATCATTTCATAGCTTAAAATATGCATAGTCTCAATAGGCAAAACCAATTCATAGTATAAGCTTGAAGTAGATTTACATGCATAATCAATCAACATTTCATAAAACCCCAACATAATCTATGATCAAAATCCATTATAAGAAATAGTCATAGATGATACAACTTGAAAAACATGCAGTTTTCATAAAGACGGAGATTGGGCTCCATGGGTGAAAGGACACAATGGATGAAACCCACATACCTTAAACTTGAGTTTTCTTGATGTAGACTTGAAAGAGACTTGAAGCTTGAATGAAGTTCTTGAGATCTGGAATTAGGCTTAGGACACTTGAATTTGGATGAAATATTTGGTTAAATCTTGGAGAGGGTTTTGAGAGGGCCTTAAGTATAGATGTTTTTCACGCATAAGTGGGCATGGGGCTATGACCCAAAGGCCCTTAGGCCAAAATAAAAAATTAAGGTAAATCTAACACTGGCCCGCACCAGGTCCGCGACGCAGACCCATTGTGCAGGCCTAGTTTGTACTTTAACGTGCCCCTGGTGCGTCGCGTGTAGGGCGCGAATAGACACTAAGGAAATTTTTGGGAATATTATTTTTCGCTACGGGTCATCTAAAATCGATGTTGCACCCATTTCTCACTCAATTTTTCCCCCTGATCGAGAATATGAAGTCGGATATTCGATATCATGGACGAATTTAGAGATATATGGAAATTACGATTATGGGCATTTTCAAAGCACATTTTTAGGGCGTGTTTGGGGCGTTTCAATATCTCCCCCTTGGGAACATTCATACTCCAATGTCAAGGAAACATACATAAGAGAAGTAATCATGAAGATTTCAGCCCTACATGAATGCAACAATTGCCTTTAAACATCATTTCAAAAATCTCAACATGAATGTCAATAATCACCATAAACATGTCAACATAAACATGAATGCATGCAAAATGACATAAGGGTTGAAACTTAAGACTTGAAATAATATAGGGGACTTATATTAGTACCTTTTGCTTGTGTATAGTGGAAGAGGTATGGATATTGCGTTCTCATCTCGGCCTCGGCTTCCCATGTGGCACTTTCTACTTATCGGTTCCTCCAAAGGACCTTGACCGAAGCCATATCTTTGTTTCTTAACCTCTTCACTTGTCTATCCAAAATCCCACCTTGACCTCCTCATAAGTCAAGTTATCATCTACAAAACTCACAACATCCAAGGGCACTATAGGACTTAGGTCACCCACACACTTTCTCAACATGGACACATGAAAGACCGAATAAACCATGTCCATCTCCATAGGAAACTCCAACTCCTCTGCAACCTTACCCACTCTCCTCAAAACTATATAAGGACTCACAAACGTTGGGCTTAACTTCCCCTTCTTTCCAAATCGAACCACACCCTTCATGGGTGAGACTTTCAAGTAAACCCAATCACCAACTTTAAACTCAAGGTCTCTTCTCCTCACATCGAAGTAAGACTTTTGTCCACTTTAGGCTGTTTTCAATCTCTCGCTACTCAACCTCACCTTCTCCAAAGCTTCCATGACAAAATCCAGACTTAGCAAAGCCATTTCCCCCACTTCAAACCACCCAACCGAGGATCTACATTGCCTACCATAAAGAGCTTTAAAGGGAGCCATACCAATGCTTGAATGGTTGCAAATGTTGTAAGCAAATTCAATGAAAGATGTTCATCTAAACCACCTTTAAACTCCAATACACAAGCTCTAAGCATATCCTTAAGAGTTTAGATAGTCCTGTCGGCTTGACCTTTCGTTTGAGGATGAAAGTCTATGCTAAGCTTAACCTTTATACCAAGACCGTTTTAGAATGACCTCCAAAAGTGTGAAGTGAATTGAGCACATGATCCGAAATGATAGGCAAGGGCACCCCATGCAATCTAACCAAATCATGTATATATAACTTGGCACAACCTTTGGCACCAAAAGAAGTTTTGACCGGTATGAAGTGAGCCGACTTTGTCATTCTACAGAACAACCCAAATAGAGTCAAAATATTTCCAAATTTTAGGCAACCTAGTGACAAAATCCATGTTGATCTCTTCCCTCTACCAAGTAGGAATCTTTATATCTTGGGATAGGCCACTCGACCCTTGATGTTTAGCCTTCACTTGTTGGCAATTGTGACATCCGGATATGAACTTGGCAATGTCCCTTTTCATGCCAACCCACCAATACACTTCCCTCAAGTATCTACAAATCTTTGTAGAACCGGGGTGAATGGAATAGGATGAATTATGGGCCTCCTTCAAGATCAATTCTTTCAAATCATCCACATTTGGCACACACAATCTACCTTGGTACCTAAGGGTACCATCTCCCCCTTACGAGAAAACCTCCACTTTACCATCTCTCACCAAGGCCTTTAACTCTAGCAAGGCGGGGTCAAGATCTTGTTGTGGTTTTACCTCCTCAATCAAGAAACACCTAGAACCATCAACAACCACTACACTGCCATTGTCGACCTCATCCAACCTAACCCCCAATCTAGCGAACCAATGAAACTTTCTAGCCACCTCTTTGCCACCACCATCAACATGAACTAGACTACCCATAGATATCCTACTTAGAGCATCGGCCAGAACATTAGCTTTGCCGGGGTGATAATGCACACTCATATCATAATCTTTAAGGAGCTCTAACCACCTTGTTTATCTCAAGTTAACATCATTTTGGTCGAACACATATTGGAGACTCTTGTGGTCGGTAAACACATTAATATGAACCCCATAGAAGTAGTGACGCCAAATTTTGAAAGCAAATACAACGGCTGCCAATTCAAGATCATGGGTGAGATAATTCTTCTCATGCACCATAAGTTGTCTAGAGGCATATGCTATCACCTTACAACTTTGCATCAAAACACACCCCAAACAAATTTTTGAGGCATTACAATATACAACAAACCCTTCCAACCCTTCCAGTAGAGACAAGATAGGAGCAGAGACAAGCTTATCTTTCAAAGTTGGTAAACTCTTTTCACACTCATCGATCCACACAAATTTCGCCTTCTTTTGTGTCAACTTAGTCATGGGAGAAGCAATACAAGAGAAACCATTTACAAATCTCTGGTAATAACCCACCAAATCCAAGAAACTTCTAATGTCCGATGGAGTCAAAGGTCTTGGCCAATTTCTAAACACCTCCATTTTCTTAGGTAGAAGGTACTTGTTCTTTATGGTGACTCTATTAAGTTGTCAGTAATCAATTACATTCTAAGAGAACCATCCCTTTTCCTCACAAATAACACTGGTACACCCCAAGGTGACTTACTAGGCCTTATAAAATTCTTCTTCAACAAATCCCTCAATTGCTCCTTCAACTCCTTCAACTCCGCCGGGGCCATACGGTAAGGGGGAACAGAAATGGGTTGAGTATCGAGAAGATGGTCTATACCAAAGTTTATTTCCCTTTCGGGAGGAAAACTGGGAAGCTCATAGGGAAAGATATCAAGAAACTCAGTAACCACCAAAACCGACTCAATAGGAAGG
The DNA here is from genome assembly GCA_026153255.1 of Solanum medicagineum. NCBI lineage: Eukaryota > Viridiplantae > Streptophyta > Magnoliopsida > Solanales > Solanaceae > Solanum > Solanum medicagineum. Next base: position 11,865,105 of record JAPFFP010000080.1, read on the forward strand.
ACTTTAGACTCCACATCCCTAACCCTCACAATATGATATAGAAAACCCTTAGAAATCAACTTTTGGGCTTTAAGGCAAGAAATAAATCTACCCTTGACCACTACATCAAATCTTTCCCACTCAAGGACGGGTTCATTAGGGAATTGAAATTTCGCCCTATGGGTTCTACAATCAATAGAAGCATAATATGTATGCAACCAATCCATCTTGAGAATGACATCAAAATCCACCATATCTAATTCAAAAAAATCACAAGGCAAGATTTTATGCAAAATGAACATGGACAATTTCTATAGACACTTTTAGCTATAATGGACTCACCAATGGGGTTAGACACTTCATAAAGTTCACACAACAATTCGGGACTAACATGAAGCTTTTTGGCAATATAAAAGAAAGAGTGGCACTTGGGTCTATCAAAGCATACACATCAAAATCAAAAACCTTTAACATACCTATGAAGCTTTACTCCATTGTTACCTATAGAGGGGTATGGTTGAGAACGTCGACGGCCATCCTCGTAATCCTTAGTAATTTATGAGCAATTTCTTGACTTATGATCCTTTGCAAAACACTTGAAACATGCACTTGAATTGGCCAAATAATTCCCCTGATGGTACCTTCCACATTTGTGACATGTTGGGGGAACTTGAACACCAACACTCTTGCCTTTCCCTTGAACATATGGACAACTAGGAATCTTGTGGCCCATCTTGCCACACCCGAAGCATGCACCCGTGTTCCTCCAACATGTGCCACTATGATTTCTCTCACACTTTTGGCTCCTAAGGCGAGCCATCCCACCATTTCCAACTTCAATTTGGACCATAAATCTACCCTTGACCACTACATCAAAGCTTTCCCACTCAAGGACGGGTTATTAGGGAATTCAAATTTTGCCTTATGGGTTCTACAATCAATAGAAGTATAATATGCATGCAAGCAATCCATCCTAAGATTGACATCAAAATCCACCATATCTAATTCAAAAAAATCACAAGGCAAGAATTTATGCAAAATGAACACGGACAATTTCTATAGACTCTTTTAGTTATAGTGAACTCACCAACGGGGTTAGACACTTCATAAAGTTCACACAACAATTCAGGACTAACATGAAGCTTTTTGGTAATATAAAAGAAAGAGTGGCATTTGGGTCTATCAAAGCATACACATCAAAATCGAAAACCTTTAACATACTACCTATGAAGCATTACTCCAAGTCTTGTGACCCATAGAGGGGTATGGTTGAGAACGTCGACAGCCATCTTCGTAATTCTTAGTAATTTATGAGCAATTTCTTGACTTATGATCCTTTGCATAGCACTTGAAACATGCACTTGAACCGTCCAAACAATTCCCCTGATGGTACCTTCCACATTTGTGACATGTTGGGGGAACTTGAACATCAACACTCTTTCCTTTCCCTTAAACATATGGACAACTAGGAATCTTGTGGCCCATCTTACCATGCCCAAAGCATGCACCCAAGTTCCTCCAACATGTGCCACTATGATTTCTCTCACACTTTTGGCTCCTAAGGCTAGCCATCCCACCATTTCCAGCTTCAATTTGGACAATAAATCTACCCTTGACCACTACATCAAAGATTTCACACTCAAGGACGGGTTCATTAGGGAAGTGGAATTTCGCCCTATGGGTTCTACAATCAGTAGAAGCATAATATGCATGCTACCAATCCATCTTGAGAATAACATCAAAATCCACCATATCTAATTCAAAAAAATCACAAGTCAAGATTTTATGCAAAATGAACACGGACAATTTCTATGGACTCTTTTAGCTATAATGGACTCACCAACGGGGTTAGACACTTCATAAAGTTCACACAACAACTCGGGACTAACATGAAGCTTTTTGGGAATATAAAAGAAAGAGTGGCACTTGGGTCTATCAAAGCATACACATCAAAATCAAAAACCTTTATCATACCTATGAAGCATTATTCCAAGTCTTATGACCCATAGAGGGGTATGGTTGAGAACGTCGATGGCCATCGTCGTAATCCTTAGTAATTTATGAGCAATTTTTTGACTTATGATCCTTTGCACAACACTTGAAACATGCACTTGAACCGGCCAAACAATTCCCCTAATGGTACCTTCCATATTTGTGACATGTTGGGGGAACTTGAACACCAGCACTCTTGCCTTTCCCTTGAACATATGGACAACTAGAAATCTTGTGGCCCATTTTGTCACACCCAAAGCATGCACCCATGTTCCTCCAACATGTGCCACTATGATTTCTCTCACACTTTTGGCTCCTAAGGCGAGCCATCCCACCATTTCCAGCTTCAATTTGGACCCTTCTTCTCCCTTCCTTTGAGACCATTAGGCAATCTCTCATCTTATGGCCAACACTGCCACACATTAAATAACCCTCAGCTTCTGCCAAAAACCTCCCTTGATGCTTCTTGCGACACCCTTGACAAATGAAAAAGGGATCCTTTTCTTCTTGTACTTGGGAACCGATGGACTAGTAGAAGATGACGTACCAACAACTCGGGCCCTTTTCTCCTCACTCCTTTCCTCTTATCCATTGAAGTCTCGGGAGCACCCATTTGTTAATTGATTTGAGCGGTTACAACTGTGGCCAAGAACGATAGAGCATTACGAACCTCCGCATTCAACATATCCCCATTGGGATGTTGACCCCCAAGTGAGAGACGGTCACCACCTTGCTCACCGTTCTTAGTAGATTGAGACATATTCTGAAATGTAATGGTTAGGGATTAGTAGTAAGCCTTAGGGACATAGCTTTACGACATGACGTGGATCATGAAGAAGTAAAACATTCCCTAAAATATCTCATATCCTCCTATTCATAGTTGTGGCACGCTTCACAACCATGAATAAGACTCTAATCGGCGTGGTGTGTTGGATTTCGAGGACTATTAATAACTTAGTGCTATGATACCAAGTTTGTCACTACCCTACCTAAGCCTAGATGTGACAGGGCAAATAGGGAAACCGAAGGGACCCCAAACAAGTCTTTTAGCATATCAATCACACATCCTTGGTAGCGGAGGCAAAATAACAACAACAAAAGATATAAATAAGGGAAAAGGGACTAAGGGAAGTGTTTGATAATCATAAAGTACTCAAGAGTCAAGCTCATAGCATAAGTACATCACATGTTTCCAACATCATTTCTAGCATAGATTGGGGCGAGGGCCATGACACTTTCTGGGCTCACACTCGAAGTATCAAATGTCCAACATAAAGAGAAATCATATAGTAAGAGTAGCATAGCTAGTGTCCCGGAGGACTCACCAAATCTTATCTTCCAAAATGCCAAAACTAGCCACATGGAATATGATAGAGAGGTGCTCTAGTTCCTACATGGTAATATCCTGTAGGCATAGAGTACGCCTTACTACATTTGGATATACTAATTATGTAGGATGCAATGCAACAAGACAAGCCAATATAGTCAAAATGCATAATCATAAGCAATGGATAAGTATAATATCAATATGGCATGCATGATCAATGCGAAGTAAAACATGCTTGTAAATCATATAACTTGTATAGAACATAATGCATGTGGGGGAAGAGACCATAATCATATACCAAGCAACTATTACTTAGAATCTAAGGCATGTCACCCCCTTGGAAGGTGATTGAGGCATCTAACCCTCTACATGGTAGTATGGGCATGTCATCCCCCAACAAGGTGGTCGAGGTATCTATCCCTCAATGTGGTAGTATATGCATGTCACCCACAACAAGGTGGTCGAGGTATCTACCCCTCAACGTGGTAGTAGGCAATGTCACCCCCTAACGAGGTGGTTGAGGTATCTACCCCTCAATATGGTAGTATGGGCATCTCATCCCCCAACAAGGTGGTCATGGCATGTCACCCCCGTAACAAGGACTGGTCAATTGCAACACTACAGATACTTTTCATGAATTCAATGCATACATACAATCCCTTAATCATCGTAAAGTCACTTGGCTTATAAACCATGTAGTAGACCATCAATAACTTGAGAATCCTTGTCAAGACATTTTATCAAACACTTGATTTGTGTGTAATGCTAGTTCAAAATCATGCAATTCAAGAATGAAATAATGTGAGAAAACTTATTGTAAATCAACCTACCAACATATAGAAAAATCGTCATGTGAGATACCTTGAAATCCATCACTAAATCTCATTATAGATCATAGTTTCTCTGAGATACCTTTAAATCTATTACCAAATCTCATAATTGATCATAGTTTCATCACTTAAATCAGGCATAGTCTCAATAGGCAAAACCAATTCATAGTATAAACTTGAAATAGATATAAATGCATAATCAATCAACAATTCATAAAACCCTAACATAATTTGTGATCAAAATCCATAATAAGAGATACCCATAAATGATACAACTTTAAAATATGCAATTTTCATAAAAAGGAAGATTGGGCTCCATGGGTGAAAGGACCCAATGGATGAAACCCACATACCTTAAACTTGAGTTTTCTTGATGTAGACTTGAAGAAGACTTGAAGCTTGAATGGAGTTTTTGAGATCCGGATTTAAGCTTGGGATACTTGAATTTGGATGAAATATTTGGTTGTCTTGGAGAGGGTTTTGAGATGGTCTTGAATGATATAGTGTTGAAAAATGGCTAACTATAAGTGTTTTCGTGCATACATGGGCCTGGGGCTATGTCCTTAAGACCCTTGGGTGAAAATAGAAAATTAAGGAAAATCTAACACTGGTCCGTGATGCGAACCCATCGCATAGGCCCAATTTGTGCTGCTCCATGCCCCTAGCGCGTCGCGTGCAGGGCGCGGACAGACACTAAATAAGGAAATTTTTACAAAAATTATTTTCTCTATGAGTCCTCTAAAATTGGGGTTATACCCATTTCCTACTTAATTTTGCTCCCTGATTGAGAATATAAAGTCAAATTTTTGATATCATGCACGGATTTTGAGATATATGGGCATTTCTGAAGCATATTTTTGGGGTGTTTGACTTTGTCCATGATATTGGTGAAAACCAGATACCCTGGTATCCATGTAAGCATGGCACCACTGTCCTGCAACTCTATCAATGCAACTCTATCAAGACAGTAAGCTATAAAATCTACCCCTTTAGACTCTAACAGCCTCAAACTCTACAATATCTCCTAATAAGTCGTTAGAAACTCGTGATCATCCACTCATACCATTTTTAAGAACCTCAGAGGGTCCAATCTGAGAAAGTAACCAAGCACACGCAGATATTGATAGGCTTGATACCCTTTACAATATCTGGTTGAGCAGCAAGGACTAAATATTGTTGCTGGAGTGGGAGCTGGAGGCTATACTAGCCAATATCGGACTGGTGTCTGTTGTACACCTCTAAGGGCTGCAAGTAACTATGCAATAGACATCTGTACTATCAGTGTGACAATAGGTGCAGTTGGCGGTGGTGCCACTGCTGGTCCCTCCGGTTCTGGGTAAATAGGGCATCCTGACATTCCTCCATGGGATATGGGGAAGGGTCCCTGTCCGAAGCAGGCGTTACATCCCGAACTCTATACAAAGGTCAAACTCTGCGACGCATATATGAAAAAGGGTGAGGCAAATAAGATTCCATAGAACTAACAACACAGCTGCACCAAATGATACAATAATAGAGAAAATTCCTAATAAAATCTTGTAGCCTCCCTAAGATAAGTCACAGATGTCGTCGCACCCATTCCCGAGACTCTACTAGATGGTAGCTCTATACAAATGAGACAAATAAACCTGAGGCTCTAATACCAACTTGTCGCTACTCAACTTTATAGGTTATGATGGGGCCTACCTTAATCCCCTAGATTGGCAAGCTAGCCCATAAATTAGAAGCGCTAGTAATGGGTGTGACGGTAGAAAGTAATCCAAGCATAAACAACTAATAATAATAAACTAACTGAAAATAGAACTGATATTATATATATGTACAACTACAAGACACCCTCCCATAATCTGGAAGACTCCTGTGTAGAGCTACTATAGAAACGGAACAATACAACTGAGTCATAAGATATACTGAACCAAAACAAAATACAAGGCTAGTGTCGAAAAACAAAAGATAGGCCATTGGTGTAGATGGAGACAAAGAATTCAAGAATGCTTAATGCTCCCCACAAATCCCTGGAAATCACAGGAACAACAAAGAGAATCAATGTTACTAGCCTATACCTAGTCCTGTATCACAAAACAAATGCAGAATAAAGGATGAATACAATAAGGTACTCAGCAGGCATCATAGGCCGACTGAGTAAAAATAGAAAATAAAGCAGGAATAAGATAGACTATAACTCCACAAGTGGCGAGTATGCAGGCTAATATAAACATAACCTTGAACTAGCGATAGGGCAGTCATGTACGCAGGTGTAAGGCACTATTATCTATGCTTGTAGCCCTAAAGGGTCCCCATCAGGCCAAAAGGTACAATCATGAATAATAATAGGGTAAAAGGAGGTATACTGTTATAAGCTGCAACGGTGTCACGATTCAATTGATCTAATATCATAATAACATATGCATAAACCCAAATCTGATAGAACAATTCAACCTGGCCTCTAACCTAGACTGTATACACCAACCTATCTTTCAACCCAGGCTATGACCTGGCTTTTAAACTACAGTATGGTCAACCGTGGCCAAATGTTCTAACTTGGCCCTTAGACCTCGAACTAGTCCAATATGCCCTTCAGCAGTATCACCTTTAATGGTAAAGCCTCTACTATACAACTTCTAACTAGGGTTTACAAAGTATAGTTGATCCTCATTTATACACTTCCTATCGGGAGGATACGTGCCCAATCACAGGAAATACTCGGGCCTTTAACTGTGTAAGGCATTACTTTGAGCTCTAATATGACATCATCGGTCACCTCTACATCCAAGTAGTATTCAATATGTCAGGGGAACATTCACGATAACCAACTGTTGTATGAATATCTAGGTCCCCATCTCGTTACATCCTTTAGCTCAATTCTACAGACTCAAGTCTGCAAGCCCGGCTACAAGGATTTATGCCACTCATGTCACACTATAGAAGTATATAACAATCTATTTATCCTAAACTACAATGGCCTAGGTTACTAGGCTAAGCATAAACTAAGGCCCAACAATCATCAGATAATCAGAAATATAGTAGATGATTAGTATGATAATCATTTGTAGTCTTAACATCTCAGTAGGTGTTCTGACAACCTCATTTATTAGCAAACACAGTAAACCCATCATGTATGATCTCGAAATTAAGTCCATACTCAATATTCATGCTATCTAGATAGGATTAGCATATTCTAACTCAATGTAGAAGAAGCGAGACTATAGCCTACCTGAATAACGATCTCGCGTGCTCCAACCACTCCTCAAGTGCTTTATCCTTCTAAGCAGTCTCAGAATTCTACCTACTGTCAAGAATAGGAATACAACTTCGATATGATTTTTCTGACACCAAAATTATAAGAAACAAACATAGACTAATCTTGGGTCTAAAAAAGGAGAAAATGGGGGCTCACATCTAGAATTTCAAAACAAACCATGTACAATGGTCTATATAGTTACCCAGAACTATATATCAAATTAAGGCTCCTTATAATGCTCAAATCAACACAAAATATCATTGCAACAGATTAAATTTCTTTACGAAATAATAGAATAAGGAGCAGGTTCCATAGAAAATTTACCACAAACCCAACTTCACTATAAGATTCCGATAACACCACAACGATCATCTTGATAAACCACATAGAATAAACTCAAAAATCACTAAAATCTAATCCAAAATGATCGACTAATCAATTTTTGACATTTTCGATAAATATATCAAATATGCAATAGTAAAAATAGAAAAATTATCTCGAACTATGCACCAAATGCAGTTTTTGACACTTCCATAATGTTCTCCTTAAAATTTCATGCAAGTTAGCCTTTTGAATCACTCAGTTTGCCCTCAAATTTATCCATTTATTACTGTTCAAATGTTTTTCGCTTTTCTTATCATTTTTGAAAATATATCAAAGATATACCACCTCAATTTGCCCTCCACGACCGTGGTAAATAACACCCTACAATCACAGAGTATAATGTAAAAGATCTCCACAAATGCAGAGGGGAAGGGACGATTGCCTGTTCATCATTAACATGACTTACTGGACCGTGATTGCAGAGCACAGTGCAACTAGCCCCTAAATATGACCTAGGGCCCTGTGATCACGGAGCACCGTTGCTGCACCAGATCTCAGTGGAGTCCACTTTTCCGACATAATATTCAGGACTGGTTTGGAACACCATACATGCAAACAAACTAAGTAATCTTACCAAATTTGACATTTCAAATCTAATGTCACAGTCAAAGTTCTCATACGAGGTCGTTACGAGCAAATGTTGGTCCTACTTCCCAAAGATGAACCCGAAAACTTTGGAAACCAAATAAAAGGTTATTCTAGACCAAACTCAACGTTTCAGAGCTTACAACCATGAGAAAATTTCCATTTAGGCACAGTTTTCGACAATATTGACCAAAGTCAACTATTAACCTATTTTGAAAGCTAAAATGCAAAACTCAATATAAAATCACACCAAAGTCGTCAATTCTACACCAACTATTTTTCTAGCCAATTTGGTCATTCTGAAGTTGATGGATTGTCAGCATTTTATTCTTAGGCTATTTACCCATATTTTACTTCAAACAAGACTTTTCAAACTTTGACGGGCCTTCCAACATGAGGCGACCAAACTATCAGTACGAACAAGTCGTAAATGAGTTGGGGTCGCTATAGGAGTGCTCTAACCAATGAATAAAAGGGCAAAAATGCATAAACGAGCTGGAGGGTCTTTAGACTCTCCTAGACAACACAGAATCAACGATAAGAGTAAAAACCAAATAGGGTTCTAATAAAACTTCGGGACTACTATCAAATCTCATAAAAACTGAGTAAGAAAAGACAAATATATGATCAGATCAAACAAAGCATGCACATTAAAACAAAAGACACGTAACATATTGGTGACCAAATTGGGCAAATTCTTCACATCCCATCGAGCCTGAAGAGCATAAACCTATTGTGGTGCTAGACACCACCGTCCATTCCTGAAGCATTGATGTGTTATCAAAATACAACACTTTTGAAGCTTAAAACATGCAATTTTGTGTGTTCTCAAAGCAATGTTAGTAGGTTTGACGTATTTTTATGTTTATTTTGTAAGATTACAGGATTTGATATGATTTTGGGTAGAAGTCTGCAGAACTCAAGTTTTTAAGGACTTGCAAGACACTGTATTGGCCATGGATATTTCCATAACCTGTATAGAGGTTTTGTTCGTGAGATTTAGTGAAGGTCCTAGTTTCAAAAGTCGCATCCACAAACTGTCAGATGAGCCATAGAAGTATTCACGAGTCGTGGATTGGTTTCTTGCCTTGAGGTCTAGAGTTTGAAGAGTTTCTGAAGAACTATCAGATGAAACCCTATACGGACCGTAAGTCTGAATACAACCTATAAGAATGTCTCATAGACGAGAAGCTAGTGGTTGAAGAATGCAGAGTACGAAGCCCAAGTACGAGCCGTGGATCTTTGTACAACCCCTAATCCAGTCCATAGAAACTACTGAATCTAGTTTTCCTATTCCATTTTAGATTTGTATTTTAATTATTATACATAGGGTTTTTTAGGTCTTTTAGATAGAGAGACACATGAGAGATAAGGGGTAATTATTGGATTAAAGGGAAAAAGAATGGGATAAGGGATAACTAATAGGATTCGATGTGATTCATCTCATAAATCAACCTAACTAGATCAAGGGATCGTTGTATGGGGGAAAAAAGATAAGGATTAGTAATGCAACACTGCAAGGATGGATCAAATCACATAGTGAAATTTACCTCTCGCTTGGATCAAAGGGTTTTGTAAGCTTGACTTACCTTTTTGCATGCTACAAACAAGAAAACATTATGATTATTTAGTGATACTAAGTTAGGAATTCATGAGAAACAAAATACCCTGGTTACTTCTCCCACTGGCTTCACTTTAGTGATCGCGGTCAGGGAATACGTCTTTAGACTGGTTTAGTTTGAGTAATTCAGGAATTAATCTTTACTTCCCTCATTAAATATTTTCTTGTTGTTTTTGTTTTGTTTTAGCACACAAATGTAGTTCATGCACAACACTAAGAAGAATAACCTAGAACAATGTAAACAATGCTGCAACTGATGCCATCAACAACAACAACAGCAGCAGCAGCAGCAGCAGCAGCAGCGGCAGCAGCAGCAGCAGCAGCGGCAGCAGCAGCAGCAGCAG
>JAPFFP010000080.1:11878577-11889277 GCA_026153255.1 Solanum medicagineum
TTATGTCATTTGGGCTAACGAATGCACCAGCAGTTTTTATGGATCTGATGAATAGGGTATTCAAGCCATTCTTGTATGTGTTCGTGATTGTATTTATAGATGACATTTTGGTATATTGAAGATCAAAAGAGGACCACGCAAATCACTTACGACAAGTGTTACAGGTTCTTCGTGATCGATAGTCGTATGCCAAATTTTCCAAATGTGAATTTTGGCTAAAATCAGTGGCATTCTTGGGTCATATTGTATTTGATGAGAGAATAACGATTGATTCACAAAAGATAGAGGCTGTGAAAGATTGGCCAAGGCCAACGACACCCACGGATGTTCGGAGTTTCCTAGGGTTGGCAGGTTACTACAGAAGGTATGTTGAAGGTTTTTCTTCTCTTTCTGCACCTCTAACAAAGTTGACACATAAGGTAACCAAGTTCCAATGGAACCATGCATGTGAAAGGAGCTTCCAGGAGCAGGAAAATAAGCTAACTTATGCACCTGTGCTAGTACTTCCAGAAGACACCGAGGGGTATGCTGTGTATTGCAATGCTTTTGGAGTTGGCTTAAGGTATCTGCTGTCACAACATGGTAGGGTAATTGCTTATGCATCTAGACAACTACGACCACATGAGAAAAACTACCCAACTGATGATTTTGAGCTAGCAGCGGTTGTATTTGCTTTGAAAATATGGCGCCACTATTTGTATGGGGTTCACATTGACATATATACTGATCATAAGAGCCTGCAATACATCTTTAAGCAGAAAGACCTAAACTTAAGACAGCGAAGATGGATAGAGCTAATAAAGGATTATGATGTTGATATACTTTACCACCCAGGGAAGGCAAATGTGGAAGTCAATGCTCTGAGTCATAAGGCAATCGTGAATATTGAAGTCAAGGGGTAGCTAAGGATCTACTAAAACTAGCTAAATTGGGAGTTCACCTTCTTGAAACCTAAAAGGAAGGGGTTGTTGTGCATAATGCTGCGGAGTCTTCGTTGGTAATGAAGGTGAAAGAAAGACACTTCAAGGATCCTGTTTTACGACGACTTAAAGACAAGGTAAGTCAAGGTATGATAAAGGTTACACAAAATGGAGTACTTTATTGCCAAAATAGATTATGTGTGCCTGATATTAATGGACTAAGGAAGAGAATAATGGAAGAAGCCCATCATTCCAGATATTCCATCCATCCAGGATCAATTAAGAAGTACCATGACCTGAAGGGAATGTTTTGGTGGGAAGGCATGAAAAAGGACCTTGCAAAATTTGTGGCTCAATGTCCAAATTGCCAACAAGTGAAAATAGAACACCAAAAGCCAGGAGGTTATATGCAATGTATAGAGCTTCTAACATGGAAGTGGGATATGATCAATATGGATTTTGTTACCCGGTTGCCTCGCTCATTTCAGAAGTTTCACTCCATATGGGTAATAGTTGACAGACTCACAAAGTCAGCACACTTCTTGCTAGTCAAGAGTGATTGTATAGCTGAAGAGTATGCCAAGCAATATGTCAAAGAGATAGTCAGGCTATATGGAGTCCCAATCTCCATTATATCTGACCGGGGGGCTCAATTCACTGTGAAGTTTTGGAAGTCTTTCCAAAGGATTCTAGGGACACAAGTGAATTTGAGTACAGCTTTCCACTCTCAAACAGATGGTCAAGTAGAACGCACCATTCAGACACTTGAAGATATGTTGCAGGCTTGTGCATTGGACTTTAAAGGTAGTTGGGTGGACCATTTGCCACTTATTGAATTTGCCTATAATAATAGCTACACTCGAGTATCAAAATGGCACCTTATGAAGCTTTGTATAGAAGGAAATGTAGGTCGCTAATTGGATGGTTTGAAGTGGGTGAAACCACCTTGCATAGGCCAGATTTAGTACAACAAGCCATCGAAAAAGTTAGGGTAATACAACAATGGCTAGAAACAACCCAAAGCCGTCACAAATCATACGCGGATGTTAGGAGGAGAGGACTAGAATTCTCAGTAGGGGAATGGGTATTTTTTAAAGGTGTCTCTAATGAAAGGGGTTATGAGGTTCGGTAAGAAAGGAAAACTGAGCCCATGTTACGCAGGGCCATATCAGATTATTAAGACGTTCGGGCAGGTTGCATATGAACTAGAGCTACCCCAAGAGCTTTCAATGGTTCATCCAGTTTTGCATGTCTCAATGCTTTGAAAATGCAAAGGTAACCCATCTCGTATTACTCCTATTGAAGCTATACAGGTTACAGAAGATCTCACATATGAAGAGGTACCTATTGCTATTCTAAATCGTCAAGTTAAGAAGCTAAGAAATAAAGAAATAACTTCAGTAAAAGTACTTTGGAGAAACCAGCAAGCAGAAGAGATAACATGGCAGTCTGAGGACGTGATGAAATCAAAATACCCTTACTTATATGAAGCTAAACAGGAAGTCAACCATGCAGAATTGGGACACTAATAGGTACGTGTGATTGAATACTTAGTGTGTTGTCAAAAGATTGTTTAAGTAAAGGTTTAACTTGGTTAAGCTATCCAATCGTGCTAACATTTGAGGATGAATATTCCTAGGGGGGATGATGTAATACCCCACATCTTAAAGTGCTAGTACTATGTAAATGAAACATTATATGGCTTCTCAAATTAGCGCCAATTTTTGTAAAAGTGCTTGAATCTCAAATTAGAGGGTGACATGTATGTCTTATGCTAAAGAGGGGCGAGTGTAAATAAGTTTTAAGTCAAATTAAGGAGATCACAACCTTAAATGAGGTGAAAGAAGTGAGGTGCTTGTAGGTCTTAAGAAGCTAGTAGGTGAGTCACCTACATGCTTAGTTAAATTATACTAGCTAAACGGAGACGAGACCCGATGCCAAATCTGTCCAAGTCCAATAATAAATAAAGTCTGTGTCAAAAGTGTAACTTTAGCCTGTGTTTTACCATCATAACTGCACAATACGTACAACCCAATAGGAATAATAGAAGGACCCAAGTACATCACAACCCATTTGACTAATTGGTCCCAAACTAAGTGAAGAGAAATTAGGAAGATGGGCAGCCAAGGCCCATCAACTTTGAGACCCATTTAGGCCCAAGTGTGAGGGCCAAGCTGTTGCATTACTAGCTTAGTAATATTTGTTAATATATGGTCAAAAGCTCAAGATAAATTCGGCCAAGGAGACCCTTTAAAAGTGCTCAAAAACAATCCCTTAAGTCATTTCACTTTGGAACAATTTTCAGCTTTCCTAGAGACTTTCTTTTACTCTTCTGGTTCACTTCACAACACAACAAATAAAAATCCTCTAGGGTTCTTGAAGGAAACTTCAATCTTGGCGGCTAAGGTAAGTGGAAATATCCATGTATTTGGTATACCTTTCTCATGAAAAACAAGAAATATATGCTAGTTATACTTGTTAACAAAGGTCAGACAGCATGTGTTTAGAAAGTTGCTGCACACTTGCCTTTTTTATTTTTAAGTGACTTCTCTATCGTTTATAGGCTGGATTATGAAGAAACGTTGATACTCTTAACATGGCTTAAGTTATAGACATTAAACTAAGGTTGCTACCCTGATTTTGTTTCACTTAAAATCGAGTTTTATTGTGCTGTCTTAAATGTGATTTTGATTGGAACTTGTCGGCTTATGGATGGAAGGCTATTACCTCACGTCCTTCATGACTACTTTGTTACTATTCTAGGACATTTTTGAGGCTTTTTTTATGTATAGGTGTGTTGAGCACAGTTTGGTTAAAGTCCGGATAGTTTTGACTTGTTGACATCAAGATATAGGGAAATGGCATAATATTGTGCTACCTGATTTCATTTAGTGGGGAGTTGGTGTGGGCTATGTATTGTGGACTGTTCTAGCATGTTACTGACCTATGATACGTTGTATACACAATGTATATAGAATGGGTTGTAGACACATATGCTTAGGGGTGGAAAGAATGAAATAACGTCATTGGGTCGATGCTTACGGGTTGTTGCCCGAAGTTTATTTTTAAATTAGATTGGACTGCCAAGACATGTTTAGTAGTTACTAATAATGTTTCTACTACCCATACTAATATAGATCATTACTTGAGAGAAAAGGAGGTTACATCAAGGTAATAATGAGGTCGTACAACTACGTATGTAAGGCTACTTGATTTCATATTATTTGGCATGAAAAATAGATCCCTCCTTGGCACATAAAAGCACTTAACAACTCCAACACAACTATTGATAGTGTCTCCACTCTTTCACATGTTCCTATCCTCCTATACATAGTCACCTTCAAATCTGCATACATACTTGGATACCAAGACATAAGGAATCTTGTTCCTAAATAAAGTTCACGAGTTGTTTCATCTCATACGTATTTCATTACTTGTGTAACGTACTCTTTTCATTTTCATATTGTCTTGTATGATTATTTACTTGTCACATGTTACAACTACAGTCCTACAGCTCCAATATTATTACCACCAAAAGAATCATCTCAAAGGTAATTGAAAGGTAGAGTATATTGCTTATTGATGGGTGGTAACCCGAGGGGTGGAAGAATCACCTAGAAAGGGTTGATCCTATCATGGGAGGTAGCCCAAGGGGTTAAAGGAAAAGCCTAACAATGGCCGATTCCAATATAGATTTACCGCTGATCAGTTCGTCATTTGCATTACATATTGTGCACAGATTATACAGTAAAGGTAAAGTAATAAAAAGAACATAAAGTACATAATCCCACAGTATAACTAAAGGTGGTTTCTTATCCTACACCAGTGCATAGCTTCAATTGAGTTGTTACTTCATATAAAATATTTCCTACCTTACATTTTCAGTGCATTATCTCGTACTGACATCCTTTATCGGGGACCCGCATTTCATGCTGCAGGTACAGGTGCTAGTAGCTCTCCCCAGTAGGAGTACAGGATATCCAACTGCTGTTACCAAGTTCCAGGTTGCTTTGGAGATTTGTGTGTCTAAAGCTTATATTTATTTATTGTATAGTTAGTCGAGGCAGGGCCTATCCCGATCCTTATCAATACTTTTTCTTATCTGGAGGCTTTGTAGACTATGTAAATTAAAGTGTGGTCAAGTCTCGTACTTCAGACAATGTGGGCCCAATAGCCTATTCATATGCATTTCCATTTGGCTTGTTATTACTGTTTACTTTCTTAAAAGCAAATTGAATATAGAAACCCCTTATAATATGTATAGAAAGCGTGTGGACATAGGTTGGTTCTCTGGAGCCTCATTGGCAACAGGTGCCAGTCTGCCTTAACGGGACTTTGGGCATGACAAAAGCCTCCTCTTCATTTCCCTTAAAGGCTTAAGAAAAAGGAAGAGGAGTAAAAATTCAAACACTTCCTCTCGATGTTAAAGCAACTATGCATCAACATTCCCCTTCTAGAAGCTTTTGATAAGATGCCCGGGTATGCCAAGTATGTAAAGAATTTGGTGACAAAGAAACGCACTTTGAGCCAAGAGGTTTCACAGGAGCTTCAATAATATAGTGCGATCATGACCAAATTCCTCGTTCAAAAATGAGAGGACAGCGGTGTATTCAACATCCCTTGCACCATTGGTGATGTGTAATTCGCAAGAGCATTGTGTGACTTAGGAGCAAGCATCGATCTAATGCCTCTTACCGTATTCAATAAGCTTGGGCTTCGCACTCTTACCCCTACAAGAATACGGTTGCTCATGGAAAATTGAACCATCAAGCGGAGGGAATACTTCTTAATGTGCTTGTTAAAGTTAATAAATTCATCTTTCCCATGGATTTTATGATTGTAGATTGTGAGGCTGATTTGAGGTGCCTATCATTTTGGGAAGACCATTTCTAGCTACTGGGAGAGCTCTTGTTAATATGGATTTGGGTCAACTTCGATTTAGGTTCAACAATGTAGAGGTCGCGTCCGACATCCGCCAGTCAATGAAACACCCGAATGAATTGAAGAGTGAGTTTTGGTCTCTTGATGCTTGTTGATAAAGGATGATGAAAAGTCGAGCCACGACGCTAAACAAGGTGCTTCTTGGGAGGTAACCCAAGCATCTTTGATAATTGTTGGTTTGTTTTAAGTATGTTTGGCTATTGAAGTTCTTAGGTAGTAAGGTGTTTGTTTGTTTTGAGTTCAAAGACGTTGATGCAGTTGTAATATTTTGAAGATTGTGGTGTTTTGAGATTTGGTCTACACGTGGAAATTAAAGAACTAAAGATGTGAGAAAATGGCACTTAGAGCAGACTCTATGATCAGGTCTATGAGTCATAGTTATTACGACTCGTTGTCATGCCTCATAGAGGGAAACAGTGAGTATTAAAAGTTAGCACACACACTATGAGCTAACCTTACAATTCATAGGGTCTCCTACGAGTCCTAAGTGGGATTCGTAGTGCCTAGGTATGCATTCTAAATTTTCATAAGTGTTGGATCTGCTACGAGATCAGGACCTATGAGTCGTTGGACAATCTACGACTTGTAGTCGGGGTCTCGTAGCCCCGATCTGCAACTTTTTAAAAGGGCAATCCGGTTTAATATAAGAGCGGTTAAATTTTCATTACAAATGCCCTAAACTCGATGGAAACCCCAAATCATTCCCCTTATTCACTATTCCGACCAAAATACCAGCTTCCCACATCATTTGCTGGTGAGTACTCCAACGAGGACACCATTCTCTAGGGTTTCAGCATATTTTTCTGTCTATTTTGCATTGGTTCAAATTATCAACTATTTGGTAAGCTTCATGGTTAATTTTAATGCACTGTTGTGGTGAGTTTCATTCTTTAGATGATAAGATATCATGAAGATTCATACCTGTGTGATGATACTTTGGTCTATGCATGAAAACTAGGGTTTGAGTGCTTTGAAATTGTTGTTATGAATTAAGCCTTGTTCAAAATTCTTGTGTGCGTAATCATAGCTATGAGAATACTGGCCCGATAAATGTAGTGCTTAAGTATTGTCTGAACACTGGGCAAGTTATTCTCTAGAGTGGAATGTTGGAAAGTGTCGGTGTGTTTTAATATGCCACATCTTGTTAGGCTTACTTGGATGTGTTTGAATTTCACTTGCATCTCAATAGATTGTTGTGTTGATCATAAGTATGAATCTGGAGGTGCATTGCCTTTGGATTTACTTAGATGCAATAAGGGATTGAATTGGATTTGTGGGAAATGGTTTTGTCTTAGTGGGGATGATTGTTGTTTAGGGTTGACATGCTTGGATGTAGGAATTCTGTGTGTATTTGCATTAATGCTATAAAGTTTGCTTTGATGTTGTTTAATTATTATTTTGATTTATTAACGGTTCTTATGGTAAGGTTGTAGG
Organism: Solanum medicagineum; assembly: GCA_026153255.1. Taxonomy (NCBI): domain Eukaryota; kingdom Viridiplantae; phylum Streptophyta; class Magnoliopsida; order Solanales; family Solanaceae; genus Solanum; species Solanum medicagineum. The sequence continues at coordinate 11,885,873 of JAPFFP010000080.1, forward strand.
CATCACAGATGCCATCTGATTTTTGCTATAAGGACCCACTACGACTCATAGGATCATTCTACGAGTCGTAGTTGCCCCTCGTAGGAGGCAACAATCACCTTTGATCCCTTAACCCTTACCATACTAGACCCATCTATGACTCTTAGTGTCTTCTATGACCTGTAGTAAGGGACTCGTAGCAGTTGCCTAATTGTAATTTGTACTCTGTTCCCTATTATGAGCTTAGACTATGACTCGTAGGTAATGCCATGAGTCATATTTGTGGCTCAAATCTGTAAACAGAATGATATTTCTTTTAGGCAGCATTGTCCTATGAGGCTATTGTACGATGCGTAGGACACCCTACGAGTCGTACTTGTACCTCGTAACTGCAGACCTGCAACTGTATCAGTGATTTTTTATACCTAAGTGTTTTTGTTTCTTGTTCTTTGTTATCTGATTTGTTTGATCAAATATCTTGACACTCACATGTGTTGTGCGGTTGGTTTGCAGATATCATGCCTCCAAAGGACAAAGAGCAGTCCAAACGTCCCAACAGAGATTGGTTGATGAATCTTCCAAGACTAAGAGATCTAAGGGATCTTTAGAAGTTCACAAGGTCAAAATAGACCCTGAGGCTAACATACCTTTGACTCGGGCTCATGCAGCTCATACACCTATGGAAGTGAGTAGTTCCTCCTAGTCTGAAGAGGAGGAACACGAGAGTGATGGAGATGGATCTGAGAGTAGTTTGCCATAGATGACCCCCACACGTACCGAGATAGATTCTTAGGAGGGGTCAGAAGCCCAGTAGGAGGAAGTCTAATACATCCCCCAGTCGACCATAACTAGTGTTTTGTATGAATGAAAGAGATTTGTGACCAAGGGCTAGAGCCAAAGGGTCAAGGTAAACTAGTTTGACAATTCCATGAGGAGTTTAGGCTAAACGACTCTGGGCTGGACAGGGTACCAGGGTTAGATGCAGAGATAGATAGACATGGACTACGATAGACTACATAGCAGCTAGGCAAGTATGCCCCTTACGTAGTCCATGAGTTTTATATAGCTTATTTTGCTAAACTTCGCAGAGGGCTACCAAAGAACAAGAAGTTGATCGAGCAGCCTAGGATACGAGCGGTGCCTGTCTGGGGTCGGAGATTTCCTATTTCGGAGGATACTATCCGACGGATTCAGTTTAGGCCTACCTATAGAGTGCCTCAGTCCACCGCAGAGTATGATGGTCGTATTGACAGAATGAGGAGAGTGGTGAGTGAGAAAGACATTAGGGCCAAGACCAAGCTGCTACAGTGGATAGCCAACTAGATATGTAAGGAGGGGTTCGAGTCGACGTGTGTTACAAACCACATAGATCCGATAGTGAAAGCCCACCTCTCTTTTCAGGCCAAGTTTTGGTGGTCCATTATCTGTTGGCGTACCTGACCTACTTTCACGAATAATGTAATCACCTTGGAGCGAGTTGTGTCATTAGCCAGCATTCTTGCTGGTTATGAGATAGATTGGGCCCAAATTATCTCCGAGCAAATCCACGAGTCCACTGTTCGGACAAACACCTCACTTCCATTCCTTATAGACCTCCACCGGGACCAGCATATCGAGGCCACACGCACATATGGATCCTAGGCTGATAAAGGCTGATGAGAACCCTGTGGCCCTACCACGTGCAGCTCCTTCACCGATCCAAGATTTATTCCCAGTTGGGCCTCAGACTCAGGGTTCGACTCCAGCTACCACCGGTACTACTCCAGTTACTTCAGAGCTTTCCCTAGCTGTTGAGATTGAGTCTAATCCATCCTTTAGTACCCCAGCACCAGCGTCATCCACTGTTCAGGTTGATTCTCTTATATCTACTTTTGCTTTTCTGGCACTGGTGCGCATGGTGGCTATAGCAGAGTCAAGGTTAAAGGCTTTAGTATCTCAGGTCAGACTATTCGGGATTCAGAGGAGAGGGTGAAGGCATTCACTTGTGATTTGGTAAATGAGAGATTTAGGGTGGTTAATGCCAGAGTAGATGTATTTGAGGCGAGAGTCCAGTGGAGACTTGAGGGTGCTCGGCCTGCTAACACAAGCGCAGTGACACAGGAGTTAGCCAAATTTAAGGTCGACTTATTGCAGATGTTAGCAACCCCTGTTGCAGTATTTGAGGTAGTACCATCGGATGATGAGATTTTTGATTAGTTAGCTGACCACCCACATGCCCACGAGAAGAGGCCCCTCGAGACAGATCACCCAGAGTTGAGCCAGTAGAGGCCTAGGCCTAATAACCCAGCATTACTGGAGGAGAAGCCGATACCAGAGGAGCTTGTGCAGGAGTCGATACTGTTGGCGGCTATATAGAGAGATAGGGAGCAGCACACTTCATATGGAGAGGGTAGCTCACATACATACAGTTGTGACCTAGATAGCTGAGGAGGAGGTCGTGACCCAGGACCCGGCTGACCAAACAGATACCGGTGCTTGAGCACCATGATGTTTGACTTTTGACCCCAGCGCTTATCTTTTATATATGGATACGTTTTTCTTTCTCTTAGAAAATATTTTTATTATGTTGGTTTTTGGATTTGTTTAAATGTTTAATTTTGGATGTTATTTTTACCTATGTTTTGTATGTTAGGTTTTGAAATGTTAGTTTTTAATATATATATGTGTATATCTGTTTTTTCGTTATTTGCTTTTCGTATATGTTTCTACTTTGAGGAGAAAGTATTCTATTTTGTTGGAGTGTGGGAAGTTATGGATTAAAGTGAAGTCTAAGAATTTCTTGTCGTGCTTCTTTTTCCTTGTGGATGTTTAATTTTTTATTGAACCGATATGTTTAAGTAGTATAGATAATGTGTAAATACATAGTAGTATGGCCTTTTGGCGTATACATAAGTCTTTAAATGCTTTTTCAATGATTTGAAAAAAAATTAGGTACCCTTAAAAAATTTGATATTGTTGGCTATTGATGTAATCATGCATTTTGACTATCTGGTGATGTTTGTTCTTATAATGTTAAGGTAAGTTGAGGCTGGAAGCATGACCTGTGAGTTTATACTTGATTGTATGTGCAATTTCATGTGTGTTGTGAGCTTATTTTACTGCATTCATGCATCATGTATGGACTCAAAACTTGCCTTATTACTCGAAGATTGGTTTGGTGATGTGTTGATTTGGAAGGGATCTTAGGCCTTTGCTCTGATTGAGAGCCCACTCTTGCCTAAATGACCTACCAAATGAGCTAGTGAATCCTTTGTTTCAAAGTTTGATGAAATACCTTGACCCTGGTCTATCCTTGAACATGTGAACCTTACTTGAGGCTGAAATCCCAAGTTGAGGATGACTACAAATTGTGGCCCTTGTTTGGGGAATAGATATTGTGTACTTCCCTCAGGCTAAAAGCCAAAGTTGAGGGTGGCCTTTATTATG
>JAPFFP010000080.1:11889377-11902442 GCA_026153255.1 Solanum medicagineum
TATACCCTTGACCCTCTTAAGCATTTAGACTCACATATCGCCCATTAACGCGAGATTCAAGCACTTTCAAGAATTGAACCTAATTTGACCAAACCATAACATAATTCATTTACATAGCATTAGTACATGTAAAATGTGGGGTGTTACATCAGCACAAGGTATACACAACCTACCTTGGGCTTCATCAAGGATCTTTTCCACTAAGCCATCAGCACAAGGTACACACAACCTACCTTGGTACCTAAGGGCATCATCTCCCCCCTTGGGAGAAAACTTCCACCTTGCCCTCTTCCACCAAGGCCTTCAATTCTAACAAGGAGAGATCAAGGTCTTGATTTGCTCTTACCTCATCAACCAATGAAGATTTAGAACTATCAACAACAATATCACCACCATTATCAACCTCTTTCAATCTAACCCCCAATCTAGCCCACTAGTGAACCTACCTAGTCACCTCCATGCTACCACTATCAACATGAATAAGGCTAACCATAGGCACCTACTCAAAGCATCCACCACAACATTAGTATTACCAGGATGATAATGCACACTCATATCATAATCCTTAAGAAGCTATAACCAGCTCCTTTGTCTCAAGCTAAGATCCCTTTGAGTGAACACATATTAGAAACTCTAGTGAACGGTAACACAACAACATGCACCCCATATGACCAATGACATTCAATTTTTAAAGCGAAAGCCCCAGCTGCCAACTCAAAGTCATAGATAAGATAATCCATCTCATGCATCTAAAATTGTCTAAACGAATAAACTTCCACCTAACCATCTTGCATCATCACACAACCCAAACCAATCTGGGCTACATCACACTACACAACAAACCCTTCAACCCTTCTGGTAGAGACAAGATAGGAGCTGACACAAACTTATCTTTTAAAGTTGGAAACTCTTTTCACACTCAACAGTTCACACAAACTTAGCCTTCTTTCGGGTCAACTTAATCATGGGAGAAGCAACAGAAGATAACTCATTCACAAACCTCCGGTGGTAACCCGCTATGTCTAAGGAACTCCTAATATCCAAGGGATTCAAAGGTCTAGGCCAATTTCTATTCACATCATCTCCTTAAGATCAATCTTAATACCATCCCCCGACGCCACATGACCTAGGAAGGTAACCTCCTTTAACCACATTTCACGGTTCACATACCTAGCATACAACTTTTCTTGCCTCAAGATTTGCAACACTACCCCAAATGGTTCACAAGTTCTACATAAATCCATACTTCATCACTAGAGAACACCATAAGCATAACAAGGTAGGGACTAAAGACCCTATTCATTAAATCCATAAACATAGCCGGTGCATAAGCCAACCAACAACTCCAACATACTCAAAAGGCTCACTCCTTAATTTGAAAGATACTTTGGGATATCACCTACCCTCATCACCACTTGGGAAAAAACCCGAACCAAAGATCAAACTTAGAGAAGTGACTAACTCATTGTAGTTGACCAAATAGATCGACCATTCTTAACCATCATGTCACAACTTATGGTTCTATAATCAAAGGAGGCACAATATGCAAGTAGTTGGACACCCTCAAGACCTCTAATCAAACAAACTAAGTTCAATCAAAAATCACAAGACAAGACCCTATGCAATAAAAACGTGGGGCATCCCTTAGAGATCAATTATACCTTAGGACAAGCAACGGACTTACCCCTTTGCAACCACTTCACAAGCCCCTCACTCAAAGACGAATCTAATAGGGAATCAAAATATGACTCTACGGGCACTATATTCAATGAAGACACAACACGCGTGCAACTAATCCACCCCAAGCATAACATCAAAATTCGCCACACAAATCCACACGTCACAAGGCAAGACCTAATGTGACATGAACACGAAACAACACCTAGGAACTTTCAAACAACAATAAGCTCGCCAATGAGATAGACACCAAAGAGAGTACGGGACACACATGAAACCCACTAGAAAATAAAAGAATAATGAAAGAAATAGTGGCATACCGTGCCCCTCAGTGCAAACACATCAAATCCAAAGAAAATTTCAACATACCGGTAGCAACATTGAGCACCTTATCCCATTCTTGAGCCACTTAATCAACATGACCACCTTGATGCGAAGGTCGACACCTTTACACTTCATTTGAACATATGGACAATTCATTAGCTTGTGACCCACTTTGCTACACCCATAACAAACATTAGCCTTTCTTAAGCATGGGCCACCATGGTACTTTTCACACCGTTGACACTTAGGATTAGTCACTCTTATTGTGTTTACGAGGGCAATCCATTACCTTATGACCCAACTCTCCACAACCATTACAAGAGTCGGTACCTCTCAAGCATGGGCCATCGTGGCGCCCACCATATTTTGGGCACCTAACATGAGGCACCACACCACCTCTACCTTTGGGACTTTGGAACTTTTCCTCACCATGGGCCCTCTTGGCCTCACCACCTCTCCTCTTACCGTTTGAAGTCTCGGGAGCATTCACTTATTGACCGAGGTGAGTTTCCAAGTTGGCCGCCGCTATGGCCACTTCCCATAGAGCATTGTGGACCTCCGCATTCATCATATCACCAACCGGAGTAGCTTGAGACATATCTTGCAATGTAATCGTTGGACATTAGCAATAAGCTCTAGGGGATCTAACTTTATCGCATGACATAGATCAGGAAAAAGTGAAACATTTCCTGGAATGCCTTATAGTCTCCTATTCATAGTCATGGCGCACTTCACAACCATGAATAAGACTCTAATCGATGTGGTGTGTTGGACGCTGAGGACCTAACAACCTAGTGCTCTGATACAATCTTTGTCACACCCCGAGTCTAGACGTGACCACCGAATGGGTAGCCCGAAGGAATCCCAAACAAGCCTCATAGCATATTAGTACACATCCTTGGTCTCAGAAAAAATTAAAATGACAATAAAAGATAAGCATAAACAAGGGAAATTGGGTCTAAGGGTAAATTTCCATATCATAAGCACCACAAAACGTGAGTCAAGGCTCATAGCATAGATAAATAACATGTCCAACAACACTTCTAAACCCTAGATACTTAGCAGGGGCCAACACAAGCAACCGGGTTCACCCTCATAATAATGACAATAGGTAATTCAACATAAAAATCATAGTATAAACATGAGCTTGAGAGAAGATAGATAGTGTCCCCAGAATTGAGGACTCACCATAAAATATCTTGAACAATCTGCCTAGCTTTGAGAAGAATCAATAGGAGCTTTGATTCCTACATGGTGATATCATGTAGGCATAGAGTATGCGTTAGTACATTTAAATATACTAAGTATGTAGGATGAAATGCAACAAGTGATAGGTATCATAGGCAAAATTCATAATCATAAGCAATTGATAGCATACTAATAATATGACATGTAGGAATGATGCTTAAAGTAAAATCATGCTTATATAGAACATAATACGAGTGTAAAGAGTGACCATCATAGTGTAAGCCAAGGCCTACCACCCCCTTGGATAGGCGCATGAGGTATGAACCCCTTCATGAGGTTAATAGAGTACAAATGCCCCACCGAGGTTGATGGAGTACAAACCCCCCATCAAGGTTGACAGAGCACAAACCCCTTATCAGGGTTGATGGGTACCAACCCCCAACAAGGTTACCCAGGCCTACCATCCCCCGAGCTAGGCGACCAAGGTACAAACCCCTCGATAGGTTACCCAGGCCTACAACCCCCTGAGCTAGGTTTGGTTATCCCCAACACAATATAGAGATAATATCATATATATATATATATATATATACACACACACACACATAGAGAGAGACACACTCCTTTCATCATCATACACATACATTCCTTTTCATCATCATCCCATCATCATTTCATCATCATATAGCCATTCATCTCATAAAACATACATTGGACCTTCAATTCCTCAAGAATCAATAATCGGACATTTTTTCAAACACTTAGAGGGTATGTAATATTGTGTAAAACCATGCAATTTAAGAGTGAAATCATGCTAGAAATATCAGTGCAAAGCCATTAATAGATAGTTGGTAACACCCTCAACCAATATAGATCAACACCCTTCATCAATTCTCATATAGACCTTAGATTCATAGCTCCAAACAAAGTAAAACAGTCACTATTTCATAAACCCAACATAGTGTGCAGTGAATTTCATAATGAATAAGACCCATTAATAAATCAACTTTAAATCATGCAATTTCGAGTAAAAGAGCTTGGGTATCATGGGTGAAGGGAACCCATGAAAGAAACCCAGATACTTTAGCTTTTGGAGGATCTTTGAAGAAGATTGGAGATGGAGACGTGAAGCTTAGTTGAATTCCTTAAGGTCTGGAGAGGGGTTTGGCACTTGAATCTTGAAAGAAATATAAGCCTAGGTGTTTGAGTGAATATTGGGGAATGTTTAGAATGATATGAGGGTGACAAATGACTAAGTGTATGTATTTTATCATCTGGAAAGACTTATGCCCAATATTTAAAAGTTTTGGACTGAGTTAAAAAAAACTGGACAGAAATAACACTGGGGCGCGTTGCGCCCTAGATGCACTAACGTCACTATTTTCGTGCTCATTTGAAAATTCAAATTTTGCTACGGTTGTTCTTAAATTGAGGTTAGACCCTTTTCCCCCTAAATATGACCCCATGAACAAGAATGTGAAGTTAGATTTTTTATATCATACATGAATTTTGAGATAAAAGGAAATTACGAATCTAGACACTTCCGAGGCACATTTTCGGGCACTTTTTGGGGTCATTACATATTTCATAATAAGTTAGACTTTATTTACCTTGTATTTCATTTCTTTCCATCTTTCTTGTTCTCATGATTTTTTACTGAGTCTTAAATTAGGATAGGCTTTTAAAGACCCTAGATTGGACTTATAATTGTGTTATGCCTTGGTATAGAGTGATTTGTCCTATTTAAGGATCATGTGAGTGACCTTAGATCATGTTTGAGATTTAGTTGATTATTATAGGACTAAAGTGTCTTTTATATCTTACTATGAATTTTAGTAGACCTGATTGATGATAATGTGCCTCGAGCCGATACCCAAGGCCTTAGAATCCAATCATGACCATGGAATTGACTCATTTGTCCTCGGCTTTGAATTGAGATTATAGTTTTGGGGTAAGGCTTATTGTTGAGTGATGTATTTTGTGTTAGAATCTAAAATTTGAGAGGCTTACTGTGGCTATAGATTTGTTTAGCTGGCTTAGGTAGACTTGACTTATGGACTTGGTATAGGCGATTGTTATTTAGATAGCTTCCGCCTCCTAGTTTTTTTTTTGGGCTTGGGACTCCTGATGTTCCATGGAATATATATATGTTGTTCTCTATGTATTTACTAAAATACTTAGGACAAAAAAATTTGTTAAAAAAAAGCTTTTGCAGTAAATAAAATTTTTGTGTTACAATAAACAGAACTTTTGTAGAAAAAAATTGCAAAACAAAACTTTTATAGAACAAAACTTTGTGAAAATATTAACCACAAAGCTTCTAAACAAATTTTCAAAAACTAGTAAATCAAAATAATAAAAATATGAAGGAAAAAAAAAAGAAGTATCCGAGTCCATAGAATTTATTGTGTTCTTAAGAAATTTAATCCCCTCACTGTACCCGAGGTTGTGGATTATTTCCTCCCAGGATAAAATGGATATACTTGTTAAAGAAGTAGTAGCACCTCAAACTTAAATAACTTCAGCGAACTCAAAAGGCAGCAATGAAATCACACTAAGACTCTACTTTTATTTGAAAGAAATGTATGCAGATGAAGGAAATGTAATCTCAAAAAATGAGAGAAGACCTCTCTATTTATAGCCAAGAAAGGGTGTTTATTGTGCCTTACTAGGAAAGTCACGTCCGTATGGAAAAGACATAATCTTTAGAAAGGTCACCACTCTTAGGAAAAGCTATGACCCTTTAGAAAAGTCACCACCCTTCATATCTATTCACGCCTTTAAAACCCCGCAAAACCCCACATGAATGGGAATGACTATTTTTTAAGAAAAAATAAAAATAAATAAAAAATACATGCATTGAAAAACTTGTGTGATTCGTAAGTAAGGATTAATTGCATTTCGATAAGTAGGTTTTCCTTTGAACTTTCCATAGTGAACATATGTCGGATATACTCGATCAATCAGTAGATGTGATATCTTTGAACCGTTGATCTTTGTTGCACACCTAGACAACATAAGTCACACAACAAATCCTTTAACTGGTCTTGATTCTCATTGTTTTGTTCGTTTCAGCCATGAATATTTCTTGGTTCATAAGTGCATAAAAAACTGGCCTTACCGGATTCTCCTTGAAGCGACTTAAACATCACACTTACATAGGTGATTTCTAAATATATTAACCTATCGATACACTATTTGACATACCCTGTATCAAACTTAGAAACCATTAAAAGGTCATATTACCTTATCCTTGTTCGTGAACATTTTCTTATCATGAGAATGGACATTAATCATAGTTTTGACAATGTTGAACCGTCATCAATGACTTCGTTTGATCTCTTTGAATCTACATCTTGGGATCTCTAGTATTCTAGGTATAGTTACTACCACAATGATTTGTTCTCAGCCATAGTTTCATTCTCTTTGATGACTTCTCAACTCCCTCTCTAGTTAGGTCTTTTGTAAATGGATCCAACACATTATCCTTTGACTTAACATAGTCAAGTGATAATTCCACCAGAGAGTAGTTGCCTAACGGTATTAAGTCTTCATCGTATGTGATCGGACTTACCATTATACATAACGCTCCCAGCTCTTCCTATTGTCGCTTGACTATCACAGTGTATGCATATATGAGCCATTGGTTTGGGCCAAAATGGAATATCTTCTGAAAAATTCTGAAGCCATTCAGCTTCTTCACTAGCCTTGTCTAAGGCGATGAACTCAGCCTCCAATATAGATTAATCTATATATGTTTTTTTGGACAATTTCCATGAGATTGCTCCTCCACCAATGGTAAAGACGTATCTACTTGTGAATTAGTCTCAGTTAACCCAGTAATCCAGTTTGCATCACTATATCCTTCAACAACTGTTGGATACTTGCTATAATACAAAGCCATGTTTTGAGTATGTTCCAAATACCCAAAAACTCGTTTCATCGCCATTCAATGAGTTTGATTGGGATTACTCATGTACCGACTCAATTTACTTCGAGCACAAGCTATGTCTGGTCGTGTACAGTTCATGATGTATAACAAACTTCCCAATACTCTAGCATAATCCAATTGAGACTTACTTTCACCTTTATTCTTAGCCAAATCAAGGTTCAGATTAATTGGAGTTCTTGCACTTTTGTAGTTTAGGTACTTGAATTTTTCTAGTACCATTTTAATATAATGAGATTGAGGCAGTGCCAGACCTTGAGGAGTTTTGTGAATCTTAATTCCTAATATCAAGTTAGCAACTCTTAGATCTTTCATATCAAACTTACTAGCAAGCATACGCTTAGCAGCATTTAGGTTAGCAATGTCGTTACTCATTATTAACATATCATCCACATATAAGCAAACAATGACAATTTTTTTGGAGTTTTTTTAATGTAAACACATTTATCACACTCATTAATTTGGAAACCATTTGACAACATTGTTTGGTCAAATTTTGTATTCCATTGTTTGGGTGCTTGTTTGAGTCTATACAAAGACTTAATAAGTCTGCATGCCTTCTTTTCATTTCCATGGAACTATGAAGCTTTCTGGTTGCTCCATATGGATTTCTTCCTCCAAATCTCCATTTAAGAAGGCTATCTTGACATCTATTTGATAAATTTCGACACTATACACTGCAGCTAATGCATTAACGTTCAAATTGACATAATTATTGTTATCGGTGAGTACGTATCAATGTAGTCAAGACCTTCACGTTGTCTAAATCCTTTAACAAGAAGCCTCGCTTTGTATTTGTCAGTAGTGCCATCAACTTTCATTTTCCTCTTGAAAATCCATTTATATGTGGAACTCTGTTGAGTATTCAGTTAGCCGTAAGAATAGCACCCCCCACAAGTTCTGGGGCAGACCAAAACTAATTAGCATGGCATTCATCATCTCTTTAAGTGTTTGATTTTTTCTTTCTGCAATTCCATTGGATTGTGGTGTGTAAGAGGCTATTGTTTGTTGAATAATGCCATGTTTTAAACATATTTACTCAAAAGGAGATTCATATTCTCCGCCCCGATCACTCTTGATTATTTTGATCTTTTTGCTAAGTTGTGTTTCAACTTCACTTTTATACTGTTTGAATGCTTCAATTGCCTCATCTTTATTACTAAGTATATAAACATAGCAGTATCATGTCCATTCATCAATAAATGTGATGAAATACTTTTTTTCTCCACAAGAAAGTATTGACTTCATGTCACAAATATCTATGTAAATTAAGTCTAAGGGATTTGAATTCCTTTCAATAGACTTATAAGGATGCTTAATATACTTATATTCCACACATACTTATAATTTTGACTTTTTGGTTTCAAACTTTGGCAATAGATTCAAATTACTCATTTTTTGCAAGGTTTTATAATTTACATGTCCTAAATGTGAATTCCATAGATTGTTTGACTCAAGTAAGTAAGAAGCGGCCTAAATTTTATTATTTTCAACAATCATTACATTCAGTTTGAAAACGTCTTCAGTAAGGTAGTCTTTCCCTACATATATTTCATTTTTGCTAATTACAACTTTATCAGAAACAAAAATAAATTTGAATCCATTCTTGACGAAGAGACCAACAGAAATTAAGTTTTTCCTCATTTCTGGGACATGACAAACTTTGTTAGAGTCACCACCTTGTAGGATGTCATCTTTAAACATACTTTGCCATAACCTTCAACTTTTGCCGTGGAAGAATTTCTCATGTAAATGGTCACATCAAGTGCAGTAGGGGCATATGTTGCAAAGGCTTCTTTTTCAGCACAAATATGTGTAGTGGCTCCAGAATCAAGCCACCACTCCTTGGGGTTTCCTACTAAGTTGCATTGAGTCAACATGGCACATAAGTTCTCCACTTTTTCATTCTTCTCAATCATATTGTCTTGATTTTTTTCTTTTGCTTCTTTGAAAAAGGGCAATCAATAGCTTTATGTCCCGTCTTCCCACAATTATGACAGTTACCCTTGAACTTCTTTTTAGGTGGATTGTTTTCTGGTCCAAACAATTTCTTTCTCTTCTGACATTTGGTCCTTCTTCAACAATATTTGCCCCAACTATTGTTGAACTTGTTTGTGACCTCTTTTCTATCACCTTATTATCTTTTTCAATTCTCAAGCGAACAATAAGATCTTCCAAAGTCATCTCCCTGCATTTGTGTTTCAAGTAATTTTTGAAGTCCTTCCAAAGTGAGGGTAACTTCTCAATGATGGCTGCCACTTGGAAAGCATCATTCACAACCAATCCTACATTAAAGATTGTGTGAGTGTTAAGAACAAATTTAATATGTTTAAATCAGGTATTAAATCAAATTATACCTTCTGCAAGGAGATCATGAATTATAACTTGCAACTCTTGAACTTGGGTAACAACAGCTATACTGTCTACTATCTTGTAGTCCAGGAATTTTGTCATAATAAACCTTTTTTATTCCAGTATCTTCAGTTTTGTAACTTCTTTTACAAGGCATCCCAGAGTTCCTTGGAAGTCTTCATGTGACTATACACATTGTATAAGTCATCTTGCAAACCACTCAGAATGTAATTCCTACATAGAAAATCTGAATGCCTCCAAGCTTCAGTCACCAAAAGTTTTTCATCGTCCGGTGTTCCTTCAGCCAATACAGGAATATTCTCATTAATGTATCTTTGTAGACTTAGGATAGTCAAGTAGGAGAACATCTTCTGTTGCCACCTCTTGAAATCTACACCGAAAAATTTTGCAGGTCTTTTTGCCGGTAGAATTGTAGGGGCGGCATTTGAACGACTTGAAGATGCAGTAGATGGTATTGTAGCAGTCGTTGTTACAACATTCAATTCATTTGAGTTAGTCATTTTTTTATCACAAACAGACAAATACTCAACTCTCAGAAGATTCAGAAATTTTAAAACTAGAAATACAGAAAGGGAAAAATAAAATAATAAATTCCTTAAGATTGTTGTTCTCTATGTATTACTAAAGTACTTAGAACAAAAACATTTGTTAAAAAAAACTTTTGCAGTAAACAAAACTTTTGTGTTACAGTAAACAAAACTTTTATAGAACAAAACTTTGTGAAAACAATAACCACAAAGATTCTAAACAAGTTTTCAAAACCAGTAAATCAGAACTAATAAAAAGATGAAAAAAAAAGTATCCGAGTCCACAGAATTCACTGTGTGTACTTAAGGAATTTAATCCCTTCACTGTACCCGTGGTTGTGGATTATTTCCTTCCCAAATAAAATGGATATACTTGTTAAACAAGTAGCGGTACCTCAAACTTAAATAACTTCAGCGAACTCAAAAGGCAGCAACGAAATCATACTAAGACTCTACTTTTATTTGAAAGAAATGTATGCAAATGAAGGAAATGTAATCTCAAAAAATGAGAGAAGACCTCTCTATTTATAGCCAACAAAGGGTGCTTATTGTATCTTACTAGAAAAGTCACATCCATATGGAAAAGACATAATCTTTTAGAAAAGTCACCACTCTTAGGAAAAGCTATGACCCTTTAGAAAAGTCACAACCCTTCATTTCTTATTCACACCTTTAAAACCCAACAATATATATAGACATAAGCACACACACATATATTGTTATCTGTTGTTGGATTCGAAGCCTTGATTTGGAAGCAGTTGGACCCCAGATTAGTCCTCTCAGCCTTTGTCTCTTTAGTGGTAGAGGTTCGCTTTCGTAATTATAGACTATGACTATTTTTGTGTGATTCGTGTTTCGTAAACATGTGATTATACTATTAGACTAGTAAAATAAATTAAATGATCCTATAAACTATGTATCTGATGAAATTCTTCGATGGGTAAAAATTCATGTGTTTTTTTTCTCTCCACGCTTTTGTTTGGTGTGAAATTAACACAACTAGTTAACTCAATATTGTCAAAATGACACTATTCGTCCATACAGCTTCTTTTATGATACAAGTCTTAATAAAAATGATTAAGAAAAAGTTTGTGTCAATATCAAAGATAGAGGATTTTTAATTGGTTTAAGATTTTTAATCAGAGATAGCAAAGGTCGATCTAGAAGTGGCAAATTGGTGGATTGGATTGAATATGGATTGAGCCAAAATAGATTGGATCACAATCCATCCGTATAAAATATGGGTAAGTATGGATTTGGTCAAATATGGTTTGGATAAGAATAGTTCCAACCTACTTTATTCTCTTGAAGCCAAAAAAGATTAAGTCAAAGCTAAATTATTAAGTTCAATCCAATCACCCCAACCCTACTCCCAAATAATTTTTTTCTTCAATTTTTTTAATAAAAGTTCGGTTCTTTGGTGTACCAAAGTTTTGAGACCTTTACACCGAATCGAAGAACTGAACTTTTGAAAAAAGAACACCTACTCGAACCAAAAAATCGAATTAGATTGGTTTGGTTAGATTTTTTGATTTTCTGGTAATTATGCTCACCCCAATAAAAAATTAAAAAAAGTGAAATTTTGTTTGCCCCCCTCCCCCCACGACTAGCGAACCGAAAAATCGAATTAGTCAGGTTTGGTTTAATTTTTTAATTTTTTGGTATTTATACTCGCTCCAATAAAAAATAAATTTTTTTTGCCCCCTCCCACCCCGACACCGAACTGAAAAATCGAATTAGTTTAGTTTGAACGATTTTTCAATTTTTCGGCATTTATGCTAGCCCCAATAAAAGATTTTTTAAAAAAAGTTAAATTTTTTTGCCACCCCATCGGCACCGAGCTGAAAAACTGAATTAGTTTGGTTTGATTCGATTTTTCAATTTTTCAATATTTATGTCCATCCCAATAAAAAAAGTTTTCAAAAAAGTCAAAATTTTTTGCCCCCCATCGACACCAGTAAAAAATTTAAAAAAAAAACAAATTTTTTGCCCCCCTCCCCACCACTCCGACACCGAACTAAAAAATCGAATAAGTTTCGTTTAGTCCGATTTTTTATTTTTTGATATTTATGCCTGCCCCAATAAAGGATAAAAAAAAAATTCTTTGTCCCAACCCCCCTCCCCACCCCGACATTGAATCGAAAAATTAAATTAGTTTGGTTAAGTTTGATTTTTCGGTATTTATGTCCCCCCCAAAAAAAAAAATTTATTACCCCCCCCCCCCCGACCCCGCGACGCCAAACTGAAAAAACGAATTGATTTGGTTTGGTTTGATTTTTCAGTGTTTGTGTCCACCCCAATTGAAAAATAAAAAAAAAAAAGATTTTTGTTTCTCCCCCCACCCCGACATCGAATTGAAAAATCGAATTAGTTTGTTTTGGTTCAATTTTTACTTTTTTGGTACTTATGCCTATCCCAATATAAAATAAAACAATCGTTAATTTGTTTTTGCCCGCCCCCCCTCTCCGTTCCAAATTTTTTTAAGAAACATAAAAAAAAAATCATGCACACAAAATTTTTTTTTAGAATAATTAAGAATTTTTTATTATGAGTTGGGAAATTTATGGGTCTCTATGGATATCCATATTTTACCATTTTGATTATATTCGTATGAACTCTTAAAATATATCAACCTATATTTATCTATTTAGAAAATATGAGTGATTCATTAAAATAAATATGAATAAAATAAATTCTTTTTACTTTATATTGACTAAAATTGTCACCCCTAGCTTAAGGATGCTCTCTTCCAAGTTATATATTTATTCTCTGCTTATTTGTTCAATTTTATTTTCCTTTCTTACTTCTGTTCTTTTTTTTTGATGGGTGATTCTGTTGTCTTCCAAGGAGTCGATCTTTCTTCTCATCATATAAGATTTTATTATGGACGAAATATTTCACTTTCATTTTTATACATTTATACAGCTTAGTTGTTGGTTTGTAACAGCCCGGACCCCACACGTGCATATATTGTCCGCTTTGCCAGCCATGGGTCACCCATGCACCAGCGCACGGTTTTGTTTCTCC
>JAPFFP010000080.1:11902542-11933910 GCA_026153255.1 Solanum medicagineum
TCTCCCAAGATCTTCAGCATTATGGTGCTATTGCTACGAGGTCCTTGGTTCAAAAGCGAGAAGATCTCGGTGCTTTCACCATAACCTGCACCATTGGAGATGTGGAGTTTGCAAGGGAACTATGTGATCTAGGTTTCAGCATTATTTTGTTTCCCCTTGCAATCTTCAAAAAGCTAAGATTAGGAGCCCCTACTTTGACGAGCATATGGTTGTTGATGGCTGATCGCACGGTGAAGAAGCCTGTGGGGATACTGTACGATGTGCTGGTCAAAGTTGAAAAGTTAATATTCCCCGCATTTGTGTTCCTAGATTGTGAAGTTGACTTCGACGTCCCAATCATATTGGGAAGACCGTTCCTAGACATTGGGCGAGCACTAGTGGATATGGAAGCCGGCCAACTCAGGTTCAGATTGAACGATGAAGAAGTCGTCTTCAATTTATGTCAGTCCATGAAGCGTCCAGATGCTCTGAAAAGTGAAGTCTAGGCAATTGGTGAATCTGAGCAACCAATTTTCCCAAGTCGTGTTGCGATAGTAAATTAGGCACTACTTGGGAGGCAACCCAAGGTTTTTGATGTAATAATATAGTGGTAGGTTTGTTTTCAGTTTTTGGACTCATAAGTAGTTTATTTTGTTGTATTTTGATTGTAATTGGGGACATTGGGCTTGTTGCATATAGGGTAACAATGTGTTCTATGAAGAATATGTTGGTGCATGGCTAAGTCAGCCATTTTTCGCTGAGAAGAGCAACAAAAAGTCTCTACGACTAGTTTTACGGGTTGTATATCACACTACAACTCGTACACTATCTCGTAGAGATTTCTAGTGAGCAAAATGTTGTGCGCTCCAGTCCACGAACCAGCTTTACGATCCGTAGATCAAATTATGGGTTGTGAATGGGGCTCGTAGACCCTAAGTAAATTTCCAGAAAAGTTTTTATGTGTTGAGGTTTCTACGAACAACTCTCTGAGTCATAAATCACTCTATAACTCATAAACTGGTCCATGAAACCCACTCCTGAAATCTAGGGTTTGGATGTTCTACAAAACCACAGTTCACGAGGCATAAAATACTCTACGGCCTGTAGTCGGGGCGTGGTAGAGTCCAGGCGCATCAGATTTTAGTTGACCTGATCAAGGTATGAATAATGGAATCAAATTATTTTGACCCTATTTCAGACCTAATTTACAAATATACTTGGCCAGCCCCACCCCAAGAGATTTCGACCACCGAAGGCAGCCATACTCCAACTTTTCGACATTAATTTCTGAGGACCTAGGGTTTAGTGCCTCTTTATCTTCTACAAGTTAATCACACAACTTAGTAATTTTTCGGTTGGTTAAAAACCTTTAATTTGCTTATGTTTGTATAATTGAATTGGAAAATATGTTGGGAATGGTAGTTTAGACACAAAACCCATGTGTGAAATTTGAATTATGGTTTCCCATGTTTACATATTTGTCTAAGTCCAAAATTGGGTATTGTTTCCTTGATTGTATGTTTTGAATATTTTTTGGCACCTATTGAATCACCCACCATCTGTGATGAATTAATTTTGTATGTGAACTGGTGGGTGATGACATAGGTGCGTATTTTTGTTAAGAAATGGTTTATATGTGATGGGGTATATGTGTTGAATAACATGTTGGAGTATTGGTTGTGGTATGAGAATAATGTGGGGATGAGTATTTTGCTTCGATGCTGGTAGAATAAATGATAAAAAAGGTCATATGGGATCTATCGTAATAGGCTTAGAAACGAAGGTAACTGAGTTTTCTTGTCCACGAGTGTCTTTTACGACCCGTGGATTATTCAACGAGTCGTAAATGCCCCTCTTACAAGATTCTAGAAACTTGAAGTTTTTGAGTATCCATCAAACAAGACCTTCTACGAGTCGTAGAGCAATTTACAGCTCATAGAGAGGTCTCGTAAATCCTTTCCCAGAAAAAATTCACACACTGGAATTCTCTATGACTTGTAAACCATTTATGAGTCATACCTAGTCTCGTAGACTTTTCTAGTGACAAAAATTGTTTGGACCCCTATTTTACTAAAGCTCTTTATTATTTGTAATACCAACTACGACCTGTAAAGATTCTTTCACAAACCCTTCTGCAACTTAATCCGAATTATTTATGCATTTCAATTTTTGATTTGTGGACTAAACAAGGTGCGTAAATGTTTATGTTTCAAATACTATGGTCCCAAAAGCCAAACATGATGAGATCCGAGCATTACAGAGGAGGCTCAGAGATGAGTCATCAAATGATGAGTAGGCCACCACACCAAGTGGCTCACTAAAGGACCTCGAGGTCAACACGGACCCGGAGGTTAATAGACCATAGACCAGACCAACTGCCAGGGCTGGGCACACTCAGGCTCTTGTCATCCGCACTCCCCAGTCTAATGTGGGAGGCAACGACAGGAGTGATTACCTAGATGACTCCATCCAGAGAGGCATCCAGCTCTGAGGCAGGCTCTGAGGATGGATCAGAGACGGAGTCCTTTGCATTGCCTCGTTCATCACCACATGATACTCTCACTAGTCCATGGTATGTCACAGGCATGCAGAATATCTATAATAAGGATGTGCTGCAAAAAGAGCGGGGCAAGCCAGCCCACTCCATTTATGAGCCCTGAGTTATCTCAGACAAACTCAATTGTGTCCTCGGTCTCCATGACACGATGATTCCGTATGGGCTTCAGTGGCTTACCAGATCTCTTGAACTATACTCCCTGATCATGGTGAGGGAGTTTTATGCTTTATATGCAGCCACTGTACACAACACTGTTCCCAAGGGGAAGAAGCCCCTCGCTCAGCCTAGACTAACTGAGACGAGAGTGAGGGGACGAAAGATGGACATATGAGACCACCATCCACTAGATGCCTTTTAGACCAGAGTTACCTAACCCAGATCTATCACAGAGTTTGATAATAGGGTGGGGAAGATGAAGGATCCACTGGTGATGAGAGATCCAAAGTCACGAGCTAGCTTAATGAAATGGGTGGCTGGTTATATTACTTAGCAGGGTCGGGAACCTACCGGTGTTGACACATACTCGGAGCCTCTTTTCAAGGCTTCGCTCAGTTTCCCCACCAAGTTTTGGTGGGAGGTTGTTTGATCATGCATCTGACCTACTCTTACTGATAATAATTGGTGCTAGAGCATGTGGTATTGGTTGCCTGCATCTTGGCTTGGTTATGATATTGATTGGGCTTGCCTCATAGCCAAGCAGATTCACGAGGTCGCTAGAAGAGGTCTACCTCCATCCTATCCCTTGCTTGATATAGAGGCTTTGTCTAGAGCCGGGGTGGAGAGTTTACACCAGCTAGACCAGTTGATTGAGGCCCAGTGTACTTTAGAGCCCAGTCTGATCAAGGCTGAAGAGAACCCGGTGGCACTCCGGTGAGTATGACCTGCTCGCATGCCTGAGATGTTTGCCCTAGTACCACCGCTTGGGGTTCACAAACTACCACCGCCACTTCTGGTGCTACTGAGGAGAGGCCCCTGCAGCCCGAGGCAGTTGAGGTGAGGGGGTCCACTACTTTTATTCCTACTCCTCAGGCCATGGCATCAAAGGCTACTCCTGCGTGCATAGTTTACATGTTCCCCACATCTATATAGGCCCTGGCACAGAGGTTATCTCACGCTGAGTCACAGTTAACTCAGCTTGTTCATCAGATTAGGCCATGGGTCCGCCAAGCCATTTCAGACTCAGAAGGTCATATACAGGCATTTGTGATCACTACTATTTAGGATCATCTCTCCATTGTAGATGCCCGTATTGATGCCTTCGAGGAAAAGGTACAACAAAGCTTGGGTACAGCTCAGCCATCAGACTTGACGGCCCTTCAAACAGAGATCCAGCAACTCCGAGCTGACATGATAGCAACACTAGCAGCACTGGTTGCACTACCAAAAAATACACCCCCGGTGCCATTGGTAGATCTGTATGCTCCTGACGAGCCCATTCAGTCTTCCCACAAAAAGAGACCCCGGTACAGAGGATGATGATCCAGATGTTATATGCTCACGTGCAAGGCTTATAGAGTAGGAGGAACTCGAGCTTGTCTTGAGGAGGTCGATGTAGGAGGAGAGATGACAGGCTCAAGAGCATGAGAGCATGAGGGGTGTTGGCCCCTCTAGACAGAGTGCTATTGTCGAGGAAGCTACCCCACAGGAGGAGGGTGGCCAAACTCAGCCACGCACCGGCACTTAGGTGCCCAGGTTGATTTTTGACCCATTTATGTTTTATTTTGCTTTGATTGTGTATTAGGGACAATGCACATCTTTTTCGATGGGGTGTGGGTAGTTATGGGCCCTAGTGAAGTCTGAGTAATTTGGGTCCATAACTACAATTCCAAGGTTTTCTTGCCTGTGTTCTTTTTTTCCCATGGATATTTTTTTTTTGAACTAGCATATTTAGAATGTTTAGATAGTATTTGTAGCATATAGTACTAACCTGTGACATATAACATGTTTTGTGTTTTGTTTGAAAAAATGATACCTACCAAAAATTTTGAATAGTAGTTTAGATAGCAACTGTGCATGTTTAAGTGTGTGACCATGTTTGTTCTAATAAGTGAGGATAAATTTAGATATAAAAGCATGACCTGAGAGTCTTTTGTTGACAATATAGTCAGTGTCAAATAAGTGTGAGCTTAATTTGCTAGATTCATATGTTTTGTGCTAATTCAGAACTTGCCCTATTACTCCAAGTTAGATTGTAGATTAATTGGATTAGGAAAGGATCTAAGGCTTTTGTTCTTAATAGTCCACTCAGCTTGAATGACCAACCAAAATTGCAGTATATCCCTTGTTCCTAATGTTTCATCCTAACATGTACTTATTCTTTGAAAACACCTAATTAACCTAGCTTGGCTAGTTGTAAAATCCTGAAATTAGCCCTGGTCCTTTCTTGAACATTGTGTGCCTTGATTGAGGCAAAAAGCCTAAGTTGAGGATGGCTACTAAAAAGTGGCTTTGGTTCAGAGGATGGACGTTGTGCACATCAACTCAGGCTAAAAGCCTAAGTTGAGGGTGACTGGTGTAAGGGTGAAACACAAAAATGAGGGAAAAAGTTAGTGATATAGAGAAAAAGGGAAAAATCATGTAATAGGTGCAAGAAAAAAGAATTGATGCCTTAGTTGTGAGCTATAAAAAAATGAAGTGTAAAAACAAGGCAAAAAGGTGAAAAATGAAAAGAAAGCACCCAGAAAAGCTTGAAATAGGAGAAAGGGAGAATGAGATAAAAATAAAGTTGGTGGGGAAAAATTGTAGAAAAATGCAGTGTCAAGTAGGCACTTTAGTCACTATGTCCCCAAAATACCATACCAAGGCCCCCTGAGCCTATGTTACAAGCCTAGAAAGTCCTAAAGTGATCCTAGTCTAATTAGTTGAAGGTCTTAGTCATGAGTATAGGGGCAAGCCTATGGCATTAAGCATGATGCATGAATATCTTTTGTGGGAGTGAGTGATTTTGCATAGTCTCAAGGTTATACATGAAACATCATTGAGTGTCAATATGAGACTTCTTTCTATGAGGTCATTTGCATTGTATTGTTAGTGTTAGACTTGTTCAATGATTGTGGATTGTTGATAGTACCCTACTTGTCCTAATTCTGTTGTCACATGCACTAGTTTGTATTGGTTTACTAAATCGCTATCTAATTCTGTTTTGAAAAGGTGGTGTGGTTATCTGCATTTGAGATGTATGTGATATATGCCATTCGGTTCAGGTCTGTGTGTTATGTGTTATTTATATAGATTGAGTCTGTTGCTTGAGGACAAACAACAATTTTAAGTTGAGGATGTTTATGTGCTGTCAAAATACAATACTTTTGATACTTAAAACTTGGAATTTTGTGCGTTTTCAATGAGATGTTAGTTGGTTTTATGTGCTTTTGTGTTATATTTGCAAGATTACAGGGTTGACATTGATTTTGAGAAGAAATTATAGAAGTTGCTAAATTTTAAAGCAGTACAAGACCCTTTATAGGCCATAGATGATTTTTACGGGTCATGAACTGGTTTCGTGGACAATTTCACTAAGGGGTCTATTTTCTGAAATTGATTCTACAGAAATATAGATGAGTCATGGAATGTTTTACGAGTCGTAGAAGATGGTTCGTGTCCTGAGGATCGAAGATTGGGACTTTCTGAAGATTTATCAGATGAAACCCCTTTACGGGTCATAAACTACTTTACGAGTCGTAAAGGGGTGTCGTAGACTTGAAGTTCAAATTTTCATCAGCGTACGAGACCCCAATTACAAGCTGTGGAATGCAATACGGTCTGTAAAACCCTTTTGTATGGTATGCCGATCAGTTATCTTATTTCATTTAGGACTTGTATTTTACTTATTATAAATAGGTTTTTTAGGTTATTTTTCATAAGTTTTCGCATAGTACTCAGAGAACTCAGTAGTTAGAGAGAGAAAATAGTGAGGTTACATTGGAGAGTCTTTAACAACACTTGTATGTGAAATTTCATCTTTAGTCTTGTGATTCTCTTTGACGTTGAATTTAGTTGTTCTTAATTCAGTTGTCAGTTGTGTAACTATTTGTCTTTTCAATTTATAATTCTTGCATCTACACAAAACATGAGTAGCTAAATCCAAAACTAGGGTTGTGGGAACCATGAAGAACTAACAAGGTAAAATTGGATAATTCATAATTCTTGAAAAGTGTGCATGCATGTATAATTATGTCTGTTCATTTCTCATTTTTTTTGATGGTGGCCAACATTAGAACCGGCCTACTTACTGGACCAAGGTAGTAATGAATAGGAAAAGAGATTAATTAACAGGATTTGATTTATGTGTTCTCGTCTAATCAACCACACTGGGCCAAGGGGAGGTTGTACTGGGACTAATAGGTAAGGGTTGGTAATGCACACTATTGAGATGGGCCAAGTCACATAGTGAAATTCACCTCTCGGCTTTGACCAAAGGGCTTGGTGAACTTAACTTACCGTCCTGCATACTACACACTAGAAAAGAATCAGGTTATCCAGTGATGTTGAGTTAGGGAATCATGGGGAATACAATACCATAGTTTCTCTCCGTATTGATTTCTCCCTTGTAATAGTTAGTTTATTTTTACATTGATTATTGCAACCCCCCCCCCCTCCCCCCCCCCCACTTTGGGGAAGTAAGTCGGTTAAGCACTCGAATTGCAGTCGTTGAATTCTCTTGAGTCTATGTATTCCCTGTGTTTCAACCCTAACCTCTGTTAGGTTCTATTTCTTGAAAAAGACCACTTTATTCTCTAAAAAGAGGTGTAACTTAGGCAACATCACCTACAAAGCTTTCTACGATTTGTAAATTTTTCCACAAGTCGTAACTCCTGCTCGGGGAATGATAGACAACTTGATGAAATTTGGATTTTTTTGGAATTTAATGTACGACTTATCAGATGGCTCATATAGCGACTTACGAGCCGTAAGTCAGGCCGTGGAAGGAGGATCAGAGAAAGTTTTGAAGGGTCCAAAATGTTAGCAGACGAAACCCCTATCCTACTACTCATAAAATGGACCATGACCTGTAAATAGGGTCTCGTGGTCCTTTCTAGAAGGTTTTTAAACAGGATAGTTTTGACTTTTTCTATTACTTTATACCTATTCCATGTAATTTTATCATCCAAAGGACCCCTTTTTATCCCTATACAACCCTAATAGACCTCATTTCTCTCTATTCTAAAATATTCGAAGTCCCAAATCCCTCCTAAACTCTCCTAAGTTCTTCAAGGCTCTCAAGGAAGAAGTGCAAGCTAGGATTTTGATTCTTCCATCTCCACATCAAATTTCATTCCATTAAACATCAAGGTATATGGGTTTGAGTGTGGAAACCTTCCCTCCACAAGTTCAACAATTTCTCTCTTAACTATTTTCAACATGGATAATTATGGATGTTTTTTTGAACTCTTTTACATGATAATGCTATGAATATATTTATGATGTTTTACCTTTATACATGATTATGCATTGGAAAGCTATGTGAAATCTATGAGTTAAACGTGGGTTGATGATATCCTAGCCAAGTTTTATGATGCTTGTTAGTGAGTTATTTTGAATAATGCTCAAGTGATATTATTTTACTCTTCTTGTGGTATTTACTCATGATTTGCACGATTTTTAGCTCATGTACATGCACCCACCATGTTTTGACCAAATTATGAACCAAACTTCTATGTTGATGAAAGCCTTATGGCAAGATTATGCAAGCTATGAATGATATGAATTTTGAAAGGGCTATTATGCATGTTATTAGATATAAGAATATTGTGAAAGTGGTGGATGATATGAAACCCTATCCTGATATTATGATGCTTTGGTTTTGATGAACTACTCTATGAAAATATTATGATATTATGATGCTTTGCATATTATATCTATAAGTATGATTTGAATATTCCTTCGGATTGTGACCTAGCACCGAGAAGACCTTGGTAGATAACCATTGTCCCGTAACTATGTTTTCACCATAGGTTTGTGAATTAGCTGATGGATCCATATAGCTCTTGTTACATGATTGAACAAAAAAGGGTGGTGTTTTCGTATGTCACATGTTAGTTAAGTACCAAAATGGGTTGTGTTCTCGTAAGGTTGTTATCATAAGTTAACCAAAATGGGTGGTGTTCCCGTAATGTGTTTATGAAGCACTTTCCAATATGGGGGAGTTCCCATAATGTAAGATGAGTGTTTGGTTTACTCTGGTAAAGTAAACCACTCCTAGTTCAGTGTAAAGTGAACATTAGGATTCCAAGTAGTAGCTCGCTTGGTCTTATATGTTAGTTATGATCCCTTTCCATCTATGTATGATATGTCATATGATTTGATGATTTCTCATGCATAATTTGACTAAGGCATTGAGCATTCATGACATATTAAGCTTATATCTATTGATTATGATTATGCATATTGCTTAATTATGACTTATGTTCTTTGTTGCATTGCACACCATATACTTAGTACGTTTCAAGTACTAACACATACTTTTTGCCTAAATGATATAACCATGCAGGGACCCGAATTCCTATCCATCCTCCTTCTCCACGTGGCTAGACAATTCAGTTGAAGACTACTTTTGGTGAGTCCTCCATTTTGGGGACAATAGCCATTACTTTCATGCTTTATTTAGACTTGTATATTTTTGGATACTATCTTTTGTGGGTGAACCGGGAGATGTCTTGACCCCCGTTCCATCGTATTAGAGGTGTGGTTGGATATTTGAATATGCATGTATTGAGCCCGAGTCTTATTATGTCATGTATTATGAAAAACTCCCTTAGTCCCTCATTCCTTCTTATGTGTTGAATGCTTGTTGTGTGGATGAGATGAAAGTCCTAAGTCCCTTATTGCCCCCATAGTGTGAGTCATACTTATCCGCCCCTCAGACTTTACTTACTATGCAGGGCCGACTCAACAAGATAGGAGGCCTAAAGCCAAATTCTAGAAAGGAGCCCTAATGTTTTTATAAAATTATCTTATATTTTTTAATTTAAAATCTAATTTTCTTGCATTTTTAGATTTGAAGTCATTAATTATTATTTTATAATCAGTTGTTTTGATAATTCTTTTTCAATTGATAATATAGCTAATACATTCAATCTTTTTTGAGATATTGTTGATCTTAGGTAAGATTTTATCAATTTTAATTTCAAAAACTTTGTTGATCTCTCAACTTTGTATCTACACTATTCTATTGACTTGGATCATATATATTCTTAGAGATGTAACTATTTAAATTATTTAAATTGATTATCGGGAACTACATCACATTTTTCACCAATATCTTCTAGATTTTTTTCTTAAATATTATTATCATCTAACTCAATTCTATTAGCAACTTGTTCACTTGAAGAACATCCTTCCATATTTTTCAATTCAATATTGTTATTATTTGTTAAAAATTTGTCAAGGGCTCATTTTTTAGATTTA
Organism: Solanum medicagineum; assembly: GCA_026153255.1. NCBI lineage: Eukaryota > Viridiplantae > Streptophyta > Magnoliopsida > Solanales > Solanaceae > Solanum > Solanum medicagineum. Next base: position 11,912,483 of record JAPFFP010000080.1, read on the forward strand.
TTTAATTCTTTAATCATATTTTCTAGTTGACATATTTAAATAATTCAATTGAATAAATTTTAATAATAACTAAAACAAGAATATATGCATTTATGAACTAAGAATATCAACAATAATAATTTTTTAAAAAAATTATAAAATAAAGTTAGAATGATAAAACCTATTTGACAAAAAAGCAATTCTTTTGTAACTTGTAAGCAGTAGCAAAATAAAAGAGAGTATAAAAACAATAAAACAAACAATAAAAAATGATTATAAGGTAAATAATAATATGAAAATTAAATTAATAATTATTAGGAGATATTTAAGGAAGCACAATTTCCCACCTAAAGAAGTTATTCCAAAAATTGTTCTATTTTCTTAGGAAAGAAATGTGCTAACAACTATTTCTTTTTTCTTTGTGTTTCCTTTTTCTTTTTTAAACTTTTACACATTTTTTTAAAAGAATTTTAAAATATACATAATTTTTTTAGTAATATATAAGTACTTTTTAAAAAAGAAAATGGGGGCCCCAAAAATATGGGCCCCAAGCGATGGCTATAGTGGTCTAGTGCTTAAGATGACCCTGATACTACGTGATCCATGCTAATCCTCTTCCCTACAACATCCCATATCATGAGTCCAAATTCCTATTTTCCCTAGAAATCATGTGGTGTTTGCTTAAATTTTTGCTTCCACAACCAAGGATGTGTTATGCATGCTTAAGAGGCTTATTTGGAATTCATTCGAGTTCCCCATTCGCCGTGTTACATCTAAACCATACGCTTGGATCGTGACAATCTATAGTTACATACTGTGGTAGCCTTCCCTTTGTGAACACTCTGTGTTGATATATTAATCATGCTATTACCGTGTGTCTTGGCATCATAACTAAGCTCCACACTAGATTAGCTTCTCCCATTCTGTTATACCATACAGTGTTAGAGTGTTACTGTTTCATTATTCCTATTATTTATTGCATTTATTTACTATTCCAACCTATACTTTCCTCTATGAAGAATAAAAAAAGCTAAAATCTATATATAATAATTTTCTTCAATGAATCTGACACATGCTAAAAAATGGCTAAAATTTGAAAATTTTTTGTAAGAAAATAATGATTATATTTCCAAAATTTGAACACTCAAACCTACTGCAAATGATTTTGAATTCGAAATAAAAACTTTATGTATACTCCCTCCGTCCAACTTTACTTGACTCCTGTTAACTTGACACAGGGATTAAGAAGTAGTAAATGATAAGATAATTTAACTAAATTACCCTTTGAATATACAAAATACGATGTCTTGAAAAATATAATAGGAAAATGACTATAATTAATGATAAGGATAAATTAGGAACTATAATGAGGATAATTTAGAAACTAAGTGTAAACTATAAAGTGGAGAAGTATTGTTAGACATTTCAAAATAATATAAGGGCTAAGTAAAGTTGAACGGAGAGAGTAATAAATAACGATAGCTAATCATTAATTTGTCAAAATAATAACAAATCTAACAAACTTTTTAATGTTTGTGCACATTAATACATAATTTAAACACATGTTAAAATTCGCTTAAATTTCAAATATGTGTCTAAATGCAGAAGAAGAAAAAAAGCAAAAAAGAAGCATGTGCTTTGCTAGGAAATTTCCTAACATGGGTAGTCGGTAAAAGAAGAAAACCTCTTATATCAAGTATTACATAAATGGGGCAGCAAAAATGAAATACCCCAAAAAAATTTTACTCGAGTTACTCTACACAAATTAGATTACATCATATTTTTATGAAATAATTTTGTAGTCCTACTATAAATGATCCGACAATCCCTCCGCGCCATCCTTTTTCTTGAAAACAGTTAGGTTGGCAGATTTTTGTGCCGATCATTTTAAAATAGTGGTAGGCATTGCTTCATAAAAGATTGACTAAATATTTATCCGCGAATTATATCAAACCATCAAATTAAGTAAAATCTTAGTGGTTAAAAATAAAATAAGAATTTCATTATAATTTTTTCATTCATTAATTTGACAACACCAAAGTAGATCAAGTTTTTGGCCATGTATTAACCTCTAATGTTCAAGTGCATTAGGGATGGCAACGGGGCTGTTGCGGGGCGGATTGAGCTCGTTTCATCCCTTATAAATCTGTCCCGCTTAAATTTTAAAGATTTTTTATTGTTTTAATTGAATTTAGTTTTTTTTTTATAATTAATGTCTCAACAACTAATTAACTATGTTTAATTGACATTTTAACAATTGTTTCTTAATCGTTAATTAAAAATTTCTTATTAACATTTTAAAAACTAACAATTTACCAGACATGTCTAGTTTAAATTTAAAAAAAAAAATTAAAGTTAATATTTAATATAAAAATTTATATCTTTAGTTTTTACTAATTACAGTGATTTAATTTGTTCGAATTACTATTTGATTTTTTAAACTCACCCCGGCGCTGCCCTGTTACCCTCCCTTGTGCGTCGATGTTAGGCTTTATTGTCCCTCTCCCCTAAATTTAAACAACGAAAGGGAAACACGTAGCGACTAAGAAAAATAAATAAAAGTGACCAAGCACTTTAATTTTTCAGGGAGTGTGGTCAGCACCTATCAGAAACTTGTGGCAAAAAAAAAACATGAAAACAAGCACCTTACAAACAAATGTCTCTCTACCCTTGCTAATTTCAACAGGGTAACCCTTTGATCATGAGGTCAAATCAGACAGCCAAATTATAATGCATTGTCACTCTCCTTGTTTATTGACATCGTCGGCGTCCTTTGATTCAAAGAGGACGACTCGATTGTCGAATTCCAGCCAAGATGTTCACTCAACCTCCTTTCAAGATCTTAGAGATCAATGTGATTTCTGCCCAAGACCTTCCTCCCGTATCAAAAATGTTACGCACCTTTGCAGTTGCATACATACACCCTGACCATAGATTAACAACTAGGGTTGATCATCAAGGCAAAACAAACCCTAAATGGAATTACAAGATGGTTTTTCGTGTCGATGACAATTTTCTTAATTCAGAAACCGCTTCTGTCATGTTTGAGATCTACAACGTTGCATGGCTACGTGATCTTCCCATTGGAACAACACACCTTATGATTAATAGCTTTTTCCCTCCTCTTTCATCTAATAACTCAACCATGAGATCCACCACGCTTCATATTCGTCGTCCAACTGGTCATTTACAAGGCCTCCTTCATGTCAGTGTTCAATTGATTGACACCAGCACACAACAAGTCCTACCTTCTGGAAGCGAGTTGAGCACCTCTATATGTACAACCGATGTTTCAGATGAGAAAAACGATAGTCACGAAGAAAATCTTGAACACACCTCAATTATATCTAAAGGTCATGACACGCTGTATGAACAAGAAATTACCAACAATATTAATTACATGCCAGAGACTCATGAGGAGATCAAAAAAGGTGAAAAGAGGGGAATGTTACTGCGTTTACGTAGCAAACGAATAATGTCTAATAGCAATTCAGATTTGCTTTCGCCAAATCAAAAGATGAGAAGGACACCAAGTGTGTCATTTTGCTCAGGGGTGCAACCTATACCATCAATTGTGGCAGAAGATATGAAAAAAGGATTGTATCACACTGGGGAAGGAATAGATTATGGGAGTTCTATATTTGAAAATTGGACTACACCAGGTGAAAAAGATGAAGAAATCCAATCAATAAGATCCAAAAGCTTGACATGGGGTTCAGATGATCAAGTTCACATGCAAGAACATGTCGAGATCAAAAAGAAATCGCGAAGAAGACGACATGATTCAGATGGAGGACTATTCTCATGTTTTGGCAAAGCATATGGTTGTGAATTCAAGCTTATTTGTGGATCAAGAAGCAGCAAGAATAAGAAAGACAAGAAACTTGAACGCCAGAAAAGCCTTCCTTATGTTCATTATGAAGATAACTTACGCAGGTTTTACATATAATTATTCATTTTCAATTTTTGTTCTAATTCTTCTAAAAATATCAAAATGTTTTAGAGTATCCATAACAATGAAAAGATGATTACTTCAATTGTACCAACATATGAGTAATAGAAAGGAAGGGAAAAAGTGAAAGTCTCTCTAGACATAATACCCATACGTATTAGTTTATTTTTATAAATATGTTTTAAAAAAAATTCATACGATCGATGTCGCTAAGTTTCAATTTATAAGTAAAAGTTCAGTGTTGAATTGTTCTATCAAAAATAGTGATATCTTTGAATTTGTACAAGCATAAAAAGAACTTTAATTGATACTTTGAACTCATTTTCCCTTTCCTCATTTAACTCATTAAAAGCATGAAATTCTTAACTTAAAAATAGAATTACATTATATCCTTATTATTACTTATTCTATTTACTTTTACTTATTTCACTTTTCGAAATCAACTTAACTAAACTTCAAAACTAAATTGAAGTAGCTAAATTTAATATTTGAAATCTAAATTTAGATGGTTGAAAACTATATGAAAAATATTATAAGTTGCAATCATTCTCATATCAATATGATAAAAAAATTACATCTTAAAATGTTGGTCAAAGATCATATAATTTGATCTCGATAAATTAAATAGTGGACAAGTAAAAGTGAATGGAGGGAGTATCTAATTGAAATGCTTCATTTAGTTAAATAAATTCTAAAAAAAAATTCTACCTAAAAGGTTTCTTTTGGCGAAGAGTAATACCTTTTCTTTAGAAAAGAAAGACTTGACTTGAGTTAGCACAAACTTTAAGAAAATAAAGAAGATTATCAATTTTATGGTCCTAAAGTAAAGTCATGTTACATGTACCAAAATACCTTTTAATTTTATGGCCTTAAACATACCACGTAGAAGGTTGAAATTAAGATTTTCAGAAAAAAAATATTATTCTTTTCTAATAATTTTTTTTTTTAAACTGAGGGAGTACCATTTTAGTATCTAGATTTTGTAGGTACACATTAACAATATCATGGAATGCTACTGCAAGTGTCTTCGGTGGGTATTCTAAGTCGACTATATTATTTGATAGTCTTAATATCCTCCATTCACTCTGTCCTATCAACTTTTTGGAATGGTACTCCTTCCGTTCATTTTAATTTCTTGTTATTTTACTTATTGAGATTAAATTATATAAATTTAATATTTTAAGATAAATTTTTCATCATACTAATATAAGAAGGATTGCAACTTATAACACTTTTCGTATAGTTTTCAACCATCTAAATTTTAGATTTCAAATATTAAATTTAATTACTTCAATTTAATTTTATAGTTTAATCAAGTTAATCTCGAAAAACGAAATAATAATAAGTAAAAATGAACAGAGGAAGTAATAGATTTGTGAAAGGGTTATATTTGAATGGTAAATTTTATTCTTGTACCAGAGATCTTGACGTGTTTATATATTTTCACTTTTATTTACTTATCAGAAATTCATATATGTCTATTCAAACTTCTTATGACTTACTTGTTATCAGGGTCATCTTAAGCACTAGGCCACTAAAGCTATCGCCTGGGGCCCATATTTTTGGGACCCCCATTTTCTTTAAAAAAAAAGTATTTATATATATTATTAAAAAAATTATGTATATTGTAATTTTTTTTTAAGAAAAAGTGTGAAAGTTAAAAAAAAAAACGAAACAGAGAAAAAAGAAAAAAGAAATAGTTGTTAGCACATTTCTTGGCCAAGGAAATAGAAGAATTTCTGGAATAACCTCTTTAGGTGGGACATTGTGCTTCCTTAAATATCTCATAATAATTATTAATTTAATTTTGTATTATTATTTACCTTTTAATCATTTTTTTATTGTTTGTTTTAATATTTTTATACTCTCTTTTATTTTGCTACTGCTTACAAGTTATAAAAGAATTGCTTTTTCGTCAAACCGGTTTTATCATTCTAACTTTAGTTTACAATTTTTCTTTAAAAATTATTATTGTTGATATTCTTAGTTCGTAAATGCATATATTCTTGTTTTAGTTATTGTTAAAATTTATTCAATTGAATTATTTATATCAACCAGAAAATATGATTAAAGAATTAAATAAAACTAAAAAATGAGCCTTGACAAATTTTTAACAAATAATAAAAATATTGAATAAAAAAATATGAGAGGATGTTCTTCAAATGAACAAGTTATTAATAGAATTAAGTTAGATGATAATAATATTTAAGAAAAAAATCTAGAAGAAATTGTTGAAAAATGTGATGTAGTTCCCGATAATCAATTTTTTTTTAAATAATTTAAATAGTTACATCTCTGAAAATATATATGATCCAAGTCAATGGAATAGTATAGATACAAAGTTGAGAGATCAATAAAGTATTCGAAATTAAAATTAATAAAATCTTATCTAAGATCAACAATGTCTCAAAAAAGATTGAATGAATTAGCTATACTATCAATTGAAAAAGAATTATTAAAACAAATTGATTATAAAACAATAATTAATGACTTCAAATCTAAAAATGCAAGAAAAGTAGATTTTAAATTAAAAAATATAAGATAATTTTTTAAAGAAATTAGGGCCCCTTTCTAGAATTTGGCTTCAGGCTAGGGATCCTTTCTAGAATTTGGCTTTAGGCCTCCTATCTTGTTGAATCGGCCCTGCTTGTTATCAATATTGTTCAAACTCCAAATTTAAATGTACTATATTATTGTCTGTATATACTTTTTTATCGTGGTATCATTATTAATTTTTGAAATATTAATTAATAAAAATGTTGTCAAAGTTGTCCACGGGCCAATCTATGGCCCTTAGAAACTTCCATGGCTTGTCGGAACCAATCTGTAAACTTTTTGAGCAAATTTTGGGGTCTTTGGATCAAAGCCAGGAGACCAACCATGGCCCTTAGAAGCACATAAGACCCCGTAGTTGGGTCTGTTAGTTGGGGGGCTACAAATAGATTTTCAAAAGTTTTTTCCACAAGTTATTAGATGGGCCATCATTCAATCCATGGCCCGTAACTCAGCTCGTATGTTTACTTTGTTCTAGTAGTCTATAGTAAAATAGTCATAACTTTTGACTCCAAACTCCAAATGAGGTGAAATTAGTGGAGTTGAAAAGCTAATTCAAAGACTTTTCATTATATAGGTGTCACGACTAGACCTTTCAGGTCATGATGGTGCCTGTTAGATCCCACTTACAGGTAAGCCAACCCAATACCCACGATGCTTGTCCTAAATCACTAATGATAAGGATACCAACAATATATAAGTACACCGAACACAACCTACCCACGACCTGGAAGTCACCAGTACAGAGCTACTATAGACTCAAATTAAAATATATATATCTAGATACAAAACCAGAATACCCATCTACACGTACAAATCCAAACTAAATATACAAGGCCAGTGTCTGTATACAAAAGACGGCCCACTAGGTAGAAGGAGACTACAGAATGTCTAGAGTTGATGATGCTCACCGATGTCTCATGAATCGTCTGCGCACTCCTAACTCAACGACTATGACTAGTACCTAAACCTACTCCATGGGAAGATGAAGAAATATAGGGGTGAGTACAAGAAAATGTACCCAGTAGGCATCATCAGCTGACCAAGTGAAATAGTGAATATAAATAAAGCCCAAGTATGTAGAAATTGCAACGATATAGCAAAATAAATCCAGATCAAGGCATAGGCATGTCAGGAGACCCTTAACCACACTGAAGCAACCAAGATGAAGAATAATGATGAACTGAACCAACCCAAGTGGTGAACATCGATATCGACTGACGAAGACTGTGTAGGCTCTACAATTGCCCCTAACTGAGGCATAGTGTTGTACGCGGGTGTAAGGCCCTAGTATTATGCTTATACGCCAACTGGGCCCCCATAACTTAGAAGGTACACCCACTCACAATATAGAACCAATATATCATCATAGAATCCCTCAAAATTATCACAGAATCCCATAGAACCATTATAGAGCCTGACTCTTCACGTCACTAGAACAAGAGTCAATTGTACATGGGCATTAGGCCATAGTATCTAAGCCCGAACGCCCCCTAAGCTCCCTTATAAGCCCAGGGGGTACACCAAAGAACAATCAGGGTGTGAATAGGTAGAGGGGTATAGGGGTCAGTAACAGATGGTATGATTTCTCAACCAATGTAGGATATAGTATCATATAGTTGTCACCCGTGGCCTCGAACACCTAACGATCACTTGGGGCCTCGAATCCCTAACTGTCACCCAGGGCCTCGCTAATGATCAATAGGGGCCTCAAACCCCTAACTGTCACCTGAAGCTTGAACCCCTAATGATCATTCGAGGCCTCGAATCACTATAATAGCAACGGGGCGTCAAACCCCCTTCTCGACCTGGCCTCCAGTCAGGGCAACCAACCAAGGTTAGATGGTCTGACAATATGCATAACGGTGGGACGTATCCCTCGCGGAATAAAGAATCCCCCTAACACAACTAATAGGGCCTCAAACATAAGTAACATTAACTGGGGCTCAAACCCAACGAGAATCGACTAGGCCTCAAACCCAAGAATAATCGACTGGGCCTCAAACCCAAGAATATTCAGTTAGGCCTCGAAACCAAGAATAGTCACATATTGTGTATATATAATAATACAGGCTCTAAACAATGCAAGTCTAGGACAACACTACTTAAGTCTAGGCTAAGGCCCAATAGAAAGGAGATAACCAGAAGTATCATAAGTACTCAGTAAAATACTACACATGCCATTGATAAGTATAACAACTATCCGGAGCAACAATAGACAACCCAGCTGATAAAACAACAAGTATCCAGATTAATTAGGGCTATCAGAACCAAGCATATATCAATGCAATTCCCCAGCACAAAGTATAGTTAGCAACCAATCTCATAACTATCATAGCTTTGTAGCACCAGGATACACCCACATACACAGAAAAGTCAAGCCACAGTACATACCTGTTACATGGCATCAACCTATATCCAACCTTTGCCAGACCTTTTCGCAATATAACAGAATCAGGACACAACTAATACAATAGCTACAACTAATATATTACCTTACATAGTAATTGGTATCTCATATCGTCACACATATTACATACTTAGTAAAACCAATCCATATATATACAACACATCTTGACTCAAGTATCCACACATTTTAGCTCAGTCTAAGGTTTAAGAAAGCCTAGCTTACGTGGAAGTCGATTCTCCATGCTTTTGATAAGTCCAAGCATGTTTTTCCTTACTGATGACCTCCAAATACCCTTCAGCTGTAAAAGTATCAGTCACAATATAATTACAGTTGTTTTGGCTATAATATCTCAAGAAATAGGGAAAGGTGGCCGATTGCGACTAAAATGGGGAAAGTAGGGCCAAAGCCTGAAATACCAAACAAACCCCCATAAAATTATCTCTACGTTACCCTGAGTCTATAGATAGAATTGAGCTCAAAACGAGGCTCAAAACAATCAGAAACAACCAAAAAACATAGGACATTTCTTATCAAAAAGTACATATATGTACAACAGTTTCTCAGTCAAATTTCTTAAAAATACAGTCAAATTAAGAGAATCTGAGTATACTGCGGTGTAGGTTTCGAAAAGTAGTATAGTTTAGACCCAAATGTTACTTAATTCCGATAATAAATTGTTAGGATATCATAACACGAAGTCTCCAAAAAATTGCGAACATAAACCGCATCTATAATTGCATTTTCGTACCAAGCGGAGCTCTACCAATTAATTATGACATTACCACAATGTGCGTCTCAGAAAAATACACAAAACACACCTAATTTCACCAAATTCCAACTCAAAATAGATTAGAATCGCAACTCCAAGTTTCTAAAATCATATTCAAAATACAGCAAAAAAATAACAAATTTCACCTCAAACGATGCATCCAAATCAATATTTGACACTTCCACAATGTTCCTTTAAAAAAATACATAAGTTAGGCTTTTGAATTATATTTGGATAAAAAACGAATGTGAAATCGTGTTCCAAAGTAGTATGTTGAATCTGAAGTAGTGCTTTTTGTTTATGGAAATCTTTTCAGATTTGGAACACTTTTTATATAATTTTTTTAATTTTTAATCGCCTGCCACATGACAGGACCTCACTTGGCCACGTCAGCACATTCTTTTAATTTTAAGCAACTGCTTAAACTTAATTTTGATGCTCCAGCCTTATTCGGAGTCGAATAAATATCCATAAATGAAATCTGATTGAAAAAGGCATTTTGGATTGAACGATGTAGTCAAAATTCATGTCGCAAGTCATTTTGGTCCAATGTGGATCCCACTTTCTAATATCAAAATCTACTGAGGGGGCCAAAATGCACTTGAAAGCTTCAGGAACCGAACAAGAGGTCCTCCTAGACCAAATTTGATGTTTTGAATCCAATGGTGTAGTCAACATTCCAATTTGATCACATTTACCAAGGACTTTAACTAAAGTCAACTATTAACCTATTTCGGAGGATAAATTTGCAAAACTCAATGAAATTGGACCAAACACGCTCCTCGCCTAATTTGGCCATTCCGGAGTTGATGGAACCATTAGAATTTCGCTCTAAGACCCTTTACTAGGACTTTCCCTAAAAATCTATTTTACGATTATAATCTCTAGTTTAACTTGAAAAGTTGTATAATTGTCAAACGATTCACCCAACGATCGAAAATCAGTATCAATAAGTTATAAATAACTCGCAGTCACTATGCAAATGCTCAAATTGATAAATTATTTGCGAAACCACCAAAATGAATTGGAGGGCCATTACAATAGGTCATGACTACCTACTTTGTGTCCTAAAAGTTATAGTCATTTAAAGTTAACCCTTGTATAATCTAACGCGAGAAACTCAACTGATAGGAAAATTTTGAACTCAGCTAAGTACTAGAGGTCTCTTATGACCCTAATACACTTCCCACATATAAGAATGATGCTTGAAACATAGGTGTATGTAAGAATAAAGTTATGGGGCATCAGACCTATGTACCTCAGTGAAGAGGATCAAGTCACAACGTAGTTATAGGAGAGTGATTTTTTTATTTGTCATACTTTTGCGTAGGTCGCTCCTTTCGAGATTTTCAAACTAGCGAATATTTTTTGTGTCCTACCTTTTGCCTAGACTGCCACTTTCAAGATTTTAAACCTAGCGCATATTTTTATAGGGTATCGTACACAGTTTGTACTCTTGGGGGCCAAGAGTATTTTGACTTGAAGTTTTTGCTCAAATTTGATAAGCTTTAAAACTTGAGACTGACGTCTCCCAAGCTACACCTCCTTTTTGAAGGTTAAAGTAGTCGTTGTCAAGATATATAACTAACTAAGGTTAGGGTTAAACCCATAGGGAATATAGTAGACTCAGAATAATTCAAGCAATTCGAGTTGGTTAATCTAGTTATCTCCCCAAAAGGGGTTGGGGGCGGCGGCTTGTAAAACTGTAGAAAGAAATCCTAAACTAAGACAAGTGTGTGAAACTAGTAAGAAGAGTAACTACGGTATTGTGTTTCCCATGATTCCCTTACTTGGTATTACTAGATAATCGTACTCTTTTATAGTGTGTAGCATGCAGAACGGTAAGTTAAGTTTACCTGACCCTTCGATCTAGGCGAAAGGTAAATTTCACTCTATGATTTGATCAATCCCCGCAGTGTGACATTACTGACTCTTACCTATTGATCCAGTACAACCTCCCCTTGATCCAGTTTGGTTGATTTGACAAGAAACATCAATCGAATCCTGTTAATTAATCTATTTTCCTATTCATTATTACCTTGATCCAATCAGTAATACTAGGCGAGTGCTAACATTGGTACTATTAAGAAGCATGCAAAAGGAAGAGAATTAATTAATCCATGTATACACACTTTCAAAGAATTACAAATTATCTGATTTTACCTTGTTAGTTCTTTATGGTTCCGACAACCCTAGTTGTGGATTTAGCTACTTATATTTATTGTAGATGCAAGAATCATGATATAGAATAGCATAGTAAAGCACTTAAAAAGATAAAATTAAGAACAAGAAATCCAAACTCTTCAGTGGAAATCACAAAGTATGAATTAAGATCACAAAATATTATTTCCCAAGTGTTTCTCAATGTTTCTCCTTGTTGTCTACTGGTTCTCTCACATTCTCTCTGGTTCCACACTGAAAATAACCTAAAAATCTATTTATAGTATTCAAAAAACAAAACTAAATCAAAATATGAGAACTTTGTTCGGCAAGCACTATGAGCATCTCTATGGGTCGTATAAAGTTCTACGGCCCATAGTTGGGGCTTCGTGGTTTTCATCTTCTATTTTGGGTTTGTCTTTTATGAGACTTACCACGATCCATATTCACCCATAGAGGGTTTTGTCTGTTGACTTTTCAGCAACTCCCACCTTTATGATCTTCAGGGTACGAAGCCATGTCTATGACTCTGCTTCATTCTATGGCTCATCTACATGATCGTAGATTCAACTTCAGAAAATCACCCCATTCAATAGATTTTGCTACGAGACCAACTCTACGGCCCATGGAAACTTCCACGGCCCGTAAAGGGTGTCGTAGAACAGTAAAAACTTCAACTTCTGTACACTTAGACCAAAATCATGCCAAACCCTATAATCCTACAAAACAAACACAAAAACACATCAAATCTAATAACATCGCTTAGAGAACACACAAAAATTCCAAGTTTTAAACATGAAAAGTGTTGTATTTTGACAACACATGAACATCCTCAACTTAAAATTGTTGCTTGTCCTCAAGCAACAGACTCAATCTACATAAGCAGTATAATAACACACAAATCTCAATCTAATGGCACACATCATCTCAAACTCAAGCACAGATACCCACACCACTCATCGATGCATATCAAATAGCTATCAAGCAAAGTAATGTAGATCAATACATGCGACAGTGAAACTATGACAAGAAAGGTAATCAACAATTACCAACACACACTGAATAGTCCAATATCAATAATGCAATACAAGTGCCCTCACTGAAAGAAGTCTCATATCCTACTTATGATGATATTTTCTGATTCAATGCTTGAGACTACACAAAATCACTCTCTCTCACAAAGATATTCAGATACCATGCTTAATACCATATGCTTACCCCTATACTCATGACTATAAACTTCGATACTTGGACTAGGATCACTATAAGACTTTCTTGGCTTATAAAGTAGGCTCAGGGGCTTTGGTATGATGTTTTGGGAACATAGTGAGTACAGGCCCTCCTTGACACTTCGTTATTCTACACTTTTGCCCCACTAATACTTGTCATTTTTCAACTCATTATCCCTTTCTCTCATTTCAAGATTTTTTGGTGTCGTACTCTCATTTTTTAGTTCTTTACCTTTTGTTTTCACATCATTTTTCTTCTTAGCTCATTAATTAGGCATCAACTCATTTCTTTTGCACCCAGAGCACATTTTTATCCCTTTTACCATGTATCACTAGCTTTTACCCCATTTTATGTGATTATCCTTATACTAGCCACCCTCAACTTAGGCCAAGCTTTTGGCCTAAGTTGAGGTGCACAATATCCAACCTATGAACTAGGGACACTTTTGGTAGCCACCCTCAACTTAAGCTTTTTTCCTCGGTCAAGGTGCACAATATTCAAGAAGGACTAGGGCCAATTTTAGGATTTTTCATTTAATGAGGCTAGGTAGCTTAGGTTTTTACAAAGAAAAGGGTACATGCAAGCTCAAATATTGGGATCAAGGGATATATTACATATTTGGATTGTTATATAGGCTAAGTGGATTAATATAAATATAAGATCCTTTCCTAACCAACTTACCTTCAGTCTAAGTTAGAGTAAGGACAAGTTATGAATTGGAACACAATATAAGAATCTAGCAAAGAAAGCTTGCACACACATGGCACTAATTATACTATTTAAAAAGGCTCTTAGATCATGCTTCTCACCACAATTCAACCTTACTTATCAGAACAAGCACTGTCAAATAACCAAACATGCATGCTTGCTACCAAGATTAACTAACAAAAATTTCTAGTGGGTATCATTTTTCACACAAAAACAGATATAGATCATAGACATCAGTACTACATGCTACTAATACTACCTACACATCCTAAACATGCTGGTTCAGTAGAAAGTAAATATCCTTGGGTAAAAAGAACACATACAAGAAAAACCTTCGGATTCAAAATTTGGAATAGTTATAAGCCAAGGTTACTCAGACTTGATTAAGGCCTATAACTACCCACACACTATCAAAAAAACATTGTATTTTCCTCAATGTACAAAATATACTAATAAAGCACACGGGGTCAAAAAATGTATCTAGGTGCCCAAGCATCAGTCTCTGGCTGAGTCTGATCACCCTCAACCTGCCTGATGGTCTCAACAGGAGTAGGAACATGTTTGGAGGGTCCAACAGCCCTCATTCTCTCTATCTCACAAGCTTGTTGCATCGCTGCATCCTACATCGAGCGTACCCTGGAGAGCTCAAACTGCTGTTCCTCTGTCAACCTCTCCTCTCATCTCACTATATCAGGATCATCAATGTGGGGCCTTTTCCCAAGGGAAGAGAATGGTATCTCCTCCAGAGCAAGTAAATCTATTATCGCCTCTATGGGATCGGCCAATGAGAGCATAACCGATGCTGCTAGTGTTACTATCATCTCGGGTCGGAGCTGTTGGATCTCTGCCTGAATGGTTGTCATGGCTATAGGCCGTGTTGAGTTGAGGCTCTACTGTACTCACCTCTCGAATACATTAATTCGGCTATTTATGGGTGTGAGTATCTCCTAAATAACAATCACCGACTCTAAAATGGTCTGGTGGACCTAGCACTGAATTTGTTATAATAACTGAGTCAATTGGGACTCAATGCGGGCTTGCCTCTATGCCATGGCCTGAATGGATGTTGCTGATACATAAACTATGTCAGCAGGTATTATTAGTGTGGGCACAACCTTTGGTCAGTAGTAGAAGTAATGGGCCCTTTTCCACAACAATATCTGTCTGTGTGGGCCTCTCAATAATAGGAGCAGCAGTGGGAATGGTAGATGGAGGCTTAGGTGGTGGCGCCACAACAAATATATCTGGCATCTGAATAAGGGGGCGCGGTTCTCGCTGAAGGGCCACCAGGTTCTTATCAACCTTTATCAGGCTGGCATCAAGTATCTGCTGAACCTCGATTAGGGAGTCCAGATGGTGTAGTATTTCCAACCCCGACTCAGTACAGAGTCCATATATTTGGCACGAGAAGGGGATGGAGGTAGACCTCTTCAGGGTCACCTCATGTATCTGCTCCCCAATCAAGTGGGCCCAATCAATCTCAAAGCCAGACAAGATGCTGTTAACCAGTACTACATGGTCTGGTGTCAATGTGTTATAAGTAAAGGTAGGTCGGATCCATGATCTCACCACAGCCCACCAAAATTTATCGGTGAAGCTAAGAGAGGCCTTCACTATGGGTTCTGTTGACGTAGATATCCACTCAGGGTTTAGGTCCTATTCTATAATGTGGTCAGCAATCCACCTTATCAAAGAGGCCCTACGAGTCTAGTCCCTCATCAGGGCCTTATCCCAGTCTACCACAATCTATTGTCGAACTCTGTTGTAGACTTGGGTGGGGAACTCTGCACCAAATAGCATACGACAGATAGTAGCCTCTGATATATTCACATATACACTCCTCACCCTTGTATGTGTCAATCTAGGGTGAGTAAAGGGTTTTTTTCCTCTTGGGAAGAGTACTAAGAATAGTGGTGGCGTAGGATGCGAAGAACTCTTGAACCATGGCCGAGGAGTACTTCCCTGACAGTCCTGCCAGCCACTGGAGCTTGTACCTGGTGATGGTGTCCTGGAGGCTTAGGACACTATCTAGCCCTGAAGTGATGATGTGGGGCTCCTTAAATATACAACAAACTAGTCAGCTATGCTCGTGCTTCTGTATGCTTTTCCAGTAGATGGTATGCATTCCCTCGATGCACCACCATATAAATAGAGCATCCAAAGGTGAGGGTGATGCTTGAGTTGCTGCTGAAGACACTAAATTTGACTCGTTATCGGGCCTGACTCAGACTCATCTCTTGAGGGAGTCATTTGAATGGAACTGCTATCCTTGTCGCTTCCCTTTTCAGACTGGGAGGGCAGATAATGATAGCTTGAGTCTGGCACTACCTAGCCTGTCTAGTGGCAGCCCATGTCTCTGGTCACTCAACGTCTGATTCAGGCTAGACATCGATATCCTCTACTGATCCACTGGGCTCAAAGTTTCCCTGATACTCTGAGGGCTCCTCTTATAGTCGCTGCTGCAGGGCTCGAATCTCATTCTTCCTAGCCTTTGGGGCCATGGTACCTCAAATGCACACATTTAGCAAACATGATTAGCCCTACAAGGAAAAGAATGAAAAATAAGAACATATTTGAATTAGGTGCAAATGAGTTTACAAAAGCTCTTATAAGGGCTATAGTAAAAATACGAGCTATAAAAGGCCCTTATAGAAGATAGAGTAGATTAAATTTAGCCACTGGAATTTCATCTACAAAATCAGGTATGACTTGTAGAACATTCTATAGGTCATAGACTGAGTTGTAGATATGATTCCATTTTTCAGTTTGTACAGGTAGGTCCCTACAAGACCTATCTACGAGTCGTAGATTAATTTATAGCTCATAGAATGTCTCATATGAAAGAATCCAAGAAATTTTAAGTTTTTGGATTTTCTTAGGAGGGGAAACTACGACTCGTGGAACATTCCACGAGCCGTAGAAGACTCTCGTAGTTTGAAATTACCAAAAACTTGGTTTCCTAAGCCTATCAAATGGGTCTTCAAAACAACATGTTCAGAATTTAAATCAGCATCGAAGCAAGACAATATGCAACCCACATAATCTTAATAAATTCCCAATACCCCACATATAATGAGCATGCACTACCCAATTGATTTTCATTCTACATGCTTATTTTGCAAACTGGCACCGTTTGAAAGCATCAAGGCTCACACATGTAATCACGCATCATCTTTTAGGCAATGTATTCTATTCAAGTCGAATGACATGTGACGACATGATTTTCTCATAACATTATCCAAACACACAAAACATGGCCACATACACATTTCTGGGATTTAACACTATTCCAAACAATGGCACAACTTAATCAGCACAAAGAACATATGAAGGCAACCATTAATTTGAAGCCATTAAAGTTGGACTACCATACCCATTAATTTACAATCTATTCATATCAATTTCAATAGCAAAATGATTTTAGGACCAAGAACTTACCGAATTTGATAAAAAAAAGATGGAAAAATTGAAGGAGGAAGCTAAGAACGGGCAAACCCTAGGTTACTAGAGTGTGGTTGATAACATTTCCTAAAAACTGGGGATGGTGGCCGGACGGTGATCGAAAAAGCTAGGGTAGGAGGGAAGAGGGGTTGGGTATTTTGGTGATTTTTTCAAAAATGGGGGGGGGGGGGGCGAAATTATTTGACCCCTCTTTTGTACTTTTACCAGGTCGATTAAAATGATTAGCCCAGGCTGCTAAAAAAACACGATTATGGTCCGTAGATCATGGTCTCATAGGCTTCCCCAAACCCTAATTTGGGAATTGGTTTCACAGACCAGTCTACGAGCCGTACAATGAAATACGTCTTGTAAAGTAGGTTGTAGAAACCTCCAATACTTAGTCAAACGTAGAAAACTTAACTGGGATCCACGAGCCCATGACCCATAGTTTTATCTACGGGCCATAGAGTTGAGTTGTGGACTAGAGTGCACATAATTTTGCTCACTGGAAGTGTTCTAAGAGTCAGTGTATGGGTTGTGGTTTAAAATATGACTCGTAGAACTAGGTGTAGAAGCACTTCAGGTTGCCTTTTCAGCCCAAAATGGCTAACTTGGTCTTGTACCTGCATGTTCTTTACGAAACACCTTGTTACCCTATATGCCACCAGTCCAATGTCAAAAAATTACAACCAAAACTAAAAATGAAACTAACTATAATTCCAAAAGCTAAAAACAAGACAAAACAGCCACTATTACATCAAATATTTTGGGTTGCCTACCAAATAGCACCTGACTTATTGTCGCGGCACGACTTAGGAAACTTGGTTACTCAGACGCACTTCACCAAGTTCCCAAACATCCATGTTCAAGTCATTTGGCCTCTTCATCTACTAACCGATATCGAAGACAACTTCTTCGTCATTTAATAGCCTACTTCCATATCCACTAGTGCTTGCCCAGTGGCTTGGAAAGGCCCTCCCAAGATGACTGTGATTTCAAAGTCAACTTCCTAATCAAGGATCACAAAGTCTGCAGGGAATATGAATTTCTCTACTTTGACAAGGACGTCATATAGTATCTCTCACAGGCTTCTTCACCATTCAGTCAACCATCAACAATCACATCTTCATGGGAGTAGGGGCTTCCAATCCTAGCTTCTTGAAGACCACAAGAGGTATCAAATTTATATTGGCACCAAGATCACATAATGCCCTTGCGAACTCAACATCACTGATAGTTTAGGGTATGGTGAAAGCGCCGAGATCTTCTTGCTTCTGCACCAAAGACCTTGTGGTCACACTGCAATGTTGAAGCTCTTAGAAGAGCTCCTAGATAGTCTGTTTCATTGTGACCAAGTCCTTCATAAACTTTGCATACCCTAGCATCTTCTCCAATGCCTCCATGAGAGTAATGTTGATAGAGAGTTATTTCAACATGGAGAAGAAGTGCTTGGATTTACCTTCCTCCTCCTTTGTTATTCTTTGAGGAAAGGGAAAAGGAGGTCCAGGAATGGGCTTCAACTTTTGTGGTGTCTCTATAACATCACTCACCTTATCCTTAGCATGATCATCTCTGGTGTCTTTACCTTTGACCTCAACTATCTCTTTACGAACATCATCACCATCACCCAGTATTGGACGATAGCGGTATGCTTGCCACCACGAGTATTCACCACCATACACTGCCCCTTATTCTTTGGATTTTGAACTGTGCTGCTGGGTGATGTTCCTTTCTATCATTGGTTGATTTGAGTTGATATTTGACCGATTGCTCCAGCTGCTTGATAGAAACAGAATAAGACTTGATTTTCTGATTAATGTTGGAGATGTTAGACTTTATCCCCCTCAAGACCTCATACAGTGTTTCAGCATTCTTCAACAGATGGTCGAACATCTCCTCAACCCTAGAGCTATCAGTACCCACATCTTGATTATGTGGTGGCACATATGGACCACTGTTGTAACCATCTCCGCATCCCCAATCAACATCTCTGTCCTAGCCATTGTATCTATTGTAGTAACCTCCTCGATTATTATCTCTGAAGGTGCCATCCCTGTTATAGTTGTGACCTCGGTTTCCTTGATCTTGGCACCAATAGTCCTAATTAGACCCTTAGGTATTGGTCTGGAAACCCCCTATCTGATCAATGATGAAGAAAGTGTCCTCCTTATATTAAGGTTCCTCATACATAGGTGCCCGTGAAGGCTGATGAGAAGCTGTATTAACACGTTCCTAATTCTGCTTCATCAACAACTCTACGTTGGTACTAATCTGAGCAAGCTCTTGCATCATATCCTCATTTATTTTTGCTTGCACCGAATTAGTACTAAATTCACACGAGCTCTTTGTTGTTGACTTATCCCTCATTCCCCATGCACGATTTGTCTTGACCACCTTTTCTAGCTTCTCAACAATGCTTGAAAATAAATGATCTAAAAATGTGCCATCCATGATTGTATCAGCACATGCTTGGCGATTCTCATCAGGCTTGATAGTAGATCTCCACTAAGGCATCTTCCACGATCTTGTAGTCAAGAATACTCCTCATAGATGTTGTGATACCCTCCCATGTGGTACTAATTGAATCAACAGGAAGTTGATCGAAGTTGGTGATTTGGTCTTTCAACTTCATCCTCTTCGATATTAAGAAGAACCTCTCAAAAAGGCCTTTTGCAATTCAACCCAGCTGGTGATAGAATTCTGTGAGAGCTCGGATAACCATACTGTTACATTATATGTTAAAGATAATGGGAATACACAGAGCCCAATGACATCCATAGATAGATTTTCAGACAAAGACAACATTGTGTAGATTGCAATGCAAATCATCTGGTGGTAGGCCACTAAACAACCGCAATTCTGTAGCATTTGAAGTAACTCACTTGAAATAACAAACTTTGTGTCATTTGGTAGTGACGGTAACACAAAGTCTAGTAATATCTATCGCTAAAAGATTAATTCGATATTGATTACATCTATTCGCTTCGGCATTAAGATCTTATGGTTGTGGATCAATATCCTCAAGCGGAGGTGAGTTATTATCATTCTCATTCTGGTTCTAATTCAGTGTTGCATTTACTACGTTATTTGCAGCATTGTTCGCATTGTCTTGCGCCATTCTTCTCAGCATTCTTTTGATCTGGGTGAAACAGAGTCAAGGGAATTCCTCGACTTCGAGTGTTGTGCATACACTACACCTGCACGCTGAAACAAAAATAAAAACAACAAAAACGTAAAATGAGAGAAATAAGGATTAATTTCTCAACTACTCAAATAAAACAAGTCTAGTTGTACTCCCCAACAACGGTACTAAAATCTTGATGCCCAAGCTACACCTCCTTTTTAAAGGGTTAAGTTGTCGTTTTCAAGATATATAACCAAACCAAGGTTAGGATCGAACCCACAAGAAATATGGTAGACTTAGAGTAATTTCTAGCAATTTGCGTTGATTAATCTACTTGTCTCCGCAAAGCGGGGGGTGGGGGGGGTGGGGTGGGTGTAAAACTGTAGAAAGAAATCCTAAACTAAGACAAGTGTATGAAATTAGTAAGAAGAGTAACAGGGGTATTGTATTTCCCATGATTCCTCAACTAGATATTACCAGATAATCATATTCTTTTATAGTATGTAGCATGTAGAACGGTAAGTTAAGTTTACCAACCCTTTGATCTAGGTGGAAGGTAAATTTCACTATATGATTTGATCAATCCCCATAGTGCGACATTACTAACATTTACCTATTGTTCCAGTACAACCTTCCATTGATCCAATTTGGTTGGTTAGACGAGAAACATCAATATAATCCTGTTAATTAATCTATTTTCCTATACATTACTACCTTGATCTAGTCAGTAACATTAGGTGAGTTCTAACATTGGCCACCATTAAAAAGCATTCAAAATAAAGAGAATTAATTAATACATGCATGCACACTTTTCAAGAATTATGAATTATTCGATTTTACCTTGTTAACTCTTCATGGTTCCCACAATCCTAGTTGTGGATTTAGCTACTAATATTCATTGTAGATGCAATAATCATGATATAGAACAACATAATTAAGCACTTACAAAGATGAAATTAAGAACAAGAAATCCAAATTCTTCAGTGGAAATCACAAAGTATGAATTAAGATCACAAAATATTATTTCCGAAGTGTTTCTCCTTGTTGTCTTGTCACGCCCCAAGTTCCCGTAGGGCGGACCGGCACCCGTTACCGATAAGGC
>JAPFFP010000080.1:11934010-11951557 GCA_026153255.1 Solanum medicagineum
TGATCTGTTTAAAAAAGAATGATCCATTTTTTTAGACAAAACTTTAATATTAATTTTTTACGTGGCATGTTTAAGACAACAAGATTACATAATATTTAATTTAATATAACTTAATTTAGGATCACAAGATTGCATTTAAAAAAACATTTATATCAAATCAAACTAGCTTTTTCATGTTTCTAACATGGAGGGTACATATTACATCCTTTCTCTAAACTTTTCCTTTATATGAACATCCAAAAGAGTGTTCTAAAAACAAAATGGATGTTCATTTCATCGGACCAACCACTTTTCCCCTAGCCAATTTACCTTTCTTTCAATGGTAAGAATTGGCTATAAATAGCCTGATAAATCAATGGAGTCGTCAATATGGGCTAGGCCCGTTGGGTCTACCTGGCTTAACCCATGATTTAGTAGGGTTGAGGTACGATTTCTGGAGCCCATTTAAAAAAGAGGTTTTTTAGTTCGGCCTAAATAAGTATATTGATTTGTGAGACTTTTACAATATGGGTTGGGCTGGCCCATGGGCCGAAATAAAAATAATTTAAAATAAAAATTAAGTAGAGTATTAAAATAATAAGAGTCCAACTCAAAGTTCATTTAAAATTTTTAAATAGTAATACTTAATACAAATTATATTTTTATAATATATTCTCCCTCCGTCCATCTTTACTTGTCTATTATTGATTTGGAACAAGAATTAAAAAAAAGCAAATAATAGGGGTAATTTTACTAAATCATCTTTTGAATAATAAATACAATGTCTTGAAAAATGTAATAAGAAAATAACTATAATTAATGATAAGAGTAAACTAGAAACTTAGTGTGAAATTATCTTTTGATTTCATAAAGCAGACAAGTATTGTTGACATCTCAAAATAGTATAGTGGACACGTAAAAATGGACGAAGGGAATAATAATAACACTAATACTATGTAATATTGTCCTGTTATTATTTATTTTAATATTTTTAAATTATAGTTTAATTTAAAAATTTATAAAAAAAATATATGAATAAAAATGTGGGCTGCCTCGGTAAGGCCCGCAACCTACGTACTAATGGGTTGGGCTAACTATTTTATAGCCCAAAAAAAGAGCGGCCAGCCCGACCTGACTTGTCAAATTTCAAAGCCTATAAGGGCTAGCCCAGATGGGGTGAACTGGCTCGTATTGACGGCTCTATCAATCAACGTAAAAAACAAACAACAACAACAATAATATATTCAGTAAAATTTTACAAGCGAGATGTTGAAAGGATAAAATGTCCACAGATCTTACCACTACCTTATAGAGATGGAGAAATAGTTTTCAAAAGATCCTCATCTCAAAAAAAAAAAAAAATCATCCCCAAAACAGAAAATACTATATATCAAATGACTAGAATAGGCAACAATAACATAATAAATGAAGGACAAAAAACAACACAATATATAACGACATGAACACCTCTATCAACCTACTAATTCACAAGGCCCGACATCATCCTACCTCTACAAGCCTTCTAATCTTATACTCTAATATGCAACCTCCAATCCTTCCTATCTAACGTCATGTCCTCGGTGATACGAAGCTGCGTCATATCCTATCTAATCACCTCCCCAATATTTTTTCGATCTAGCTCTACTCTTCCGCGTAACCCCTAAATTCATCCTCTCGCACCTCATGGCAGGAGCATTCACACACTTCTTCTCTACGCACCATATTATATAGTAACACTTTTCTTTTATATGACCTTTTTTTAAGTTTATTTTTAAACAATATTATTTTGTTTTAATTATAATAATATAATTTTAAGATTCTCTTTTTATATTTATTAGCTACATAAATATTTGAGAATTATTTTAGACTATAATTTTTTTAAAAAAATTGTATCAAATTAAAAAAATGTAATATAAAATAGGAGAGAGTACAAAATAATTCTCTCTCTTCCTGTTTCTCAGTTTTGTCACTTTTATTTATTTTATGGAAAAAACAGAGAGATATTTGTTGATGGCTACAAAGAAGTGAAGCCATGTAACCCAAAAGTAAATAGAAGTATATAAAATTTAATCCGCCACCGATGACCCAAACCTACACCCACCTCCTTTGAGGTACAAAGAAACGTCAAACAATGGCAACTAGAACAAGTTTTTCTCTTTATTTTATCGTTAATAAAGCAACTTGTAGGTATGTTCATTATTGCTCTCTTCTTCCTTACTCAACCCCTTTATCCAAACGAATCTATCTTATTGTTTTGAGTGAGGGAAGGCTGCTCTATTGACCAACCCCACCTCCCATCCATCTTTTTTATGTAAGAAGAATAATTTTTGTGTTGTAATTGGGAAAAAAGAAATATGTTAGGGAGGGAGTGTTGGTGTTGGGACAATTTATCTGAATATTCCCCTGCTGTTGAACCGCAGAAATTTTCGTTGCCTTCACCGCTTCCTAAATGGCCTCAAGGTATGTCTTCTTCAAATTTCTTGTTTGTTTTTTTCTTTTGAGTTGGGGGAAGAAAATGATTTTTCCTCTCAAGATCAGTTGTTGTGTGAAGAAGAAAAATATATTTTTGTTTTCTTTAATTCAACTCAATTCTTGTGTACTTGTTTATGTCATGCTCATTTATGATCAAAAGGCTCAACAGTTGCAAGTTGTAACTAACAAAATTTCTGCTGATTTCTTGAGACTTGGTCAAGTATGGTGTTCTATTCTTGAACTTGGTCAACTGTTTGACTGGCAATGGGAACTGTGACTGTTTAACAGTTCAAATGTGCACGCTTGAAAAATTAGATTTTCTTATGAAACAAAAACAATGTTGTTCCTTCTAGGTGCTGTAGATAAAACAACACTTTCTGATTATAGAGCTATTGGTGGGATTAAACTAAATTTTGCTAACTTTGACAGAGCTACTTCGATTTCTGCTTCTATTTATTTATTCCTCGCACTTTGCTTATCATATTATTTTGGTGTAGTTACTGTGTCTTGCCATGTTTAATATGTCTCACTGGTTTCTTCACTCCTATTATTTTCTCGAGCCCAAAGCTCATTTATGTGATTTTTGCTGAATAGAAGCTCAGTTTGCTAATGGCATGTGTGGTTTTGTAGGCAAAGGTTTTGCTACAGGAAGAATATGTTTAGGGGAAATTGAAGTTATTCAAATCACCAAATTTAAGAAAATTTGGGGTTGCGGTCCGTCATTTGGAAAATCAGACTGTGTTTCCTTTTATAAACCAGATGGAATTCCAAAAGGATATGATATCCTTGGTCACTACTGTCAGCCAGATGGTAAGCATTTATCTGGCTATGTTCTTGCTGTCAAAGACTTATCTGTTGTCCAAGATTCAGCTTTAAAGCTTCCTGCTCTTCAAAAGCCTCTCAACTACACTTTGATTTGGACTTCAGACTCCCAATACAATGGAAGTGGTTATATTTGGTTGCCAAATGCACCAGTTGGTTATAAATCTTTAGGACTTCTGGCTTCGATTGAGCCTAATGAACCTGATCCTGATGAAGTTAGATGTGTCCGAGCTGACCTGACGGAAAATTGTGAGGCCTCTGAAATGATCTTTAGTTCAGATTCCCTTTTCCCAAGGAACCAATTTCAAGCTTGGAAAACTAGACCCTGCAAGAGGGGCATGGTTTGTGCAGGGGTTTCTGTTGGGACGTTTTTTGGTAGTACAAGCTTCAGTTCTGGAGATGAACTCAATATTGCATGCTTGAAAAATCTAGACTCTTCTCTACACGCAATGCCCAATCTCGAGCAGATCCATGCCCTCATCAAGCACTATGGTCCAACAATGTATCTTCATCCGGATGAGATTTATTTGCCTTCCTCAGTTCCATGGTTCTTCATGAATGGAGCTCTCCTTTACCAAGATGGAAAGAATAATGGTACAGTCATCAACTCAAAAGGCTCAAACTTGCCTGCAGGAGGGGTAAACGATGGTCAATATTGGCTTGATTTGCCAAATAAAGATGATGCAAATAGAACCAGTGTCAAATGTGGGAATATTGAGAGTGCAGAGCTCTATGTTCATGTTAAACCATCTTTAGGAGCAACCTTCACAGACATTGCAATGTGGATATTCTGCCCTTTCAATGGACCGGCTACCGTCAAGATTGGATTGTTGAGTTTTGCTTTGAATAAAGTAGGAGAGCATGTTGGTGACTGGGAGCACTATACACTCCGCATCAGCAACTTTTCTGGTGAGCTCTGGCGCATGTATTTCTCGGAGCATAGTGGTGGTGAATGGGTAGATGCCTGCAACTTGGAGTTCATCGAGGGTAACAAAGCAATTGTATATGCATCAAAGAATGGCCACGCGAGTTTCCCACATCCTGGCTGCTATCTTCAGGGCTCTTCTAAACTTGGGGTAGGAGTGAGAAACGATTGTGCCCGTAGCAAATACTATGTGGACTCTAGCAGCAAATATCAAATTGTAGCTGCTGAGTACCTTGGAGAGGGAGTTGTTGCAGAACCACCATGGTTGCAGTATATGAGGGAATGGGGTCCAACCATCATATACGATGGGCGATCAGAAGTAGAAAGAATAATCAAGCATCTTCCTTTTTTCATGAGATTTTCAGTAGAGAGTCTCATTGAGCTATTTCCTACTGAACTTTATGGCGAAGCAGGGCCAACAGGACCAAAGGAAAAGGATAATTGGTTGGGGGATGAAAGATGCTAGGTGGTTTTGCAATGTGCTTGGCACCCCTATGAATTGGTCTAATTCCCACCATATCTTGCATATATTGGAGGCAAGAACGCTGCTAAGGAGCTACACTGCAATAGGGGGTTCAAATGAAAAAGTATCGGTCCAATTCCATGTAAATTGTAACAACAATCATAAATTTTCCATGATTAAAGGCGTATCTGCAGTAGTCCTATAACATGATCAACAAACTAAGAACCAAGATTTATTTTTTTCAACATAAACCAGCAACCGTGAAGGCTGTAATTAGAATAAAATCTTCCCTTTCTGTCAAAATATACACAATTAATCAGTCTGTCCTGGAGGTACTTAAAAGTTAACAATTGGACAAAAAAATGGAGTATTTGTATGCAATTGTTTAGGGCTACAGATGCTAGCAAGACACAAGGACTTTCCTGCTTTGCAATATAGTATAGCAGTTCGGCTAGTTCAGACAAAAGAGAGATTACTTCTCTGTATTCAAAATACAACTGATGACAACAGTTCCACTTTACAAAGAGCCTAGTTCTACCCTACCCAAAAAGAGTATTGTTTCTCAAGTCATGGCTGAAACCTAAAACTGAATGTTTTCCCAGTCCCTCATAGTATGTTGAATCGCCACAAAAGTAAGAACCAAAAAAGAACTGAACTATAATATAAATACATGCACAGCATCACTTTGCTGATCTGCCATCCCTGTTAAGTCCCTCCCAACTTATCTCTTGAGCACACTCCCCGCAAACAGTGCTGCAACCCCACTTTGTGCCTTGACTTCTAAGTGTAAGTAAATGTGATAGGTTTGTGCACTTCCTTGGCACCAAACGGCATCTTGAACCACCCACTGAAAATACAAGATTACTGTCTTCTGGCGGCCAAATGTTGGCACTGGAAACCACTGGTTTTTGCTTTGATAATGATTCAGTGGTAGAGACATGCTGCTTAACAGGTTCATCAGGCGTAACTCGCCTCTCTTCCCATTCAATAGATCTCCGGTACACTTCCCATGCCATTTCCTGCTCTTCTTTTGAGAGTTTTTCGTCCTCATTTTCTTGCAGGAGGCTCTCATGTTCATGATAATTCGCAATCCACCTGAAGAAATAACTTCTTAGAAACATTGTTCTTCTATTGATGAAGTAGATGAATTTTGAACCCATACGACATTGCAGGTTACGGTTTTAACTAATAACCACCACATTAATAAAAAGAGAACACCATACGAAAGAAAAAAAGGGAAAACAGGAGAAGCAGCAACACATCATATAAACACGAATCAAAATAGGGGTCATTCTTCTAGAGCATTATGAGCTCAAAATATGAGAAGTAGGTGCTCTGTAGAATTTTTCATTTCTTTTTCATACGTTAAGCAGACACTAAACTAAGAATAAAGTGATCCAGGTCAGCCAAGAAATCAGCTGCTGGATGGTTTTTCACATGTACCAAGGTTTTAGAAGTGATGACGGTCATATCCTCTTACTGCAGCTGATGGATTTTCTCTTTAGTTCTGATTCAGCTGGTGCAAGGCTGACATTAGACAACAACCACTGACTTGATAACAGAAACAACCAGTCTCAGTCAACATTGATATATCAAAAAGTTGATTTTAAGAACAATGAAGAAAACTATGAAAGAACTTCTAGATCCAGTTTCTCTAAGCAAATAAGTCTGTTGATATTTAAAGAATTATGCAGAAAGAAAAAGGAACACAGTTTGTTTGTTTTCCGGAGAAGGGGAAAAGACTGTCCCTGTTTCCTTCTGCATAATTCTTTAAATATCAAGAGTCTTATTCGGTTAGAGAAAGGAACAGAGTATACTTGAACTGAACTAGACAAATAAAAGCTTTTCCCATTAAAGCAAATCAGTCACCCCCACAGATTCTGGACATTATCTCCTATGAAGTCTAAAGCAAGCAGACTATTACACCTATTAATCAGGAAGGTAAAAGATGAAGTGAAATTTATTTTAAAACCCATACACATAGCTATGTATAGTTTAATGAATATGTATATTTGAAAAATCTCAGAACACCAACTCATTGCACAAGCCTCCCACAAAACACGTTGAAAATGAAAACGACAGAATTTATGTTCTGAAGAAATTGTAGAAAAATACGATGCAAGAAAAGAACCTCCTACCGTGGATGATGCCGGTCAATCAAACTTTGCATTAGTTTGTCAGAAGCAGAGCTTCCATTTGGAAGGGTTAATTTTTCTTTCGGACCACTTCCAACATCTACATTTGTGTTTGCCTCACCAGCATGTTCTTTTACTTGCTTCAATTCCAGAGGTATATCACAGCTTTCGTCATCTCCAAATTCAAAAAGATGCAACATTTCCTCTTTGGATATAGTTCTATGTACTTGTTGCCTATCAACCACCCGTGCTGCAAGACCTTCCTTTGTTACCTGCTTAAATCATCCACTTAAATAATGCAAGAAATAAAAGCTATTCTGAGATGAGCTGATTCGAAATTCTTCTTTTACCTGACGCTTGTATATCTTTTCCTCCATCGTTCCATGTGCCAATAAACGGTAAGCAAAAACAGGTTTTGTTTGACCATACCTAGAATCAAACAAAGCATTCAGGCTAAATATATATTTTAGTGAAACCTGGGTGTTTTATACTGAACAAATTTGGAAGACACACCTCCAAGCACGATATATAGCTTGAAGATCATGAGTTGGATTCCAAGAGCCATCAACTATAATTACACGGTTGGCAGCATAAAGGTTGATACCAAGAGATCCAGCTCTAGTAGATATCAATGCGCATTTAACCCTTCTATTCAATGGACTGTTAAAACAGTCAACGAGTCTCTGCCTTTCAGATGATTCTGTTCTTCCATCAATCCTATCCAAAATTGGAGATAAAAAAACTCTGAATGACAAAATTAGTGAAAGCAAGAAAACGAAGAGAAACCACATCCTCGGAAATAATTGAGCAAAATAACATTCACCACTAGATCCCCTTATCGTAACCTTTTCTTGACAATTAGTACTGTTGTATTTCTCAGCATTAAGGAGTGCAGGCCACCTCCGAGAAATTGTTACAAAAAGGAGTAAGTCAGAATCTAGATTTACAAGGCACCTAAGAAGTCTACAAGTTCATCTACTTCCCCTTATTGTAATCTATCCAAAAACATCAGTAATATTGGGCTTCCTGGCCATAAAAACTAGTCAAACTTTGACTAAGTTGGAGTAGAAAATCTGGTGTACTCAACATCAGCTCGTGATCGAGGATTGACTAATGCTATATAAGGAAATAATCAATTTCCTTCACCAATGTGGGACACTCAACATCCCAACACATCAAAGACCGGTTATATAGAGCATGGACAACACAACATGAGTTTTGATCTATCATAAGAAATGAACCTTGCACCTAACTCAACCCCAAAAGCTAGCTCATGATATGAGGACTACCCAAAACCATACGAGGAGACAATAGGTGAAACACTTGACTCTACTCATTTCTAAATCTGAGGTTAGTGAGAGGAAAGAGGAAATGTTGGCAATTCTAGTTTAGATGGAATTTGATGATACATGAAAAGACTTACACGACTAACGCAAGGCTTGACTTTACCACTCCTACTTCTTTAATTAATGTTCAGTGTAACAATTATTTTTATGTTCCATTTTATCATAATCAGAAGGAAGAGATCCGGCCCCTGAAGAGCGCATGTGATGAATAAGAAAAGATAAACTAATTAGTAAAACTAACAAGATGAGGAGACAACTCTGTCTTCTTCTTTGAGACACCACTTGGATAGCTAGTAAATAAGGAGAGTTTCTGAAAAGACGTAGAGGTGTGGGCCGCATAACATGTGAATCGATGGGCTCGTTTTATATCCGTGTCGACTTGGAGAAATGTTCCTTTTTTCTTTGACTTGATGATTGGAACCCTCATCAATCTAAAAAATAGGTCAAATGTTCTTTTTTAAGACAATCAAATTTGCAAGAATTGGAAGACATTGCGAGACATTCGTAAAATGCAACAATAAAGATGGTTTCTACACCAATGCGTCAGAAGATACTTTTGGCAAATAAAAGTGTGCTCCCTCTAACATGTCAAGCTTTTAGATAAAGATGGACGCACTTTAACATGATATTAAAGCAGGCTGAGATCCTTGACTTGGTATTGTGCAATCCTCACCCCATGAGCTAACTTTTGAGTTGAGTTAGTACCAAAATTCATTTTCTTTACATGGTATCAGAGGCAGAACCATACACCATACACGTTATTGTAATTTCCTAATGTTGGGCTTCATGTTGTGTTATCCACGCTTCAATTGACAAGCATAAGTATGTGATATGATGTTAAATTGTCCCACATTGATTGGATAGTGGACTTTTGTCGCTTTAAATGTTCTTGGGAAATCGTCACCACATGAACTAGCTTTTGAGGATTGTTAAGCCTAAGATCCACTTTCTCAATGTGATATTCAAACAGGCAAATCAAGAATTCAAGTTCCATCTCCACCCATCAATAAACAAATTTTTCAACGACCAATAAAAATTTACGTCTATATTTGAAAGGGCCGGTTGAAAACATATAAGCAAATAAACATGTGCTCCTTCAAATAGGCAATAGCTCAAGTGTTACAATGAGATGGTCACACACCTCAACATGGTACAAGAGTAGGCAGAGGTTTTGAGTATCTCACCACCACTCTTCGTTAAAAGATATTCACAAGTTATAGCCCAATAAAAAAAAATGGAACTATGTTCTTAATGCAAGGGGATGAGTTGAATCGAATCGCGCAGTTCAACAAATGCAAAAGAGAATCAGTAAAATCATGTACTGCAGTGTTAACAATAACAACGAGGTAATTTTTATCATCATCCAAAATAGTTTAGTTTCTGAGAAAGATGATTGTCAAAACTAGTTTAAACAAGGTATACACACCTATACCAGTCTTTCCGCCGCTTCCAGTACTTCCCCTTTTTCCCAGGGCGTGTTAGTTTTGAAAGATATAGTTCAATGAGATCTAGGGTTGACAAGCTCTGACTAAACACAAGTGCTTTGTCACCAACATTAGAGCTCATTGTCAGGATGTCGAGTAGCAGAACCATTTTGCCACTATAATCAACGTCTTTGCAATTATTTTCTAGAAGATCGCTCCACCAATCCTACAAAACAGAAACAGTGAGCTTGGAAACTAATAATGACATTTCAAAAAATAAAAATAAAAAAAAAAGAACAATCACCACATATAACATGAATTGTAGAATGTAGATGCAAAACGAAACATGTATTACAGAAAGATGGCAAGAGTTTCCTGCACATCCATCAATTAACCATACCAACAAAAAATTACAGAAGTTAGCAAATTGGAAGCAAAAAGTATACCCCATGGAGGAAGCCATTATGATTTTTTCTGAAAGCTTCATTGTTGCTATTCGGCTTCTCTGCAGAAATTGACAAACAAATATTTATATGTGATGGTGAAGATAGGCTAATTGTCATTTCAATAACATATAATGGAAATGCTTAATACAAGCCAATGCTATTTATTATCGTGAACTCACTTAAATCAGGGCACAGAAAAATGGTTGTAGAAGCCAGACATGGCTCCTGGTATCAGATTTACAGGAACAGGTGAAATTTTTTTATCAGTGTTGGTCAAGTGCGCACATTGTATGTGAATTCAGCACATCAAGCAGTGATATACATAATCAACACTGCTACAGTATCATAGAGATTAACATGCAATCTATTTTTCCAGGAATACATCCAACTACACAGCAGCTCAATTCAAAGATTCCTCCGAATGCCTCAAGAGGCAGATCTATATAAAATGCTGCAGGCTCAAATAGAATATCCTTCTATTGAATCAGTAATTACAAAAAGAAGACTAATTGCTAGCTGGTACTTTATGCCCAGAGTGAAGGAAAACAAAAATACCTCCAGGAACCACATTATAATCTGTGTTCTCATCACTTGAGCAATCATCAGCAAGAAGGATCTCACCAGCATCTTCAGGCCGACTGCAGGTTCTGTTTTCTCGCATCAGTTGCAAAATCCCGGGATGGTTCCATATCTATAATCAATAACACTACTTGTTAGCTGATATCTATCATCTTATATGCATATATGGAAGATCCCACCGCAACCATGCTAAGTAAATAAAAACACCGCAGACTTTAATTTTCCAACACACTCTGCATTATTCATTTTACAAAAATGATGGACATTTTCATCCAGGCTTCAAAAAACAAAATTTCTATTTATTTCCTTTGCTTTTTATGGAAAGAACTATTTATAAAGAAAATGAACCAGAAAACAGGATGACCGTGGCTAAAAACCAACAATTTATGGAAAGAACTATTTATAAAGAAAATGAACCAGAAAACAGGATGACCGTGGCTAAAAACCAACAATCAATCAATTAAAGCTCAAGCCCAGAACAGTTGAGGTTGGCTACATTAATGCTAGAAATTCCTCTGTTTCATCTAGCTCAAACTACTTGCTCATTATTCAGAGGACTCACCATGGTAAAAATATTTTCATGTTTTTTAAAACTATTTTGATGTTGATTGTCTATTTATTACAAGAAACAGAGAGGGGAAAGAGAAACTTCTATTTATTTCATTTTCTTTTTTATAAACAAGAACTTTTATTTACTAGGAGAACGACGTTAAAAACAACAATCAACCAACAAATAGCTCAATCCCAAAATAGTTGAGGTTAGTTATATCAATCCTAGGTAAGCCTCTGCTTTTTCCAGTCAAACCCTTCTCAATTTTCAGAGAATTCACCATATGGTTAAACAAGCTTCATGTTGACCTTCAACTTACAACAACCATCTCGTTACCGAGCTGGGAAACAGATATACTTTTTAAAGTTCACATAGGAACATATATCCTATATTATATATTAAAAGCACAAAGGTCCTTAATAAAACGCCATTCATCTTTTTTGACCTTCAAATATAGATTTTACACTAGATTAAGAGTATTTAGTCGTTAGCTATATTCTTAATATT
The DNA here is from genome assembly GCA_026153255.1 of Solanum medicagineum. Classification (NCBI taxonomy): domain Eukaryota; kingdom Viridiplantae; phylum Streptophyta; class Magnoliopsida; order Solanales; family Solanaceae; genus Solanum; species Solanum medicagineum. The sequence goes on from JAPFFP010000080.1 coordinate 11,945,659, forward strand.
TAGTACTTTAAAATCATTTAAGAATCTGTTTATTAATTCTCACCTTAATTGAATCAAGTAAGAAGCCCTAATTTTCCGATCTTTAAAATCATTAAGATTTTACTTTATACAAATTCTTTCAAATATTGACCTTTTAGAGATCAAAAGGTACATGCAAATTATATGCACCTTTCTAGTCGAATTCTAATTTCTACTGCTAATTTATAGGCTATTTTAGTTTTAAAAAGATTAATTCAAATAGAATTTCAAACAAATACTTCTTTTGGTTTTTTTGTTGATATCTGGGTTTGGGTTGATACAGGAGTTGAATAAAAGATAAGTTGTATCATTCACGGTGAAAAAATCATCACGAACTCAAATCAGCTAAATTAGTGATGGGATCAATATGCTCCAACACAATATCATTGGGTTGTAAAATGAATTGAAAATCGAGTATGAAACAAAATATATTATGTGCAATACATGTAAACTTTCACGTCTACTTTACACTTCTCTTCTTATGACTTTAGTTTGGTGTACTATCTTGCGCATTCATCAATATATACTTTGACATATTATTTTATTTTGATTTTTCGACATTTAAAATTATCGTTGTTTATTAAGTAGTATTTATTTCCATTCTTTACTTTTCAAGTTCTAAAATTTAAGTACACTATATTGCACAAACCAATGCCTTAGCTATTCTAAGCATTAATCTTCGCGAGTAGAATTAAATTATCTAAAATCAACAAGATGCCAAAAATTGATCTCTTTGAAACCTGAAAAGGCTATGTATTATATAATTGTGTTAAGAAAAAACATAGGAAATAGGCACCGGGTGTTCACACTTAACTAAATGATTGTCATAAGATGTTAAGAATCAACAAATCAAAATGATTATGTATCACTTAATCACAATTAAGTGTAAAAAAGTGTAAATGCAAGATATGTCTTCCATTCACTGACTTGATATAAACACTCAATATGAATAGTTTTTATCAAACAATAGTCCCTTCGATGCTTTTCAACTATTAAACTATCCACTTGGGGACTCGGTATATTTAGAGGTTGAAGTTGTACGAAAATTATTGGAAACAAAAATAACTTAATTTTAAACTGAATACGAAATTGCATTAAATGAAGTTCAAGAATGCAACAATTGCTTCTGTTCCTGATATTCCAATCTGCAAAATGCATAGGAAAGGAACATTTTTTGTGCTTGTAATTGGAGCCTAAACCCTAATCAGACAATGAAAATGGAATAGCCTTGGAAACTAATTTGGAAAATCAAGATTCCTCACAAGGTCTCAGGTGTTACTTGGTAGGAAATTAGAAGAGCATGTTTAACCCATGACGTGTTACAAAGAAGAGGTACACAAATTTGCTCAAGGTGTTGCATGTGTGGGAAAGAGGCAGAAGTTAACAGATACTTATTTTTACATTGCAAAAGAGTTGTAAATCTGTGGGACATGTTCATATGTGTGCTTCGGGTTAATTGGGTAATGCCCCGGACTACTTCAGACATCCAGAGACAATGGGAAGGAGTGGGCAGAAGAAGAAGATCCAAAAAGGATCGGTGGAAATGTATCCTAAGCCTACATTTGGTGGACGTTGCAGAGAGAAAGAAATGAAAGATTCCATGACGGGAAACCCAATAGTATCCAAAAAGACAAGATGAATAGCTTGAGTCTAATGTATTTTTGGTGTACAAAGGGAGGATTTGATGGGGGAGGTAGAAAGTTCAGTATACTTTATAATTCAATTGTAAAGTTTTTTGTCAGTTTTTGGGTTTTGAAATTATCTCCGGGGGTTGTAAACCCCACCTCATGAATCTTTTGTTGATGAGCTTATTGATATGAATATAAAGTACCTTTATCCAAAAAGAAAATAGTTAATTTATTGCATTCAAAGAGGAGTAAAAGAATCTCAATTTCTTTAGATTTCATTTATTGATCTGAAAATAAATGTATCAGACTTAATATTTCATAATAATTTATATGTATTTATTTTTAGTATTCTTTGTAGATATAATAAGCATATTAGTAAATTTAATGTAACTAATCCAACCAAATTGTTAAATGCTACAGGTTTAGGAGATAACTTTAAATTCCATTACCACGTCAATGTAATAAGTGAATTACATCTAATAACTTTAAATTCCATTACCACGTCAATATAATAAGTGAATTACATCTAATAACTTTAAATTCCATTACCACGTCAATGTAATAAGTGAATTACATCTATTTTTAATATATATTTCTACTTTACATAATTTGCATGTCTTACATAAAAAATTAATTGATTGACATGACATTCACTTCACTTCTTTACATAAAATTTTAGAGTTGTACGTTGGATCTTGACAATTAAAATTTGGCTTAATTTTTCAATGTGCAAAAATTTTTTAAAAAGAATCTTTATAAATTAAAAAAATATCTATCTATATTTAAATGATATATTTATATATTTATCTATATAATACATTTTCACATTATATTTAAACTACTTTCATATTATAGTAAAATAGAAAACACCCTATGCGAAATGTTGTTTGCGTGTTCTAGCCTTTTAAAAACTAGATTTCTCACTAAACAAACTAATCATTTAATTATTTTGCTAACACTTAAGATATTAAATCAACTAAATTTTATGAAGACATGTTAGGAAACTTTCCCACTTTGGATTCTTTTTAGGTATGGGAGTCTTTATGTTATTAAAACCTTTAACAATTCGTTGACAATAAGAAAACCACGAACATTAATTTGAACTTTTTTATATTTAGAAATCTTTTTATGTTAATAAATTAATAGGTTTGTATTGTTGGAAAGGAAAAGTTTGGCAACCATAAAAGCTTGTCAATTCATATTAAACATTAAGAATATCATGTTTTGACCTCTAGGTTTCAAGATTTTTTCTGTTCATATAATTCTCCGTCTATTAGAACTAAAAGTTTCATAACTATAAACTCTTTAGAAAAGATCTTGCAAATTCACATCTTGCATTAAGAAACTCACATTTTAAACTCCTTTCAGGTTTGTGAGTCATTTTTTATTTTTAAAGGTTTATGAGTCATTTTTAATTTTTAATAGAACTCAGGAGAAGCATGAACTTCTTAGTGAGATGTGCATTGATTATTCTTAATCTATGAAAATAGATTTCACATTGAACAAAATTGTAATTTAATTATTTTCCTAATATTTAGAACTTTAATCAACTTATAATTTTGATATACAAAAGCATGAAATCTCTTTGCAAAAAATCGTTCAACCTTTTGAGCCCAAATATAAATCAGAATTAGAGCCCGTATGGATTAGCTGAAAAAAGTGGCTTTTAAAAAGTTCCTCAAAAGCACTTTTTAAAGTGCCGAAACTTATTTTAAAATAAACAGTTATGTGTTTGGATAAAAGTGCTTAAGCTGAAAAAAAAAATTGTTAATGTGTTTGGTACCAAAGTGCTGTTAAACACTTTTTTGATCAAAATGTCTGAAATACCCTTAAACGGTTACACATTATAAAATGTTACTCTAAATTTTTGTTTCTAAATTAGAATTAATTTATTTTAATTCATCTTCAATATAAATTGATTATATAAGTTAATTTATATGTCTAATTTATTTTTAATTTTTAAAATATATAATTTTAATAAAGTACATGAAATATTTGAGTATTTTTTTAATTATATTTGTAATAATTAATGGCTATATTTCTTGTTTACCATAAATAATTTATAAAAAGAATAAAATAAGGAGAAAATAATTTAGAAGAAAAAAAAGAAAGAAAGAACAAGAAAAAGAAGAAAAACTGGAAGAAAAGAAAAAATAGGAAGAAGGAAAAAATGGAAGAAAGAAAGAGCAAGGAAAAAAAAAAAGAAAGAGCAAAACAAAAAAAAAAATGAAAGAAAAAATAGAAAAAAAAAGTAGGAGCAAAATAATACAAAAATTATAAGCAAACATTAGGACTAAAAAGGTAAATTTGTTGGTCAAACATAAATGACTTTTAAGCTAAAAAGAAAAAAGCAGGGAGGAACCAACTTTTAACTTTTGACTTATTTTAAGTTGTTTTTAACTTATTTTAAGCCATTTTAGAATTTGTCAAACACTTCCAAAAGCTAAAAAGAGCTTAAAAGCAGGTTTGACCAGCTTATAAGCCCATCCAAACACCCTCTCAATAGACGACCTGACGGAAGAAGCTAGTAGTTTATCTACATTGGAATTAAATGAACAGTCTCAAATAAAATTGACTTCTTCACTTTCCTTCTTTCTTTTTTGATCTATTCTGATATATTTTTCTTGAGCCGAGTGTCCATCGGAAACAACTTCTCTGTCTCCCAATGTAGGGACAAGGTCTACGTACACTCTATCTTCCTCAAACCCCACTTGTGGATTACACCGTGTATGTTATTGTTTTTGATCTAGATAAATATGACCTAATATTTTTTTCTCATTTAAATGAAGTTGCATTTATTTAATGTTAATAATGTACATGTATCATGCACATACATAAGAACTAGTTGTTAAGAATAAATTAGGAAAACAAATAAGACAGTTGACCCATCCAAATAATAGCAGGTCCTGTGAAAAACACTTAGCTCCCTAGCAGCCAATGTCATTCAGTAAACAACAGAAGCAGTAAACAGCTAATGTACATCTTTATATATATATATATATATTTTATGACAAGGGAACTCGCAGCCGCTGCCCTTTGTACTTATATTTTACTTATAAGTAATAACATAAGTATTGAAGAAACAAAGCATTGTGCACATAAAAAGTGCCGTATATTTTATATAAGTAATAACATCTTTATATTCTACACATAAAAAGTGTATTTTGTATTATTTATTATCATGTTCTGCACATATTGAAGTGTCCGATTTTTCTTTGCAATACAGCTCTCTTTGACGTAGTACGACTTTTGCAAAAAATAGCACACAAAATAACATAATAAAATAGTTCAACGGAACATCAAAAGCACAATCCTTTGTTTCTTCAATACAGAAAAGCTAAAAGGAACTCCTAAAAGAATTAGAAGTAATAAGATTATCAACCAGATGAATAAGAAAAGAAAAGGTAGAAAGACCTCTAGGAAAGCAAGGCATTCTTAATTATTGCAAGCTGAACAAGATCAATTCAAAGATGAATGTGGTGTGGCACTAAAACTCCACCATGAAATAGGAAAAAAGTTCTTCTTAAGAATTCTATTGCTTAGTGACTGAAAAGTTAAAGTAGGACTTCTAAAAGTAAGGTTTATTAAGACTAGCAAAAGAGAATAACCACTTCTTAAAGAAAATGTGTGGCGATTCAAGAAACAAAATAATGTCTATCAAATTAAATACGTGGAAAATGAGTGAGGGGAAGAATTTGATGGAGAAGGAATCTTAACACAATCCAAGGCAATGCTAAGCAAAAAAAGCCCTAAAGGTTCGTTGGGGCTTTAAGCGCAAATAAACTGTGGGCTTTAATGAGAGAAGGCGCAAATGGAGAAAGCATACATATATATATATATGTTTAGTCCAAGGCTAATAATTATAAGCATGAATAACAAATATATGAAGGCAATTGATTGTTTTTCAATAAAGTGAAATATCAATGGTTTAGCATCGCTACTTTAGGAAATGCTCATTCACAAGGAAAAGTATGTTCTAGAGCCTTAACGATGACACTGAAGTGCAGATGACGCAAGGCAAAGTGCTCAATGTGTTATGAGCCCCGCTTCAAGGCTTAAGCGCACTTTTGATAACACTGATCCAAGGTAGAAAAGAATCAACTAGAATTAAATAGGAATCTTGCGAAGGATGAGAAAGGCTATGTATGAAGTTGTAGTGTTATACAACAACATACCTAGTGGGACCCCACAAGTAGAGTCGGGAAAGGATGGAGTGTTACAAGAAGTCGTCCAAGAAGCACACAACCAATACT
>JAPFFP010000080.1:11951818-11964210 GCA_026153255.1 Solanum medicagineum
TCCCCACAATTGTTCTCCCATTTAAAGATTTAGAGATGGTATCCCTCAATAATCAAATGGAGGAGTATGGTATGGAATGTGCAGCAAAATTGGAAGTTCAGAGTCGATCCATGTTAAAAGACCCTCAAGGGTGGGGGAGTTAGCTTTAACAATTGGCCATGGAAGCAACTCTGAAAGTTTTAAACCCCTTATAAAGTTAACTGTTTCATATGGTTGGTGGCTCATGATACATGCCTTACACACAACAATCTACAGAGATGGGCACTGTTGTTATGCAGTAGGAGTTTCATCTGTAACAAAGAAATGGGAAGTGGCAGCCACCAATTTTTGCATTGATTGATGGCTTGACAGATTTAAACATTATTCTTCCATCTTTTCAATATTGTCATTGTTAACATACACAGTCCAAGCATTACTAAATTGTTGGAACTCCAGTAGTATTAGTAAACAAGTAAAGAAGATCTGGAGCACCATCCCTATATTTATATGCTGGAATATATGGAAGGAAAGAAATGTGTGATGCCCTTAAGGGAAGAAAGTGTACAGAAGCTTCAATACAAAAATTAATGGATTTTGTCCTTTTTTGGTGTTATCTACAGTATATGAAGGATGAAGATAGAACGTTACATTACATAATCTTTACAAAAACAGGACCTTCTTTGCAAATATCCTTCTCTTTTTAAACAGAAAGAATGCCAACTCTTATACTATCTTGGCATCAAGTTGGTGCTAAGTTGCGGCATTTTCAATACATAATTTAGAATAGCTTCATGAGTATTCAGTAAATATCTGCAGAAGTAGTAAATATAAAGAACACTACATGTACAGTAGAAGTATATTCATATTGCTTGAAGATATTTGGTTTTGCATTCCATTGATATGGTAAACCATGTCGTCATTTGCTGCTTTTTACAACTAAACTAATAAACTGTGGGGCTCTTATCATATATTAATTTCATCCAAAAAACAAAAAAAGCAGCAAACTAAGAAACATGCCAACAAGAAAGTACCTGAGCCAAGGCTTGGTACCCAGCAAAAAAGGATCTCTTCATTATCTTCTCACCAGAAACCTTGTCCTTGGTGAAGCCATGAACATCTAGAAATCTTTTATACAATTTCCTCTGCAAAGGAGAAAGCTTTACAGACATCACGTAGACAGTTTTTGGTGGCAAATCCATCTTCACGACATTCATGTCCATTCTTTGAACAAATCCTTTTAAATGTTCATAGAGAATATGAGATCGCTGATTCATAATCTTAACATCATCAGCTGTAGAATTGGTGTGTTGACCATTTTCTATCGGATTCTGAAAGCTGCACAAGGGAGACAATATCATCAAAGTACATAGAGAGTAAGGAGAAAAGTACAGTAAAAAGGAAAGATGACTTGCCGATTTCTAAATTCATGACTACTGCCAAGAAATCCTTCTCTTACAAAATCAACCATCTGCCATGAAATCAAAATAATAAGACTAGATTTCAATATCAAAGTCACCAAAATAAACAATTTCATCATAGCCTTACACAATAGTACTCCATCAAATTGTTTTGAAGAGGAGATCCAGTTAATGCAATCCGTCTCTGGCACTTGACTTGTTTCAAAGCTTGAGTTACATCAGCTCTTGTATTCTTGATAATATGAGCCTCATCACAAACAAGTATGTCGGGCCCATCCTGGCAAACGAAATATATTTGATTGAAATGAGATAAATTTAGCTAGTTCAACTAAAAGAAGGGGAAGAAAAGGAATGGAGAGGACCATAGATTGTAACCCCAACAGCATGGAGAAGCATTCAGAAATCTAAGTTAATCTATGAATCAACTACATTCATTCAGACAGAAAAAAGAAGAATCCAGTGCTATTTTTTTCTTTTTATATAACTTTAGAGGACAAATAGGAGTTTATATGCATCATCAACATTTCAAAATCATGTGGGTTAATTGAGATAAAATGTATTATGCTCGACTTCAACTATAAGCATCCATACACTAGTTTTACCTTTTAATTTTTCTTGTCAAAAAAATGCAGAGGAGAAAGACAAACAAATTGAGAATTGTAACAATTAAAAGACGAGAAATTCCTATCAAGGTGGTGCCGATGATGGTCATGGTGTACATTAACTACAACCACAACACTAACGACCACAGTAAAAATGACTGATAAGGACAATGGGGATTGAAATCGATCAAGAGGGCTGATGTATTGGCCATTATGCACAGTGGGTGGAATGGAGATGACGCGATATCTCCACGCCAGGTTGACATCCAGAAGCCTTCTTAATTCAATCAAATGAGTTGAACTTAAGATCAGATTTGCACAAGGGTAAAGAAGAAAAGAAGCAACTCAAATAAAGGAGTTGAGTCAGGTCCATGTCAGAATAATGACATGTACAAAGAATATTGAAACAGAGGCTCACAAGGAAAAATTAGAAGAAAGCATCAAAATTAGAAGAAAGCATCAACAATAAAGTCGACAGTCCACTAATGGTCCCAAGCTAAAACACCTACCAGTCATTAGAGATACAAACACAGAATATATAGAGGAGGCCAATAATTTGAATGACCGAGACATGACCTTATTAAATCCCCAAACTCAAACAGCTCCAGAAAGCACAATTGCTTAATTGTTTCATACCAGATTAGTGTTCTACGAAACAATGGAGATTTCAAAAAGATGGGGAGTCAGAATAGACGAGAAAGAACAGGCTAGAGTCTCTTGTTTCAAGACTTTTGGGACTTTCTGGGAAGCTGCCATTTGGAGACAAATATTACAGCATTACCACGTCTCTAATTATTTCTAATATAATTTAACTAAAACATCTAAATTTCAAAATTATCATATGCAAGAAAGGGAAGAACACTAAATAATCATTACATGAAACATGGGTTAAAATACATAGGATCTCCCTGAACTACATGCTTTGCAACTTCACTTGAACTATGAGTGTTGCAATTAACCCCAAACTACAATATTCTTCATTGCAAACCACCTGGAATGCCAAGTGGCAGAGAGATCGGGTTCACTTTCTAAGTGGCACGTGGTAGCTTGAAAAGGATAAAATGATGTATCCTTGTGGCATTTCTTCTGCATGTGTGTTTAATTATGACTTTCCATTGTTCCTTGTTGCTAATCCCTTTCTTCTCTCTTATCCAATTTTATTGATTCCTTTTTCTTCTTTAAATAAACTCAACAGTCTTTGTTTGACTTGAAAACCCATAACCCAAAAATAACAGTAACACTAAAAAGAAATTAACCAATAATAGTGCAGACAGTGGCAAATTTTTGCCTTAGTAATGAACGAATCGACGCAACATATTCAAGGGGATGTACCGTGGCGTACGCTATAAGCAATGGAGTTAATGATAGGCTGGAAGTTTGGGGGTAGGTACTTTGACTCAAAAGGATTCAGAATAAGCCGGATTAAAACTGAGTACCTGGACTGCACGTTCAGTGACATAACGCATGTGATGGAGATGGAAGTCAAGAACGATACATTAGTCATACCCAAGAGAGAGAACTTCAATTATTTCGGGTCTATAATCCAAGAAAATGTAGGATACGGACGCATATAATAAACCCTTGAATTTCAGCTCCCTCTCAAAACCCGCGCGTAGCAGGAACTTTAATACACCAGACTACCCTTTTCTTGTAATGAAAGGAAATGAGGAGATTGACAAAGATGTTGTTGACCGCATTGAAGCGGGATGGAAGGAGGCTCACGTACAAAGTATCGTGTGACAAGAATGTCACGGCTGAAAAATAGGTTCTACAGAGTAGTGGTTAGCCCGCATGGTTTTATGGGGAAGAGTGTTGGCCCGTCAAGTATGCACATGTTAGAAGATGAAGATAGTGAGCATGAGGATGTTAAGTTGGATGTGCAGGCATACAAGGAGAGACATGATTAAGAAGATAGTCATACAACACAAGGTAGGAGTACAAAAAAGATGAGGAAAGCGAGGTTGACATGGTTCAGGCATGTGAAGAGGAGATGCTTAGTGGAACTAGTAAGGAGCTGTGAGAATGTGTATGCCAGACTTTAGAACGAGTAAAGGTAGGCCGAAGACGATCCAAGGGGAGGTGGCCTACTTTTCTCATCTTCTTCTTGTCTAGTAGTTTTACCAAGTATTTGCATAGTATTCTTCATATTCAAAAGATGGGTAAAGGTAGGCCAAAGAAGATCTAAGGGGAGGAGGCCTCCTTTTCTCATCTTCTTCTTATTTAGTAGTCTTACCAAGTATTTGCATATTATTCTTTATATTCAATCATATTATTATTTGTTTCTTTGATTGTTTTGTTTATCTTGTTATTTTGTTGTTATTTTCCTTTTTATCATGTTATGATTATTCTTTCTTTGGGCCGAGGATCTATCAAAAAAACTTCTCTACCTCACAAAGATAGGAGAGTAAAGTATGTGTACATCCTCTAGATCCTAGTTTTGGGATTACACTAGGTTGTTATTGTTGTTCCAAAAAATTGCAAATTTGGTAGTTCCAAGAGTTGCAAATTAAGACAAAATTTAATAAATAATATTCCCTCTGTCCCATTTTATGTGGCACCTTTTCCTTTTTGGTCGGTCCCAAAAAGAATGTCACCTTACTCTAATTGGAAACAATTTACCATTAAAATTCTCATTTTACCCTTAATGAAATGATTTTCAGCCACACAAAATATCTAAGAATGATTCTAGACCATAAGTTTTGGAAATCTTTCTTTGTTTCTTAAACACCATGCCAAGTCAAAGGGTGCCACATAAATAGGACAGAGGGAGTAGCAAACACAGTTGGAAACCATAACAATAACACCAAATCGAAATATATATTTATTTAAAAACTAGGCAATCGAAGAGTAATGTGGTACCTCTCTTCGATCAAGAATCGAATTTGTCTTTTTTCTTTTCTCTAGTTTTAAAATTTTCTTCTCTTGTTTCTTTTTATGTATTTTATTATCCTAACAATATTAAATGGCTCAATAATTATCTATACCTTTTAGTAATAGAATACACTTAAAAGCCTCAATATTGAATAATCCTACATTTCTTATTCTTACCGTTCTTATTTCATTAACCACAAAATTAATTTAAACCTTTAAAAACCTAGACAACACAAAAGGTGGGACATTTTTTAAGTTGAATCTTAGAAAAAAAAAGCAAAAGCTATCAAGTCGAAGTCGAAGCATACAATAGCTCAAACACTTCAAATTTCACTCACAAATCTCTACCAACTCTACGATTTTTTGGATCCATAATTTCATATATACATATTTTTTTACAAAAGAAGGGTAAGGTCTGCATATACTCTATCCTCCCCAAACTCCACTTTTGGGATTTCATGAGGTATGTTATTGTTTTATAAAAGAAAGGGGGGGAGGGGGGGGGTTGTACAGCTCGGTGCACTAAAGCTCTCGCTATGCACAGGATCTGAGGAACGGCCGACCACAGGGACCTATTGTATGCAATCTTATCCTACAATTCCACAAGACGATATTTCTGCTTTGCCTAGCAAAAGTCAAATATAACAAATCCACTTCATATAAGTTGATTTGGAAGTTTCTGTTTTGATCCTGACAAATACTATCTGGGCGACTTTGCGGAAGTCTAATGGTGGTGATCACTTATCTGGTATTTTGCTTTCAATGAAATATTTAGAACCGATCAAGTTGGTTTCCAGCTATTTGTTCAGTGTTATTCTTGACATGTTGAGAATATTTTATTTTACCTTCCAGCATATTTGTAGGGATGTGTTTGGTTCACATAGCAATATGGGGTCATACTACTAGATACTACAGTTTGACCAAATATGTTGCCAACATGACTAAGTACTGGAGTAGCATTCTTGATGCCCTAGGTTATTAAATGAAGGTTGTAGGACAAAGACTGGAGAAAATGGATGTTTATTCCTTTAAATCAAGCTAATTTCACAAGTTCTTACTCCAAAACAATGTTACTCCCTCCATCTCGTTTTATGTGGCACCATTTGACTTGGCACAATTTTCTTTAAAAATAAAAGAAAGAATTTAAAATATATGGTATAAATTCTAAAACAATCCTTAAAGATTTTTATGGCTGAGATTCATTTCATTAAGGGTAAAAGGAAAATTTTAGAGTTAAATTGTTTCTAATTATAGTAAGGTAACATATTTCTAGACGAACTAAAAGGAAGGGGTGTCACATAAAATGATATAGGGGGAGTATTAATTTCAGTATTCAAACAAAAAAATTTCCATAGCTTCCTAATCTAAACAAACCTAAAATTTATATTCGACTACAAAAGTTTCATTTATTGATTACGATTATTATATAGATACTTAATTTCTTCTAATATTTCTTTATGTTCAAGACAGTCGAGTGCTATTTATATAACTTTTAAAATACCAAAAGTCTAGTACTTTTTTCAAATGAAATAGTATTTATATTAATTAATATTATTTATGATAATATATTTAAATAAAAGTGAAAGATGAGCGGAATTACATAACACAATGGGTTTGCAAGATTTAGTTTTTGTTGTATACTAATTAATATTATTGATGAATGATATCTAACAACAATGAAAGGTGAGAGGAGTGACATAAAACCAAAAGGTCTTCAAGAAATACAAACTTTATGCTAATTAATGGAGTATTAGCTATTGATATATATTACCTCCACGCATTATGAAAAGGATTGGTCCTCGAGTACTCTATTAGTACAATAGCTTTGTGATGCTTTAATTTGAATTTGTTCTTCTATTTTAATTTTCACGCGTTTTGTTATACAATTGTGCCTTGATTTTCATGATATGTATATCTTATATCATATATGTGTTAATGTTTATTATATATATTTGTTAATTTTTTTGCACAATGAATTTTGCCATATTAACTGTGTGAAGCATATATAAGTTAACTAGTAGCATAACTATGAGAAAAAATGCAAATTATGACAAAAGTTGATTAATAATAGTAAACCCAGTCAAAAATCAAAACCCTGAAATAACAGTAACATCTAATAATTAACACCCAACAACCAAAAAATTGGATACTAAAGCATCGAAGAAAAATTTCTTATTTGTTCTTTGTTTTTCTCTTTTCCAGCAGCTTTTGTTGATGACAATAATACAAATTAGAGCTCATTAGCCCACTCAATGATAGTAAACCCAGTTGCAAATTACAAAAAGAATATATGCAGTAACAATACTCATTGAAAATCCATAACCCGAAAATAACATAAATTCAACTAATATGATATTACAAAAAATCGGAATATTACAACATAGAACCAAGCAATAATTCAAGAAAATCTTATTCTTAAAAAATCCAAAATCCACTTTGTTAATAATTCATTTTTTATCAAAAAGCTGGCTATTTTTAAACTATACATCTTCAGTTTTAGAAAACAATTTTTAAAAATAAATCCATCCCTTCAACCAATCTAGCCCTATAAATTGGTTTATGATCTGTAGCTGGTTTCTTTGTTTAGTTTGAATTTTTTAATATTCGTCCAGGGGTAATAAATAGTTAAGCTTGAAGATCAAGGGTTGACATAAACACCCAATAGTATCAGGTGTAATACGCCACGTGGGTTAGAAACATAGAAGATCAAGGTTAACGTAAACACCCAATAGTGTCAGGTGTCATGCCACGTGGGTTAAAAATTACCAGCTTGAACAGCAAGGGACACAATGCACACGATAACTATGTTTCATCCAAGGGAATTTAATTTTAGATTAAAATGAATATTGTAGTTGAGGGAGGTAACATCAACACCTTATAATAACTATGGAAGTTGCAAGAAGTAGATAGTTCAGGAGGATAAAACCCTAGATGCTGCGAGAAAAAAAAAATTCTATAATAATTGTTCAGTACTGGGTATATAAAACCACAAGGTTTCTATACCCTTTATAAAACAACGATAACACAATTTTCATTTCTTATCACCATCATAGGCAAAGCACATGCATACAAACTTGTTATACCTGATAGCGCTTCTTAGTACAAGGAAAACCCCGCTACCCCTCTCCATCAAGCATTTTTTATGTCCTAAGAGTGAGAATTCAAACAAAGCTTCGCATGAAAGAGAGGTCAAATCAGGCTAGCGACCCAGTCAATTGACACACAGGCCTTAGCAATTGTAGGTCAAACGGGATAAATTACAATAATCCCCATGACTTACAAACACATCATACCCCAAAAATCCCTACCTCACCCCATGACTAGTCAAAAAACACCACAAACATTAAACCACAAGGACATGAAAATGAAGCAACTGGGGGAGAATCTTCCCTCTCATCTCCATCAAAAAAATCACAATCATCAATCTAAGGGTAGCAAACACTACCTGAAGGATCTGACAAATCTCTCTAGCCACATGACGATCCTTTATATGCTTCCCAAGTGACAAATTTCTGAAAGCAGTGTAGCCAATTAAGAGAACACCACCTTTTAATCTCCATTTTTGGAGTAACTTGACCCTTCTTTCCCTGAAAACAAGAGGAAAAGTAAGGTTGACAAGGATGCCACCGATAAAATGACTCTCAGTGGTTTTAAAGAAGAATGTTTTAGAGTACTCCAATACAAAATCCTAATAGCTTACCGATTGAAAAACAGGACATGCAAAGAAAACATAAGAAAATAATTGCTAAAGACGGATATGCCTTAAAAACCCTAATGTGACATGATAAAAGGAATAGCCTGACATCATAAAAAGAAATTCTGTACCCGGAAGTTTCCTATAATATATGTAACACTAGACAAAGTAGAAGCATCACTGCCAAGAATACAAGGCAGGAATCTTCATCTGAATCTGATGACTCACAGAACAAGAAAATCTTGTGGCTCAACTAACCTCATTCAGGTGGCTAATATATAATGAGCATCATCTAGTACGCCAACAACAACATACCAAGTGTAATCCCACAAATGGAGTCTGAAAAGGGTAGGATGTATGTAGAGCTTACCTCAATCTTTGTGGGGTAGAGAGGTGGTTTCTAGACCCTCAGTTCTAAAGGTAGACCAGATTGTAAAAACTTGTATCATTTCTGGGTCCAATGAAATTCATAGGTATAGGAAGAAACCGTATCTCTCATCATTGTGGAAATGGCTGGCCCAGCATACAAGCTTTTCAGTGACCTACAGCAGAGAAGCCACCTGGAGGTAATATTAACCCCCTACTAAATAGCATTAGATTTGGTGTACAGTGATGGAATCTGCAGAAAAATTCAAATCAATCTGATAACTAATGGAACTAGAAAAGCTGAAAGTTCTGTACAACAGATTTGGTGACAAAATTTAGAAAATATGAAAGAGAATCAACATGACGACTAGATTGCAGGAACAGTGAGGGATCCAGTGAAATTAAAAGGGAGATCACTGGTTTTTATCAGAAGCTTTATTCGAAACCTCAAGATAGAAGGCCTTCCAGCAACCTAATCAACTCTCCATTGATCACTGAAGCTGAAACTGAAGTGTTATAAAGGAAGTTTGAGGAGCAAGAAGTACTAACATGTCTGAAGATGTGTGCCATGGACAAAGCTCCTAGTCCAGATGGCTACACAATGGGGTTTTTTTTTTCCAAGTGTCGGGATGCAGTGAAGAAGGATATCATGGATACCTTCAAAAATTTCCATACTCACAATATCTTTGAGAAAAGCTTTAACGCCACCTACATGCTCTGACCCCAAAGAAGAATGGTGCCAAAGAACTGAGAGATCTTAGGCCCATCAGCCTCACAGAAAGTGTGTATAAGCTGTTATCCAAAGTGTTGACTGAAAGAGTGAAGAAGGTGGTTGACAAGCTAGTAGATGCTCACCAGATGGCATTCATTAAAAATCGACAATAATGGATGCCATTTTAATTGTAGATGAAGTAGTCGGCTCAAGAATTACCCAAGGAAAGGCAGCAATTTTGTACAAACTGGACAACTGGAAGTTTTTCTTGAAGATGCTTGTACGTACGGGTTATGGAAAGAGGTGGATTCAGTGGATCCAGTACTGCATTTCCACTGTCAGATTCTCTGTCCTCATAAATAGTGCACTTGAAGGATTTTCCCCAGTTAAAAGGGGTCTGAGGTAGGGAGATCGCCTATCCTATTCCCTTTTATCATTGTCATGGAGGGACTAAATAACATGATAAAGATGGCCAGAGAAAATGAATGTCTCAAGGGTTTTGAGGTACAACTCAAACCTCAATATCAAATCGCAACATCGAAGTCACTCATTTACAGTATGTATTTGACACCTTAATATTTTGTCATGCTAATGAAGGGTAGCTACTAGTTTTAAGATCAATCTTGGAGTTGTTTGAAGGAGTCTCAGGTTTGCATATCAACTGGAGAAAGAGTCAGTCGTACCCTATCAATAGTGTCTCTAATACAGAGGAACTGTCTAGGATTTTGGGAGGGGAAGTAGGTTTTTTGCCTACCATTTATCTTGGTATGCTCTTAGGTGCCAAATCAAAGACTTTAAACATTTGGAATCCTGTGATTGAAAAATGTGAAAAAGAAGCTTATCAGATGGAAATCTCAATATAACTCTTTGGGAGGCAGAGTCACTTTCATTAATTCAGTTTTGGATGTCCTTACTACTTATATGATGTCTATCATTCCCATTCCTGATGAGGTGATGCAAAGACTGAACAAAATTAGGAGGGATTTCTTATGAAAAGGGACCTAGGAAAAAGATTCCACTGTCCAACATTTAGTCAAGTGGAACAAGGTTCTCAGGGGGGAAGAAACAGGGGGTCTAGAAGTAAGAAATCTGAAAAACCAGAGCAAGGCCCTTAGACTAAAGTAGTTATGGAGGTATTCTCAGGAGCCTCAACCATATTGGGGAAAAGTAATTCAAGCAAAATATGGAGAGGAGAACAAGTGGATGACTAAGGAGGTTCTTACACCATATGGGCAAGCTTGTGAAGTTCCCATCAGAATCTTGTGGCCTCTCTTGAAGACCAATACAAACATCAGTGTAGGCAATGGCAATAAGACTTCTTTTTGGGAGCATAAATGGTTAGGCACTATTAGCCTAAAAAGTATCCTTCAAGAGATGCATCACTTGGTAGTGAATAAACAAGTAAAGGTAACTGAGGTTTGGACCCAACATGGATGGAATTTCAATGATTGGGAAATTGAGACTCTGCTGAATGTTTAGGAAGGTTGGAAGTTTTTACAAGAACAAGGGATGAAAATGATAGGTTATGGTGGAGCAAAACTAGCAGAGGCACATTCAAGGTAAAATCTACATATAAGTTGCTAAATCAAGGTAGACAACAAAGGTAAACACGACATATAAGTTGCTAAATCAAGGTAGACAACAACTTTCTCTTTGGTCTTGGAAGCAGATTTGGAAACCTAAAATTCCCTTCAAGGTGGCATGCTTCACTTCGCTTCTGGCAGGAGAAGTAGTTTTGACACAGGTAAATCTGAAAAAAAGTTCTCCATGAGTTCTAGATTCAATTTATGTGGGAAGAGGTTGAGACAGTCAACCCTATGTTTCTCCAGTGCAAAATAACATCCCAACTGTGGAGGTTTTTGTTAGTCTCAGGGGTTTTGCTAGGCTTATGCCTAACAGAATCACACATCTTTTGTACGGTTAGGGAAAAGTAAGGATGCGAGCTGCAGATAGTGATTAATGGAGGATTGTCGCAGCCTGTATTTTGTGGAATGTTTGGAAAGAAGAAATGCTAGATGTTATGAGAGCAAGAGTTGTGATCTTCAAAAGATCAAACTAAATTGTATCAGGCTTTTTTACTTTGGGTGCAAACATATGTATTTAGACGACATGGAATCCATTATAGATATCCTAGGTTCCCGTTAGGATTCAGGTTCATTTTCTTACTTTTTTGACAAGCTGTAATTATAGGTTTCGGTGCAACCTATGTACTGGTCCAATGAATATAAACAAATGCTACCTTCTCACAAAAAAAATGATGACTAGATTGCAGAGGAAGGGCTCTACTTAATAGCACACTATTGGTGTGCATTAGTGGAACCCACTGGCTGATATATTTTCTCGCTTTACATAGTCTAAAGTGGTGTCATCCCACTATTGTTGCATCACTCTCTCCTTTTCCAGTACTATAAGAATATGATAAATAAAAGTTAATAATAGTCTTAATTTAGTCATGATGCTGCTCTTACATAAGCTATAGTATTGCTAGGAGACTTTTCAGTCCCTCTCTGCTGCAACCATCGAAATCTTCCTTTCTTCTTCCCAACCATTATTTTTTTCTTCTGATCTATTCAACATGGGCGATGACATCAGCTATTTTGCAATAGGTTTCAAGTCTTTTGACATCAGAAGGTCTCAAGGGGTGAAACCTGGTATGATTGGGTCAAGAGAGATCGAAACATGATTTCAAGGGCAAGCTTCAGTCAGATGACTATGGAGTAGATTGCACCCACTCTAAAAGAAGCTTTGGA
>JAPFFP010000080.1:11974000-11993865 GCA_026153255.1 Solanum medicagineum
CCCACTATGTACATTGAATATTTAATAGGTTAGTATATTTTGAAATGCTGAGCTTTCTCACTACAAGTACTTCACCGACAAATGAAGAGCTCACGTAACATAGGGTTGACTGGGGATTTCCAACTGGAATGGTGTTTCTGGCATTAATAGGAGAGCAATTTGTATGAATTTGTTAATACGTAAAATGAAAGAATGGATAAACAATAATAAGATATTGATTACTTCAAAGTAATTATTAGAGACAAAGGAACCAGAGGTTCACAGTGCCGCTCAGAAATTATGAACAAAAGATTATGCAAAATAGAAATTTGTTCAATAAAATAACAAAGAAATTCAGTTTAACAAAACAAACATGCTTGTTCCTCAAGTACACGTCTAAGAAGCATATTCTTTTCAGAGCCTAGAATTACAAAAGAGGAAGATGACTTTACAAAATTTCAGAATACTTAAGTGCCCTTGAGTTGACATGTCGAAAGGCCTGGTGACCTGAAGATGTATAAGCTAGGTAGATACCCAAGGTGAAATGCTATCTTCTTTATGTGAGGAAATAACAAAAAGTGGACATGAGATAGAGAAGATCTAGTGATGAAGCCGTGAAGGGAAAAGGGAAAAAGGGAGTCAACTTTCTCATTCTTGCAACATGCCAAACTCCTATTCACAAGACAGAAAACTTCAAAATATCAAAAAATTGTCGTGACAGGAAATCAGAATACTACTTGAGAGGGCAAGAAGTTAACCACACACGAGATCAACAACTGCATAGAAGGAGACCTGGTGAGGTTTCAGTTTTTCTGAGAGGCTGCGTGGAATCCTGACAGCCACTTCCCCCTCCTCCCTCACCACATTAACTATGTAACCAGTTTCAACATCACCAAGCATCTCCAAGCTACTACTTTCATACGAATTTTTGCAACAATTCCCAGAATTCATGAACATAGTCTTGCTTGAAAATTTTGCTCCCAGAGATTTGAGGCGTTCTTGGCGTTCCTGCAAGTATAAGGGGAATTCAAAGGCGCTTTGAGAAGCAAACATTAACAGAAAAACATGTGATTGCTTGGACTTTTACCTTTTCAATTGCAATCTTCCTTTTTGTCTCCTCCCCTAACTCAGTATCATCGAGGATTCTTCTAATTTTCTTTTTAGGCCTTCTCTTGGTGCTGCTTCAAGAAAACAGAGTGTCCTTTATTATATTATATATTTTTAAGAAGCATAGTCCTTCCATTATTCTCAGTCTATTTGTAATACAGAGATGAAAACAGTAAACAAGCTGGAAAATAAGGAGGCTCATCAACCATTATAGAGCATAAATACAAATATAAAACTTTTAAGTCCACTTGGGCGCAAGAGATTTGGACATCCATATATGAGGCAGAAAATACCCTTTTTTTTCCTCAAACTAACCATGCAACAAAATGCTTCAGGAAAACTCTCATTGATGTCATCAACAACCGCGAGAAAAAGAGAGTGGAGAACAGGTAACACATCAAGCATCAATACTCCCTCGTCACACACTTTTCCATTAGAAAGAGACACAGCATTTTCCAAGACATCAGTGGAACTACTTAAAATAAAATTTATCTATCTAGAGAATGCAAACTCCTTTTGTAATATTAATATGCTACATGTTAAGAGTCCCTGACACTAAGAGTAGCTAGCCAGGCACATATGTTGAATGAGCTTAATTGATTGATTGGTTGCCTTGATCATGCCAAAATAGACAAACATTAAGGCAAATCCTAAAAATGTTCCACTTCATGATGTAGGATATACATTTACATGATTATCAAGTACATGGTGTACCTTCTATGCCCATTGATATCAGCATCTGAGTTATCTGAATCCGTGTCTGTACTTGAATCTACCAAACCTTGAGATTCCATGATCTTCTCTAACACTGAAACCAACGGATGCAGGATACTTGGGGAGCAACAGCAGCATTGCCAACCAGTTGTTTTAATTCCTAATAAAATTTCTTCACCAAGGTTCCTCCTTATACACACACTACAAAATAGCCTTTTGCATGATTTACAGCTTAACAAATCACTGCAACGCCCACACCATCTGCAGTAGCACTCTGAGCAATCAACATCCTGTACAATGTTAACGAGATATAGAATGAGAGCAATAGGCCACTGCGAATCACTGCATCTTGTTATTGGATGGAATTTAAAGTCAAAGAACATAAGTTTAAAGTAACAGGTAAAGACGTGCATATCCATGATTGCAAATATCCAACACTACAGCAGTCTCTTGACGCATCTAAACAGAAATTTCAAAGATGCTATTAACACCCAGACTGCATAAATTTGAAACTATCTTCATTATAACTGAATAAGGATAGTTATAACTGACCTGCATCTTTGTTTTCATTGAAGTTCTGCAGTCCAGGCAAACTAAAACTCTTAATAGAGGATGTGCATGGACTTCAATAGCCACTTTATCACAAGCAGTACAGCGAAAGTTTTGCTTCTCATGGCATGCAGGAAGGGAACTAACCGGAAGCACATTATCTCCATCCCTTTGTGGATTTGATTGATCTCCTGTCTCACTCAAATTACATGTAGGAGACAACATTTCCCCACGAATATCTTCCTCATCACTATCTTGTGTAATGATCCGAGACTTTTTACTTTGAGGCTCCATTTCTTCAGAGTTGTGTAAGCGTTTCAACCCTTTGGCCTCGAGATCAATTTCATGAAGACTTCTTGAAACAGTGGAATCAATAACTGATGTAATTTCATTGCTTTTTGGTGCATCCCCATCATCAACAGTGGAAAACTCTTTCTTGTCGAAGCCAAAATCTTGAGATATATAACCCTTGGTGTCATCTATTGTATCTTCCTGTATCTCATCCTGGTTGAACATAACAGCCATACCAAAAGAAGTAGAATATAAAAGAGGAAAAGACAAACTATGAAGGGGTCAAACAAAATTAAACAGACAAGCTTATGTAATCAACTATTGTTCCAATTTGATGGAAGATTTTGCATAGCCATTGTTACCCTCATCAACATTACTCCCTCAAGGAGGAGACTAAAGGTACAGAGTGAACGAGAAGACCTCGATAGTTCTTTAGTACCGTAGCCATATATAATCACAACACCACAATTTTGGATAGCATACCCACTTAATTACATTTCCTATACGAACTCAAATGAGTAAAACAAAGTTCAGGTTAACATTCAACCTTTTTTCCTTTGTCCAGTTATGAAGGACACATAATGCTAGCTACACTTCAGGAGTCTTACCTTCTCATTCTTCTATCCTCATTTTAATAGGGAAAACAGTAACCCCCAAGGCCTCTGGTTAAGTGGTAAGAGCAAAGGTCGTGATGTGTAGATTAGGCGCAAGTCAAGGGCTCGCGTCTTACCACAAACAAAAACTTGGTAGATCATATCGTTAACCGCAAGTAAAGTCGAGTAAAGGCCCATTTTCCCCCGGAGTATCAGAATATGCATCATTGATGCTCGGTGTTCTCTTATTATCAAAAGAGAGAGAGATATAGAGAGAACATTAGTTAGTCCCCATGCACGTTGTTAATAATTCCAACTATCACGTTGACAAAAGGCACTTAAGGATTTAGAAAGGGGATTCCACCATTGGAAATTCTAGCACTTAAGGATTTAGAAAGGGGATTCCACCATTGGAAATTCTATCTTCTTCAAATTTCAACATTTGGGAAGAAGCTCAATAGGTAATATTCATCTATTAGAAAAAAAATGAGTTATTTATGGATATGGTTTTTGGGTTGTTGAGCATCACGAGGTAAACTCTAATCCAAAACTAGTGGTTTCATTTTTCAATCGATACGAGTAAACTAATTATGGATTGAATCAATGATAATGAATTAGAAATTTGAATCATTGACATTTCGAGTTGATGAAATTAGGAAATCGTTCATACTTGAATGAGGCAAGGATACGAGAGAATTGCAGATTGTGGAGTAATACAGATTTAATCACCTTGGTAGTTAGCCCTAATAGAATATAAGGTAAAACGATTGGGAATTTGACTATAGCTTGTCCTAAGTAGACAGTTACGATATTTGTCAAATAAATAACACAACTTGATATTGATTGATTTTAAATTGTTTAACACGCAAATGGTTAGCCTATGAACACGAGTTTAGGGAAAGGAAGCTAGTAATGTGATAGGTGGCTCTTCTTTAACTTGCGTTTTTCAACAATAACATGCTTTGAAAAGTGTTTTCCAGCATTGAAGTAATTTATTGCATTGGGACTAGTAACCAACTAATGATATGTGAATTAGCAAAAAAATTATTTTGACAACATGAGTTCTGTTATAATGTAAAAATGTCGAATATTCACATGATATATGATTTATGGTTATTCTACATTATTATCTATGATCAAGTGATTTCTGAAAAGAAGCACATATACAAGTTGATGTGTATGTTTGTATCAAGTGTGTATATTGAGATACTTATAATGGGTAGCAACATTGCTAGAATACCATTATTTAACAACGGAAATTGTTAGGCCTAGTACACATGCACTAAGATGATGATACAATGTTGTGCCTCCAATTGTAAGAGGAAAAGAACTAGCAACAAATGTCACATGCACTAAGATTTAACTGGACAGCTACATTGATGACTACAACGACGGTTCAATATCAATCCTAGCCTTGCTCGTAACTTGATATGCATAACTATTTTCATGAAACTGCAAGTACTACTTGTTAATTAATAAGTAATGTTAACTTTTATGTTGTGTTACTTTGATTTGGAAGGAGCATGTTTTACATATTGTATATGTATGTATATACTATTCCCTGATATGACGGCCAAGGGTGTGGCCTAGTGGTGAATGAAGTGGTAGAGAGACATGAGTTCTCAAGTTTAAATCCCAGTGGAAACAAAAAAACACTAGGCAATTCTTCCCATCTGTCCTAGCCTTGGTAAATAGAGTTCCCTTGATGGGAGGTATCCCGTGAAATTTGTTGAGGTGTGTGAAAACTGATCTAGACACCACGGTCATCATAAAATGGCTATGGTTAAGCTATCCACTCTACAGACGACGTGACTAACCTCCTCTTCTCATTATATACAGACCCCCCAGCTGATGGGGGTGTTACAACCCCAAAAATGTGACCACTGGTAGAGAGTTCTCTAGGAGTAAGCCTCAGACTTGCTGCGCATGGGCAGTATATTTTTATTATTTTGTTAGATCTTTCCCTTCTAAGATTCTCTGAACATATTTCAGGAGTTATGCTTCCACTAGTCAGTCTTGAAGATTCAAGAACTGATTTCACGAATCTGGTGTTTGTTCATTATTGAAAAACAATTGCTAGTGCCATTGTGTTTTGGTGATTAATCTGTTGACAACACGATGGTAATGCTCCGAGTAAAGAGGAGACTATCGGACTTTTGTTGTGAACATGGGTAGGCTAGCAAGGTGCCCCAAGCTTAAGCACCGTACATGGCACATAAATTGGGTTGCGATGTGAAGTCCCTCTGCTTCCTCCATGGAATTAGTGAATTTCCAGAGTCAGATTTTTTATCATAATTGTTCACCCTCAAGTGCAACGGGTCAAGTTCTTCACGGATGATAACTTCTAGAAATTTATTAGATACTAAAAAGATAGTTTAAAGCATGCTTATTACCAATTTCTTTCTGTTCTTGTGTCTTCTCTGTTTCAAACACCTCCTAAGCTTCAGATCAGTTTTTAGATCATCTTCCTCTTTAACCTGGAAGACAGATTAGTAAAAAGAAGAATTGTTAACAATGGAATCAACAGCCCAGTGACAACACTAGAAGTTACATCTCATCAGCAGAAAAATTGAAATTAAACATAATAGGCATTGGCCTCTTTAAAAGAAAAAGAAAAGAATGTGTCAGGAGAAAAAAGCGTGAAAGCAAAGAAATGCAATGAACGTCTCATCCGGCTCCATATTTTCAAGAAATATAGTATCAATGTCAAAGAAAAGAACTAGAATATACCATTCACAGACCTTCTTAAACTTCCTCTTCTGCTCTTCAGAAAGATTTAGCTCTCTTTCATTTGCAATGGCATCTGCAACAAACGGATCACCAGAACTGTCTTCAATATCATTAATCTCCTCAACCTGTGATTGGAATGCATATAAGACAAATGATTCTTCTTAAGTATTTTTCAAGACAAATAAAACAAGGAACTCTTAAGTAAACAATGGCACATAGGAAATACAGTACTGTTATAACACGGCAAAAAGTTTCTAGAATTTAGAATACCATGTAAGTTTTTCTTTTTTTCTGGATCAAGAATACCATTGTAAATTTACAGTATACTTGTCATAACACTGGTATAAATCAGGAAATCATTCATAAAATGCCCACTTGACAATCATGAAAAGCAGAAGCACATTAACACCAAGCCTCATAGAGCCTATAGGGTCTCATCTTGTATGTTTTTACCTAGCTCATCCATAACTAGTAGAGCTGTCAATTCAGGCTGGCCCACCCCATCCGGGATAGCCCTTACATGCTTTGGAATTTGATAGGCTAGGCCGGGCTGGCCCTCCTTTTGGGCTAGAAAATAGCGAGCCCAACCCATTTGTACGTAGGCCGCGGGCCTTGTCGGGCCCCCACATTTTTATTCTTATATTTTTTAATAAATTTTTAAATTAAATTATAATTTAAACATGTTAAAATAAATAGCAACAAGAGAATATTACATAGTATTAGTGTTACTATTACTCCCTCTATCTATCTTTACTTGTCCACTATAATATTTTGAGATGCACCCAACAATACTTGTCCACTTTATGAAATCAAAATATAATTTGAAACATAATTTTTAGTTTATCCTTATCATTAATTATAGTAGTTATTTTCTTGTTACATTTTCCAAGACATTGTAATTGTTTTTTTTTTATTTTTTTATTTTTTTTGATAATCGTGGTGTCCGTTACTCGCCTTGCGGACCCAACTATTATTCCACGAGGCCCTGACGCACGACCGGGTAACACATCAGTGGCCCTGGGGATTCGATCCTGTGAACTTGTGGCATTTTTGTCTAAGGTTTAACCATTGGACCAACCCGTCAGGGTTCATTGTAATTGTTATATTCAAAAGATGATTTAGTAAAATTGTCCATATTATTTACTGTTTCTTAATCTCTGTGCCAAATCAATAAGGGACAAGTAAAGATGGACAAAGGGAGTACATATTATGAAAACATAATTTGTATATAAGTTTTAATATTTAAAAAAATTTAAATAAGCTTTGAGTTTAGACTCTTATTATTTTTTATACTCTTTTTATTTTTATTTTTAATTATTTTTTTATTCAGCCCACGGGCCGGCCCAACCCATATTGCAGAAGCCCTACAAATCAGTAGGCTTATTCAAACCAGGCTAAAAAGCCCATTTTTTAAATGGGCTCCAAAAATCGTAGCCCAACCCTGCTAAATCATGGGTTAGGCCAAGCC
Source organism: Solanum medicagineum (assembly GCA_026153255.1). Classification (NCBI taxonomy): domain Eukaryota; kingdom Viridiplantae; phylum Streptophyta; class Magnoliopsida; order Solanales; family Solanaceae; genus Solanum; species Solanum medicagineum. Next base: position 11,981,432 of record JAPFFP010000080.1, read on the forward strand.
AGCCCAATGGGCCTAGCCCATATCGACGGCTCTAATAACTAGGGTAAACAAGAATGAGCTAAATGTCAACACCCTCACTAGCTTCGTCAATTAGCAAATATCATCTGCAAGCACCATCCATCATGTAATCTCATACTGTCTATCGTTAGCTAGCTCAAACATAACTAGGGTAAATATAGGATGATCCCTAGTTAAAATCCACAGTTATGGGAACTGATTTATACCTTCTACCATTGTTCTCTACACTATGATGGCCTTTGTGCATACCTTTTATGGCATTTAAGGAATGGGTCGAATAAACTCATAGGGTTGGAAAAATTACAGACAAAGATTTACTCCGATAGGGTTTTGATTGGTCTATTCTTTATTTAGTGACGGGAAAGGAGGGCACCTGTGTATGTTGTAGAAAGGGAACGCAGAATCATCAAATGACGAAGATAGGTGGCTCGGCAAGGAAGGAATGGGATCAAGAATGGCTTTTATGTTGGCAGAATGAAAGCCTTCTTTTGTCATAATTACTATAAATATAACTCTACCTATAATGAAAGAAAGCATATTCCTTTTTTAACTCTAATAAAACAAAATAAGACTTTTTTTTTAGAATAAAAACAACAAAATAAGACTTGCTTTGTGTTAAAATATCGTTTTGGATAGATTATATTGTTAAAAAACTAAAATACATTTAAAAAATATTAATTGACATAAATATATTAAAAGATTATTAATATAAATCCCTTACAAGAAAATATATTCACTTTGAAAATGTAAACTTAAATAATGTCTTTAAAAAAATGTCGAGCTAACTTTTAACTTTCAAGACACATCTCCCAATAAAATTTAAACTCCCCTCTACCAAACTCTCTCCCCACCACCGGTGGTCCTTCTGACCACTAGAAATCCTAGCCCTTTCCTTCCTTCTCTATTTCTTTCTGCCTCTTTCCATAAAATGGAGAACACCATATATTTTGAAGTAGGATTCAAATCATATGACCTCAGGTCGACAGGTGTATATGAATGGACAGAAAGGAGTAGAAGCAAGATTTCCAGGACTTCGTTCAACAAAAGGTCAATGGAATGGATAGTGCAGGTCTTGAAAGAGGCATCTAAGACGAAAGGAAACGTTGTCCCTAGATGGAAGAAAGCAGAAAAATTTTCTAAAATTTTCATAGCCCGCAACTACAACAAGTTTGGACGCTACAATCAGCCTGATAAATGTAAGCAGGAGGAGGAAAGTAGCTCTTATCATACTAGAGTTGACGACAAACTCTGGATGAAGAGATAGTGCAGAAAAGGTGGCTAGGTTCATTAGTAGTCACAAGACGATAAATAAGCTAGAAGAATATAAGCTACCGGATAGCAATATCCCCTGTGCAGAGCAAAAGTACCGACTAACTCTTTAACCCAAGAGGTCACATGAGAAAATCCACTTGGCAAAAAGAGGTATGATACGGAAGAGGTACAACGGGAGGAAAAGGTGTCAGGGACATGTGACGAATCACCTGGGACAACCTGGATATCTGGGGACCAAACAGTGGATTTATTGAAAAGAGCTAAACAGGCCTAGTCATCAGGGGAAAATTGTTTTGGGCCAACAACCATTTTGGCCCTGAGACATAAAGGAAATTTTGAAACACTTTTGGGTTTAAATAAAGAACAAACAAGAGGACCAAATTAAAGACATAAACGGGCTTTCAGCCATTAAGCCTTTAGCTCCTCGGTTTTTGGAGCAATCAAAACATGGGGAAATTTCGCAGAGGAAATAATGAAAGAGAAGATGGCAGGAGGAAGAGTAGCAGGTGAGAATAAAGACATGCAAACCCAATATTCAAAATAGATCTTCGAATTAAGTAGCACGAGTGAAAATTCTGAAGAAGAGATTACAACAAAAGATTAAAACTAGATGGAACTACAGTTGCACCAAATCCTTGATGCCGAACCAATGGCCATGCAGATTTGGCAGAGCATGCAGATTTGGCAGAGGAAGACCTGGCCGAAACGGAGGCATCAAATTGGGTCAACTCACATACAATGGAGCTGAGCAACACGTATGGAGTAGCATTCGAAGGATTTTAGAAGGAGACACTTGCATTACTCATGAGAGTTGATGAAAGAAAAACAGAGCTTTGATAACAAGAAACAGGGGAAATCTATTACCACCCCTAAAAGCAGGGGCATAGATAAGAATGAACTGAAGAAGCTTCAATCCAGTCTCAAACAAAGGTTGAAAGTGTTCGGGTGGGACGTGGGGGTGGGGGGTGGGTGTATGCGTCTGACCTTTAAATGAATACTAAAACTGATCACATGGACCGTGAGGGGTCTTAATAACAACACCAATAAGAACCTGGTTAAGATGTGTACGAAAATGAAAAGCAAATGTGATTTGTCTAGAGGAAACCAAGGTGAATAAGGGGATTAAATATCAGTTATAGCTTTGCTGATGAATCAGACTTGGATTTATTAAGGCAGATGGAAGCAAGGGGGGTATAATTCTTATGTGGGATAGTAGAGTATGGACAGGCAGTAAGGTGAAGGAAGGGACCTATTCAATCACTTACAAATTTGGGTCTACGCATAACTACTTGTCCTGGTAATTCCCTGGTGTCTATGCCCCAACTAGAAGAAATGAAAGTATTGGGAAGAGATGGTTGCTATCTAAGTTGCTGGGACTCTCCAAAAATGTTGTCGCACCCTATTTTTGAAGGATCCAACACGCATCCGTTGACATTTTTGAAGAGCCCGAGCAACATAGGTTGCTATGAAGGAGTTGTGTGGAAGACCTTGGGTCAGAAGTTGGGATTTTAATACTGTAAGGCACGTGGTGGAAAGAAGGGGGTGCAACAGTCACAAACAACATGAATGATTTCTCTAGATGGATTGAAGACCTAGAGCTATACGACCCTTGTCTTATAGGAGGAAAATTCACTTGGTTCAGGATAGGTGACCATCAAAGCGTAGCTAGACTAGATAGGTTCCTATACTCTATGGAGTGGGAGGATAACTTCAAAAGCATCAAGCAAATTATTCTCCCTAGAGCAGGGTCTGATCATAATACTATCATGCTGGACTCTCGTAACTAGGAACATAGACAACCATATTTCAAACTTGAAAACTGGTGGCTCAAGGTTGATGGCTTCAACAATATGGTGCAGGAGAGGTGGAGCAGCTTGAGGTAGAAGGGTGCCAGAGTACAAGCTCAGCAATAAACAAAAGATGCTTAAACAAAAGCAAAAAGAATGGAACAAGAATTTTTCTGAACTAGCTCACAGAAAAAACTGTCTGCTTGAAGAATTAGCTGAATTGGACAAAATTCAAAATGATAGAACCCTTCAGGATGAGGAAATGATGATAAGAGCAACAATCCTTGCAGAACTAGAAGTATTGGCCAAACAAGAAGAAGACAGATGGAGACAAATATCAAGACTATTATGGTTGAAACAAGGGGATAAAAACACAAAGTTATTTCAAAGGTTAGCAAGTGCTCACAGGAAACAAAATGCAATTGACAGACTGGTGCTAAGGGGGAGGAGATACAGGATCATGCAGAAATTAAAGGAGCCATGATAGAGTTCTATATCAGACTCTACTCAGAACCTGAACCCTGGAAGCCCTCTTTTGATTTTATAGGATGTCCAACAGTCTCTACAGAAGAAAATGAGTATTTACAAAGACCATTTACAGAAGAGGAGGTGCTATTGATCATTAACCAGTGTGATGGGAATAAAGCACCTGGCCCTGATGGTTTTACAGCGGATTTCTTTAAGAGATGCTGGGATATTTTGAAAGAAGACTTGATGCTGAGTATACAAAATTTCCACCAGAGGAGTGTGTCTGAGAAATCATTTAATGCTATATTCATAGCTTTAATCCCTAAGAAACCTGGTGTGGTTGAGCTAAAAGACTTCACACCTATCAGTTTGATAGGAGGAGTCTATAAAATCATCTCCAAATTGCTCACTGAGAGAATGAAGACAGTGATAGGGAAATTGATTGACGAACATCAAATGGCTTTCCTGAGAGGTAGGCAGATAATGCATGCAGCACTGCTGGCCAATGGATTGGTAGACTCGAAGGTAAAGCAGAAGAAACCAAGCATTTTATGCAAGCTAGACATTGAAAAAACCTATGACCATGTCAATGGTAATTCCCTCCTAAAAATTCTAAAGGAAATGGGGCTTGGTAGCAAGTGGATTGGCTGGATCAAATACTGAATCTCAAGTGTGAAGTTTTCTCTTCTCATAAATGGAAACGCGGAAGTATTCTTCCAATCTGAGAGAGGTCTTAGACAGGGTGACCCAATGTCTCCTTTCCTATTTATAATAGCCATGAAGGGGCTGAATCATATGCTCAAGAAGGCAAAGACTAATGGGTGGGTGAGGATTTGGTGCACTTGCCGAGAGAGGAGAAGAGTTGGAGATCACACATTTATTCCAGCTGATGATGCTCTTATATTTGAGGCACAAATTAGACACATAAGAGCCATACTCAATATATTTGAGGGCATTTCAAGCCTCCATGTCAACTGGTCGAAGAGTCATCTCTAACCTATCAACCAAGTTGAAAACCTGCTTGTGCTAGCTACGACATTGAACTGCCAGATAGAGGCACTACCACAAAGTATCTGGGACTACCTTTGGGTGCCAAGAACAAAGTGCTAGAAGTGTCGAATGTGGTTTTAGAGAGATGTGAGAAGAAACTAGTCAGATGGAAAAGCCAATAGTTGTCACTGGATGGCAGGGTGACCCTCATCAAATCAGTACTAAATGGATTGCCTACTTATATGATGAGCCTATTTCCAGTACCCAAGAACATTGAGAAGAAAATAAATAGGCTAAGAAGATCCTTTCTTTGGCAAGGCAATAAGGAAAAAGAAGGTTACAACATGGCGAAATAGGATAATCTCACACTTAGCAGAAAACAAGGACAAACCTACGTCTCAAGAACAGTTGTTTGCTCCAAAAATGGCTATGGAGATTTTGTACTGAAGATAGAGCCTTATGGAGGAGATTTAAAGCAGGAAAGTATGGATTACTCAACCCTTGGACAACTGAATGAGGTTATGGGCAATGTGGATGCAGTGTCTGGAAGACCATCAGAAGACAATGGCCACATTTCAGAAACAACACATGCATTCGTGTTGGGAACGGAATGAAGACAGAATTTTGGAATGAAGTACGGATAGGAAAGGATAGTTTGAGAAACCTATTTCCTCACCTATATACATTGAGTCTACAGAAGAATGAAAAGGTGGCACAAATAGTTAACAGGGGTGGAATCTACTGTTTAGGAGAGCATTGAATGATAGGAAAATTGAGGAGGTTGTTATGCTATTAGGGGTCTTAATAATTTCCCAGGTACTTCTAAGAGGTCTAATAAGACAATATGAAAGATACACAACAAAGGTGTCTATACAGTGAAATCATGCTATTGGAAGATGAACTATAATGTCGATCTGATTGATAGATGGCCTTGGAAACTTCTTTGAAAGGTGAAATGTCCATTGAAAGCCTCATGTTTTGTTTGGCACTAATCAGGAAGGTATGTCTCACTCATGAGGCCCTACAGAAAAGAGACATACAAATTTGTTCAAGGTGTGTTATGTGTGAACAAGAAGCTGAAGTGAACAACCATCTATTCGTACACTGCTAAATAGCTGCCAGCTTGTGGAATATGTTTTTACGCATTTGGGGGTTAGCTGGGTGATGCCAAAGACTACTCTGGAGCTTCTAAACTGTTGGCCAGGTGTTGGAAGCAGAGGTAAAAAGAAAGAATGGTGGAAGCTCATCCCAACATTTATCTGGTGGTCCATATGGAAGGAAAGAAATACTAAGTGCTTTGAAGGACAAAAAATAACTTTTCAGAGGATTTAAAATAAACTACATTAGTCTTCTATTTTTTGGGTGCAAACAAGATTTGGTGGGGGAGGTGGCAGAAGTAGTTGAGTTCCTAGGAAACTTGTAATCTGAATACCCTTATGGGGGTGTGCCCATCACACTATGGGATGTAAGTTTCCAATTCATCATTTCTTGGATTATTAATTTTTGTGAATACTATTAGAATAGGAATAGGAATAAGAATAATATCTACAATCCTATTTAGAATAGGATTAGGAATAGTCATAGTATATGGAATCCTACTTGGAAAAGGATTGTATTATTGTATCTTAGTTGGAAAAGAAGTCTAATATAGTATCTATAAATAGGGTCTCAATGTAATAATATAGGCAAGAATTCAATAATATTCTTCTTCAATATTTCTCACAAATACAAAGTTACCCCTGTTTCCAAAAAAAAAACTTTTTAACTTTCAGTAACTTTTTGTTGATTTAATGACAGGCCTACAATAACTTCATTATATTCTTTTTCTGACAAGCTAAATCATTATATTCTTCATTACTAGAGATCGCTGAACAGTTTTTTCCATATTTGTACTTCTTTGTTTTTTGGGAAGTTGAAACCGGTAACTTGTGTGTATTAATAGACAAAACAGCACATAGCATGTACTAAAACCATATTTATAACTGCACTTCATCTATTCAACGATAAACTGTCATCCTAAATGCTTCCCAGAACATCATAATATCAACAGATTCTTCTGAGTAGGTCTGGTTACACCAAAAAAAACAAAAAATCAAAAGCCAATGTAGCTTGATCTCCTGCAAAAAATTGCCCACATCCTCAAAGCATCTGGAATTTCTTTCTTTCCAACTTGTCCACCAAACACTTGCTGGGACAGTTCTCCATCTATCCTTGTCTATTGCCTGAGAACCTTTCCTCCCAAATCTGCAGGACATCAATGATCATTCCGGGCATTGTCCAAGATATTCCTCTAAGGTTAATGAACATTCTCCAAAGTTGTGCGGTAATTTTGCAATGTAGGAATATTTGTGCTTCTTTTTTATTAGAGTTTTTGTCGTTACCCTTCTTTGTTGTTCTTTTACATATTATGTCTTAAATCATTTCACACCTACAAACTACCCACCGTATCTTCAAGGAATCCATTCATATTAGAGGTGTAAACTGCCAAAGTCCAGTCACAGGCTACTCAAGCTTGTGCAACCCATAAGGTTGACTGATAGAATATGGATACAACCAATCCCAAGCCTCAAATTACCAATTTTGAAGTTGAATGACATGTAGGCCTATTTGACTTCAAAGTTTTGTTCAATTACAATCTTCCTTCAATATCACAATCAAGAGCTCCTATATCACCATCCCAATACTTAAAAACAAAAGAGATTCCATAGACAAAAACTATAAAGAACTTGGTTAGTTCTATAAACCCAACATAATGCTAACTATAGGCATCATCTCTTTCACCTTGAAACTTCTGCACCTCTTACAATATTTGTCACTCTGTTTCTACTCAATTTCTCAGCTCCAAGTCCTACTCACTGCTTGATTGCATCGTTTTGTAATAATGGTGGTGTCTGGGCTAGCTCGCAACAACTATAGATATATAATAACTCTTCCAATTAAAGATTAGGCAGAAGAAAAGAATCACCTTGAGATTCTTTTATCAGTGCATCATCATTTCCTCCTCCGTTTGCACGTCCTGACAACTCCACACGCTAGCTTCTCATGCCTCCACTAACTAAATGCCTCCTTTACTGATGCAAAGTCCCCTATTAGCATCAATTTGCTTTCTTCTCCATCTCCTATATCTCTTAAAAGGTAGCTCTTTGAATTAGAGAAGTGTAACTATTATTCTGAGATCTTTTTTCTTATTAGGAGTAGCTGGCCGGAGGATTATTAGTTTTGGTCTTTGTTCTACTTCCACCATGCTTGATTGAAATAATTGATATACCTTGATTGGTTACCCTAATGGTGTTTTGTTTTTAGTATCCTGAACATGAGTTGTTCAAATATAGCACCAAGTCAAGCTCAAATCTTAATAGAATTGGCTCAGTCATGCTCAAGCCAGCTAAATTTTTTCTTGTTTTTTTCTTACTTAACTCAGCTGGCATACACCCCTAGGCCCTAGATGGGAAATCTTGGTCAAATTTTCTCCCTAAATGAACGATTTTGGAGCACTTTCAATTTTTCACGCTAACTGCCCAACTTATTCAGCAACCTACATTTATTATCCTTTCTCCCTCGCTTTTTTTGGCTGCAGGCCATCAATGATTCCCATCTATCCAGAGATCTTCGCTCAAATACCTTTGTCTCAGGAGATCATAATTTTCTTAAATTGCTCTGAATTGTGGTCAAAGTTTCCTACTGCCATGTAGTGTTAAACAGAAAGGGCCACTGTCTGTAATGGAGATTGCCACTCTTTCAGCCATTGCGTAGAAGAGGATTACGGAAGAATGTAGGTCGTGATTCAGAGACAACTTCAGCAAGATACAGCGGTATCAAAATAATCAGTGGGAGAGAGGTAAGGAAGATTGAAGGTCAAGTTTCAGACGCAACTTCAGGGAGATGTAGTGGTTGCAATTGCGGCATGTGAGGCCACAATAAACTAAGGAAGTTACACGTGTTAAAATGCAAAAACATGCAATAAGGACATGTCTCAACAAATCATAATGAAATACATCAAATTGTCTCACCTCATCCACTCCAGGAAATTTTAGTCCCAGCTCAGCAGCTTGCTGTGGTGTACTAGCGAGGTAAACAGAGGGCCAATCTTTGCTGCCAAATGAAATAGTACCCATACATGGTGATGAGTTATCAGAGCATAATTTGCTGAAAGAGCCCCAATCTACACCACTGCTTTCTCCCTGAGCCTCACTGCCATTATTGGCAGAAAGTTTTTTAGCCAAGAAACCACTGGCTCCCTCCTCCAAAACTTTTCCATGTTTCCTGCCCCATAATAAAGCCAGTGGCCAAAGTCACAACACACAACTTGTTTACCTCTGAGTAAGTAACCGGAATAAGATAGGTGGAGTCACTTGCCTTCTTACAGGTCTGTGGATTTGAAGATACTTCTCAGCATCAGCAATTGCTCCAGTGAGGTCGCTTGTCAACTCAGAACCAACCCACTGAGTCCTATTTTTCCATGCTTCAGTGCAGCAACCATTAGGAGCCTGACTCTCTATCCACTTATAGAGACTAGGGAGTTCAATTCCAGCACCATCCAGTTGTTCCTAATCATATCAGCATGTAAAAGTTAATTAAGTAGAATCAGGAATTAAGAGCTACAAACACCAAGCATACTAACAACACAACATAACAATTAAAAACAAAGCACACAATGAAAAAGAAAAAAGCTATTGTATTTCCTTTTCTTACTGAACTTTGTGTTTTACTTAAGCCGAGGGTCCATTGAAAACAGTTCTCTACCGTCACAAGGTAGGGGTACGGTTTGTGTACACACTTCCCTCCCTAGATCCTACTTGTGGGATTACTCTGGGTTAGCTGTTGTTGTTGTAAACAAAAAAGAAAAATAAAGTGGAGTCTATGATCAACATAACAGTCCGAAGTGGTTCCAGTTATATATGGAAAAGATACGTATCCAGTGAACTTTGAACAACATTTTGGTTAAGCAAGAGTATGCTTGGAGATATTAAGGAAAAAGAAAGCAGAGAGGAACCACACCGTCTATAACATGGACAAAGAAAAGAGAAATGATAAATAAGTAAGCACACCTAATGCAATAGCATACCACCATGGGCCAGCATACAACTGCATTGCTTTTTCTCCATATTAATAATTTAGTCTCCTCGCTATTTTCCTTCTGAAGAGCCTATATTTACTACTAAACAGTGGTTTTACAAGCAAAAAGTCCAAAAAGTGACAAGGTCCAAGGGGGTTAAAGTGAAAAGCAAGAAGTGAAGCGCACAATTACATACGAATTAAGTATTATAAAATAGAAGTGCAATTAACAGCTAATGGTATAATTCAATGCACAATAATATCAATATTTTTAATCCAATTCCTCAAAATTGAGATTCAACGAACCGCTGCTTTTCTTTAGGATCACTTGCGCGTCATTATTTGAAATGCACACTTACCCATGGCTTCACCCCTGAAACGATAAACCCTCGCTTCTCGTTACTTTTACACTTTAAGCAACGAAAATGATGGTGTTTAATAACATTAACCAAAATATAGAACAGTATAGGCAAATTAGAGTAGCAGGCTAATAGGTCAGTAAGGGTAGGTTGATGTTTGGTCGTAGGGTATTGTAGGGTAGTAGGTTTAGTCGTGCCTTTATACTTGTGTTGTCATTATCTGTCATTTATATATTAATTCTATCGTATTTGCATACTATCATGTGCTTTTCTTTTAGTCGATCTTTCTGTTTCCTTTTCTTTTCCTTTCCTTTTCTCCATATCTAGTTTATTCTGCTTATGGGTTTTTGAGATGGGGTTTCCCAGGAATCAGCCTCTCTACCTCTATGAGGTAGTGGTAAGAGCTGTGTACATTCTACCTCTCCAGACCCCACTAGGGCAATTCAACTGGGTATGTTGTTGTTGTTGTATTGAACAATACAGGCAAAAGGAGCAAACAAAACTGCAAACTCGAAATACCAATAGGTGTCTTACAAAATTGTGTGAATGTACTTTGTTTTATTAAGGTCATGAAAACCAAAAAACGTATAGCGCACCTATTACATCATGGAAAAGAGAAATCAAGATAGAATAAATGCACGTTAGATTAACTAAAAAAGTGAAATTTCACACTGATTGTTGATATGGCATTCCTCTTGAGCTTCATTAGGACATACAAAATGTCAATAGTGGATATAATTTATGTCACTTTGTCCTTCAAAAATATGATCATTCCAATAGCTGAATTTTAGAGGTACACACATTTATCAAGATAACAAAAAGGCACTCAGTTTCTTGTCATATGAATTAAATGAACTTCCCCATGATGAATGCTAAAGTTACTTTTTTAAGAGAAGAGAAAACAATGAATGTTAAAGTTAATAAAGTATCAATAATATAAAGACAAAAGGGTCTTTTTCTATTGAAAGGACAGAAACTAGGTTTAATACGGCGGAAGAAAAGCGACCACTACAATCTTCACAATTTACATCCTTTCTACGTATATCCTCTTTCCTTGTGTTTTTAAACATATATACTAGTTTCTGATAATTCAAATTATCTGTATCTCTCACTGACATCCCCCATATGAATCGACAAAACTCAATTCTCCCCTGTTCTCAATTCTTTTCACCTAACAGTTAGACATCAAATATCACGAAACAGCAAAGGAAGCTTGTTCTCTTGAATTGACTAGCTCTATTCATTTAAACTCAAAATCTAAGTTTCTTGGACTCTCCAAAAGTATTGCCACATCCGTGTCAAATCCTAAAAAACAGGTCAGGTCCTCCAAAAATACCTGTTTTTAGGACCCAACATGCAGCCGTCGACCATGTTGAGGAGTCCAAGTAACACAACTCAAAACAGCTACAGATCGAAAGAAATGCTGAATGACATTCGCTAAATCAATGCATTACAGAACTCAATTCTGCCTTGTTCTGAAATCTTTTTAACCAAAACAATTAGATATCAGATATCATGAAACAGCACAGATAACTCTCTTTTTTCATCAACTAGTTCAGTGTATATGTGTTTTGCACCTATGTGCCGTGTCAATTTAAAAATTATATAAAAATAGTACTTGCTAAAATAAATACAATATTTATGTAAACAAATTAAAATAAATGTTATTACTTTGATGGAAGAGTTTAATCTATTGTAAACGGGCAAGAATGAAAAAATCAATTCAATTACTTACAATATAGATATGTTAATGGTTTATAAATGCATAAAGTAATAATTTGGAGTTGAATAGTTAGAAGTTAAATAATTAATTGATTAATATTTAATGTGAAAAAAAACTCCTAAATATAAAAGGAATAGTTTAATGTTTCCAACATAATTTTAGTGAAGGCACAACACATAAATTGGCCCCTTAACTTGTAGCGAAATTTTAAGTTGGAACTCGAACTTTCAAAATGCACAAATAGGAACTCCAACTTGCCCGTTCTTTAACATTTAAACACAGCGAGCTGACATGGCAAATCGCGTGTAATACACGGAAAAGGGGCGCGTGATTGCTCTTTTTCTGAAGCCAAAAACGGTAAAAAGAGGGTGAATTGTCTATTTTACCCTTAATGACATTCTTATATATATATATATCATTATTTTCAACCAAAATACAATTTTTTTTCTTCTTTCTACTGCTAATCTTCAAGAATTCTTTTTTCCTAGTTTTTGACATTAAAAAAATAATTCATAATTTGAAATATTTTTTAAAAATAAATATTTAAATTCTTTTTAGGCAGAGGGGAGGGTAAAGGTGGGGGGTTGGGGGTGGAGGTGGGGAATAAGGCCCAAGGTGGAGTAAAATATTAAAATTTTTAAACTTTAAACTTTTTGTACTTAAAATTTTTAACATTTAAATTTTTTGCAAATATAAATTTTTAATTTTTTTTGTATGGGGGTGGGGCGTGGGGCTGGGGCGGGGGCTGGGGGTTGGGATTGG
>JAPFFP010000080.1:12007889-12042620 GCA_026153255.1 Solanum medicagineum
AGAGACCCTCCCAGCTAGGATCCGTTATCTACCGGCGCTGCGCTCCTTTACTTCAGGGGCAATCTGTTGGGTATATGCAGTTGGATTTGTACCTTTCGTTACTTTGTTTTCTTTTGGCACTTTTGAGGGTACGGCGGGGCCCTGTCCCTTCATATGTTCATTTTGTCATGTAGAGGTCGATGGACATGAGTGGGTAACCAGTCTAACTTGTGACGTAATTGTATATGTGTGATACTTTATTAGGCGGAAGGACCGCAGTGGAGACCTTGTCGGTCCGCGTTGATATGTATATATATATATATATGCGTGCTTATCAATGTATTCTGGGTGCTGCTGCAGGTGTGGATAGTCAGTAAAATAGGGGAAACACTGCCGAAATTTCGGTAGATTTCGTATACATAAGGATGGAACTTGGGGTTGAACGTTGGTCTAGGTGTCCAATCGACACCAGTCATGGCCCCGGGGTTGGGTCGTAACATTATCGAAATGTCCGTAAAACATAATTGTGCGCACAACGTGTCTTCCAAAGATCCGATAGAAAGTTCGAGACCGAATTTTCTATCTGTGCAGACAATCAAGTGGGAAAATGGACTTGACCCAATTTAAGAGCAACCAAAGTGAAAAACAAATTTTGCTAAATATCCCCAAAATATTGTCGATCTGCGCCTGGCGCATCACTGAGGAGGCGCAGAGACACACTTAAAGATTTTTTTCATTTTCGATGAAAAGTTGAATTTTTCAGAAATTTACGAAAATACACTGGTCCACGCCCCTGGCGCGTTGTGGACCAGTGTACCATTTTTGAAATTTTCTCTTTCAAATTTGAGAAGAGTATTTTGGGTATTCTCAACATATTTTAATACCCAAAAACGTATTTCTAAGCCTAAATTTGTACGAAAGGGTTTCACAAAATCCATTTTTTCTAAGTCTAAACGAGAGAAACTGAGAGAAGGAGAAAAGAGAAAGAGGAGGATTCCAAAGTCCAGGTCCAAATTCTTAAAGGAAAGTTGGAAATTTGTCATCCCATGTATGTAAAGGCTACCCAGAACATGGAATTGTTATTCCATGTGCCCCAATGCATGTAGAAGGTTGATAGTTGATAGTTGATAGGTCTTGAGTTGTAATTCTTGAAGATCTTTTTGGAATTTATCTTTAACTTTTATATCATATCTTAAATTGATGATTATCATATTTTGAATTAACTATATACATGTATTATTGTGTGACTATTTATCCTACATGAGTTCTATGTTAAAGACTTCAAGAACGAACTTAGGGGTACTATCTAGAGCCTTGACTGTCTCACTGTACTGATTGTTGTGGTCTGAGTCTTGAAATGAGTATGTTGATGGCTGAAGTTGATGGCATTAGTGTTCTTGGAGTCTAAATGAGGTTGAACCTTAGCTTTGAAGGAAAGAAATTGTTCCTTAAGTTGATAGAATGTCAGATGAGATGAGGTCCCTGCTTGGAGGGGTTGATTGTATAACCAGCCTAATGTTGATAGACTTATGAGCATCTCGAGTCTTGGGAGGAGTATTAGCACCGAAATGGATAAAAGTGAGTCCCACTCGTACTCATTAACTACATGGCCAGCGTAGGAGAGGATTGGACCGTGAAAGCAGATATTTCTTTTGTCCCGTAGAGGACTTCATAGACTTCTTTAGGATCCCCGATAGACTCGTCCTTTACCCCGATAAGGTACTGGGCGGATGTGGCAATGGCATCTCTTCGTTGTATCATCACTGGCTCATAGGTGGTGATTGCCGGTTATAGAAACTCCTAGATAGGTTTCATGTTGATAGTACTCTGAGATTGATATGATAGTGTGACGTCTTGAGTGATAGTGATGTGATAGAGTCATATTCCTTACTCTGAGTTGATGTTGAGTGATTATGATCTGATGTCACTGTATATTGTATATCCCTTACTGTTTATTTTAGCTTGTGTTACATACAGTACATTCCACATACTAATGTCCCTTTAGCGTTGCATCATATTATGATGCAGATTCTGTAGACAGAGGACCTCAGCAGCCTAGTAATTGGGGTTCAAAGATTCGTGATTTCCAGACTTGGTGAGTTCTCCCCTGCTTTCGGAGGACATATCTGTTCTCTCTTATCTTTTTTGATGTCATTTATCTTGATTGTGGTAGTTATGGACTAATTATAGAGGCTTCATAGACATAGACAATTGATAACTGAGGTTGGAGTCATTTTCTTTGTTTCTTATTTAAAGTGAGACTATGATATTATTCATATTCTTTATGATAGACAGAGTTGATAGCCTATAGCCCACAAATAGTCAGATTTCTCTTGATTATCTTTCGCTAAATTATTGATTGAACGAATGCGAGGAGACTAAGTACTTTGCTTGGGTACTAGCAATAGTCTCTAAGTGCCAGTTACGCCTAGGGTATCCTCTCGGCGCGTGACAAACTTGGTATCAGAGTCCAGAGTTTGAGTATCCTAGGGAGTCTATGAAGTCGTATCTAGTAGAGTCTTGTTTATGGGTGTGTTGTGCACCTCACTTCTTAAGCAGGAGGCTATAGGACGTTAGAAAGTGTTACCCTTCTTCTATGATCTGGATTAGTGTAATAGAGTTTAACTTTATGGAAATCCCATTTTGACTCGTGTGTTACACATTTACAGAAAATGCCGCCAAAGAGAATAGTTACTCAGAGAGATGTCACAACCCCAACTGCTGAGAACACCCAACCTGAGGTCCCGATCCAACCAGAGGCAAGGAGACAAGGATGGCCTGCTTGGACTGCTGAGGTCCCACAGGTGCCCCCTACTCAGCCCCAGCCAGTTCCCACTACAGAGGCAGAGTTTAGGGGAGTCATCACCATGCTAACTCAGTTGGTGGCCTCCCAAGATAACAGTCAAGGTTCACAAGCTCTGAGCTCTAGCTCACAAGAGCCCTCAGCTGCCACTAGACTTAGAGACTTCTTGAGGATGAACCCGCCAGTGTATATGGGGTCTAAGGTTGAGAAGGACCTGCAAAACTTCATTGGTGAAATGTACAAGGTCTTGAAAGCAATGGATGCTGATGAGATTGAGGGAGTGGAGCTTGCTTCCTACCAATTGAATGACATTACTAACATTTGGTACAACCAGTGGGAGTAGAGTAGGGGTGAGAATGCAGATCCTGTGGGAGGAGTTTGATATTGCCTTCCTTGACCATTTCTTTCGTCAAGAGTTGAGGGAGGTAAAGGTAGATGAGTTCATAAAACTGAAGCAAGAAGAAATAACCGTGAAAGAATACAGTCTCAAGTTTATTAAGCTATCCTAGTATGCTCCGAAGATGGTGCAAGACATGAGGGCACGGATAAGGAAGCTTGTGTCTAGTCGGGGCAGACATGTGCAGAAAGAGTGTAATGCGGCTTTGCTGATCCCTAGCATGGACATCTCCAGAATCACAGTGTATGCCCAAAAGATGGAGGAAGATAAAAGGAAAGATAGAGAGAAGCAGATCAACAGAAAGGCGAAATTAGTTGGGTATGAGCCTAGCCAGCAGAGACAGAATAAGGGCGACAAGTCCTACTTTCAGAAAAGATCATCTCTTCATGCACCTTCTGTAGCAAGTGCACTCATTCAGCCAAACAGTTATAATAAAAAATCTCATGGTTATCAGAATTTTAGGGCTCAGGGTGCCCAATATCAGGCTAGTGTGACCCAAGGTGCAAAGGGAAAACCACCTTGTGACAAGTGTGGTAAGCTTCATCTAGGTAAGTGTTGTGTGGAGAGAGATGTTTGCTACTCATGTGGACAAATTGGTTACTTCAGTTACGTGTCCAAAGACGAGGCGAGGTGAAGGGAGCAACAGATCACAATCCTCCGCAGCACCCCCCAGCTGGCAATCAACAGAGGGGTACTACTACAGGTACAGGACGCTGACGAACCGCCTTTATGCGATGGATAATCAACAGGATCAGGAGGCTGCACCATATGTTGTACAGGTATGCTTCGAGTCTTTACCTTTGATTGTTATACATTGCTTGATCGAGGTGCCACTTTGTCTTTTGTGACCCATTATGTGGCGAGTAAGTTTAGGATTTTTCCAGAGTATTTGCTTGAACCTTTGGCTGTTTCCACTCCTACTGGCGAGTGTATATTAGCTGAGAGGATTAACGGAGATTATGTAGTATCCATTTATCACAGAGACACCTTAGCTGACTTGGTAGAATTGGAAATGGTTGATTTTGACGTGATACTTGGCATGGATTGGCTTTATGGCTGTTATGCTTCTGTTGACTGTAGAACCTGAATTATTAAGTTTCAATTTCCTAATGAGCCTGTCTTAGAGTGTAAAGGGAGTTATGTTGCACCTAAGGACAAGTTTATCTCTTATCTTAGAGACAGAAAGTTTATCTCCAAAGGTTGTATTTACCACCTCATGCGAGTCAAGTCTGATGATGTTGAATCTCCTACTATTGAGTCAGTCCTGATTGTTAATGAGTTTCCTGAGGTGCTTCCTGATGATCTACCTGGAGTCCCTCCTGATAGGGAGATTGACTTCGAGATTGATGTTCTTCCCAAGACCAAACCCATTTCAATTCCACCTTATAGAATGTCCCCCGCAGAGTTGAAATAATTGAAAGACTTGTTAGAGAAAGGTTTTATAAGGCCTAGTGTATCACCTTGGGGTGCCCCTATCCTATTCATGCGTAAGAAAGATGGATCTCTCAGAATGTGCATAGACTACTGGCAACTGAACAAGGTCACCATAAAGAATAAATATCCTCTTCCCAAGATAGATGATCTATTTGAACTCCAAGATAGACTTCAGATTGGGTTACCATCAGTTGAAGGTGAGGGAGATTGATATTCCCAAGACAACCTTTAGGACACGGTATGGCCACTTTGAGTTCTTGGTTATGTCCTTTGGGTTGACAAATGCACCTGCAACTTTCATGGATTTGATGAACAGGGTATTCAGATCGTATCTTTATATGTTTGTGATCGTGTTTATTGATGATATTCTGGCATATTATAAGGATGAAGAGGAGCATGCTAATCATCTTAGAGTAGTTTTGCAAATGCTCAAAGATCATGAGTTGTATGCAAAATTCTCAAAGTGGGAGTTTTGGCTCAAGTCTATGGCCTTCCTAGGCCATGTTGTTTTGGGAGATGGTATTCGGGTGGATACTCAAAAAATTGAAGCGGTTAAGAACTGGCCAAGACCAATTTCTCCGACGGAAATAAGAAGCTTCGTAGGTTTAATAGGCTATTATCGCAGATTTGTTAAAGGCTTCTCTTCTTTGTCAGTGCCATTGACTAAGCTAGCTCAGAAGAAGGCCAAGTTTCAGTGGTCTGATGAATATGAAAGGAGTATCCAAGAGTTGAAGACTAGATTGACTACAACCCTAGTTTTGAATTTTGCGCAATAGGACGAGGGACTTCATGATATACTGTGATGCATTTAGAGTTGGATTGGGTTGTGTGCTTATGCAAAGAGGGAAGCAGATAGCTTACGCTTCCAGACAACTTAAGGTCCATGAGAAGAATTATCCGACTCACGATCTCGAGTTGGCTGCGGTGGTATTCGCACTTAAGATTTGGCGTCACTATTTATATGGAGTGCATGTGGACATGTTTACTGACCATAAGAGCTTGCAGTACGTGTTCATCCAGAAGGAGGTCAACTTGCGACAGAGGAAGTGGTTGGAGTTGCTCAAGGATTATGACATGAGTATTCTCTACCACCCAGGTAAGGCGAAGATTGTTGTTGATGCTCTTAGTAGGATGTCTATGGGTAGCACAACCTATGTGGAGGACAGGAAGAGAAAATTAGCTAAGGAAGTACATAGATTGGCTAGATTGGGAGTACAACTTGAGGAGAACAATGAAGGAGGGATCAATGTTCAGAATGGTTCTGCTTTATCCTTAGTGTCAGAAGTCAAAGAAAAGCAAGACCAAGACCCTGTCTTATTCCAATTGAAAGAGGCGGTTCACAAGCTGAAGGTGATGGTTTTCTCCAAAGGGGGAGATAGGGTGTTGAGGTATCAAGGAAGATTGTGTGTACCTGATGTTGATGGAGTCCGAGAGAGGATCAGGGCCGAAGATCATAGCTCTAGATATTCCATCCATCTTGGTTCCACTAAGATGTACCACGATTTGAGAGAAGTCTATTGGTGGAATGGAATAAAGAGAGACATTGTAGATTTTGTCTCAAAATGTCCCAACTATCAACAGGTCAAGGTTGAACATCAAAGACCGTGTGGATTAGTTTAGAACTTTGAAATTCCTAGGTGGAAGTGGGAGATGATCAACATTGATTTCGTTACCGGCTTACCAAGATCCCAAAAGCAGCATGATTCGATATGGGTGATTGTTGACAAGATGACTAAATCAGCTCACTTCTTGGCAGTCAAGACAACTAATACGACTGAAGAGTACTCCCGACTATACATTCGTGAGATTGTGAGGTTGCATGGGGTTTTCTTGTCCATCATCTCGGATAGAGGAGCTCAATTCACCTCTCAATTTTAGATATCTTTCCAGAAGGGATTGGGCATGAAAGTACATCTGAGCACAACTTTACATCCTCAGACAGATGGACAGGCAGAGCACACCATTCAGACTTTGGAGGATATGTTGAGACCGTATGTCATTGACTTCAAGGGTAATTAGGATGATCATCTACCATTGATTGAGTTTGCGTACAACAATAGTTACCATGCCAGCATTGTCACGACCGAAGCCTAGGGCCTAGACGTGACATGGTGCATAGGGAACCCGAAAGGACCCCATGCAAGCCTCTTAACATATCATTACATATCATTGGTCGCAGAAGAAAGTAAATGACACAATAGATTAGAAGTAAGGGCAAAAGGGACTAAGGGGAAGCTTCATAACATAAATATCAAGAACAAGAGAGTCAAGGCTCATAGCATAAATACGTCACATGTCCAACAACCTCTAACCATGGAACTTAGCGGGGCCAAGACAAGCAACCGGGCTCACCCTTATAGTCAATACATACATAAAAGAAAGATAATCGTAGAATATAGCATGAGATCATAAACATCGTCCCCGGAATGGAGGACTCACCAACAAGCTTGGGAGAAATAGTACTATCCATGTGGAGGAGGATGCTCAAGTGGTGCTTCGGTTCCTACATGGTGACATCATCTAGGCATAAAGTATGTGTTAGTACATTTGAATGTACTAAGTATGTAGGATGCAATGTAACAAGAGATAAGCACCATATGCAAAATGCATAACATAGGCAATGGGTAAGCATATAGCAATATGGCATGTATGAATGATGCTTGAAGTAAAACCATGCTTATACAGAACATAATAATGTGCAAGGAGTGACCACCATTAGTGAATACCCAAGGTCTACCACCCCCTAGGAGAGGCGAATGAGGTACAAACCCCTCAAACGGTTGATGAGGTACAAACCCCTAATAAGGTTGATGAGGTACAAACCCCCTAACGAGGTTATCAAAGTACAAACCCCTATACAAGGTTGCATGGGCCTACCACCTCCCGAGCGAGGCGATCGAAGTATAAACCCCTCAACAAGGTTACTGGGGCCTAGAACCCCCCGAGTGAGGCGTGGTCAATTCCCAACACTATAGAGATAATATCATATACATACATTTCTTTCATCATCATAAAGTCATTCAACTCATAAGACATGCACTAGACCTTCAATTCCTCGAAAAATCATAACCCGGACATTTTATCAAATACTTGCTGAGTGTGTAGTGCTAGTGTAAAACTATGGAATTCAAGAGTGAAATCATGCTAGAAAATTCAATATAAAACCATCAATAGATACTTGGTAACACCCTCAAGCAATATACATCAAACCCCTTCATCAAATCTCAAATAGATCATAGATTCATAGCTCAAAACATGCTAAAAGAGTCACAATTTCATAAAACCCCAACATAGTATATAGTGAAATTCATAATAGATGAGACCCATGAGTAAATCAACTTTAAAATAATACAATATTAGGTGAAAGAAAGCTTGGGTACCATGGGTGAAAAGGACCCATGAAAGAAACCCACATACCTTGACATTGGAGAATCCTTGAAGAAGATTGGCAATGGAGACTTGAAGCTTGAACGGGAACCTTAAGATTCGGATGAGTTTTGGGACTTGTAATATGGAGATGAAATATTGTCTAAGTGTTGGAGAGAGTATTAGGGAATGTCTTGAATGATATGAGGATGAAATAAGGCTAAGTATAGGTATTTTCATGCTTGGGGAGGTTTATGCCCAAGACCCAAAAGCCTTAGACCAACTCAACAAAACTGGGCACATTTAACACTGAGACGCACCCCTAGCGCGTCGTGCATGGGCCACGAAAACCTCACTGTTTTTTTCCACTTTGAAATTTTGAAATTCGCTAAGGTTGCTCAAAAATCGGGGTTAGACCCATTTCCCACTCAATTTTGCCCCCGAACAAGAATATGAAGTCAGGTTTTTGAAATTACTCATGGATCTTGAGGCATATGGAAATTACGATTTTGGGCACTTCCGAGACACATTTTCGATCACTTTTTGGGGTCGTTTCAAGCATTCAGATGACCCCTTACGAGGCATTATACGGGAGGAGATGAGATCACTAATTAGCTGGTTTGAGATTCGTGAAGCTGAATTAATCGGATCTGATCTTGTCCAATAGTCCATGGAGAAAGTGAAAGTCATCAAAGAAAGGTTGCAGACAGCACAAAGTCGTCAGAAGTCTTATACGGATGTGAGAAGAAAAGACTTGGATGTTGAGATGGATGATTCTGTATACTTGAAGGTGTCACCTATGAAGGGTGTCATGAGGTTGGTAAGAAGGGGAAATTGAGTCCACGTTATATCGGATCTTATCAGATTGTGAGGGGGATTGGCAAGGTTGCTTATGAGTTAGACTTGCCTTCCGAGTTACATGGAGTTCACCTGGTGTTTCATTTTTCAATACTAAAGACGTATTTGGGAGATCTTGGTTTAGAAATCCGTATTGATAATACGGGAGTGAAGGATAGTCTATCTTACGAAGAAGTTCCAGTTCAGATCCTTGATTAACAAGTTTGTAAGCTGAGGAACAAAGAGATAGCCTCCGTCAAGGTTCTATGGAGGAATCAATTTGTTGAAGAAGCTATGTAGGAAGCTGAGGAAGCGATGGAACTCAAATACCCGCACCTATTCATGTCGAAGAAAATGATGTTGAAGATATTGTCCCTATCCTTAACACTATTGTAATTCCTTTCATTGAGTTAACATATTAATTTGACTCTAATTCTCGAGTCTAAGACAGAGATAGATAGGTGATGGATAGTCAAGAGTTTGAGAGTTCCCGAGTGAGGAATGACATGAGGTTTGAGTCTACTCGTGTTTTATTCTACCTGTACTTATCATTTGAGGACGAATGATCCCAAGGGGGAGATGATGTAACACCCCATAAAATTATCGAAGTGCCCCTAAAACATAATCGTACGCACAACGCGTCTTCCAAAGCTTCGATGGGAAATCCAAGATCGGATTTGCGATCAGCACAGAAAATCAAGAGCGGAAATGGTCTAGACCCAATTTAAGAGCGACCAGAGCGAAAAATAAATTTTGCTAATTTTCCCCAAAACAGTATCGGTCTGTGCCCCTGGCGCGTAGCAGAGGGGCTGCGTAGGGGGTGCGGAGACACACTTAAAGTTTTTTTTATTTTCGATGGAAAATTAAAATTTTCAAATATTCACAAAAATACACTGGTCCGCGCCCCTGGCACCTCGCGGACCAGTGTACCATTTTAAAAATTTTCTCTTTTAAATTCGGGAAGGATATTTTCGGTACTCCCAACATATTTTAATACCCCAAAACGTATTTCTAAGTCTATATTTGTATGAAAGGGTTTCACAAAACCCATTTTTTCTTATATTTGTATGAAAGGGTTTCACAAAACCCATTTTTTCTAAGTCCAAACGAGAGAAACTGAGAGAAGGAGAAAAGAGAAAGAGAAGGGTTCTAAAGTCCAGGTCCAAATTCTTGAAGGAAAGTTAGAAATTTGTCATCCCAGGTATGCAAAGGCTACCCAGAACATAGAATTGTTCTTCCATGTGCCCCAATGCATGTAGAAGGTTGATAGTTGATAGTTGATAGGTCTTGAGTTGTAATTTTTGAAAATCTTCTTGAAATTTATCTTTAAGTTCTATATAATATCTTAAGTTGATGATCATCATATTTTAAATTAACCGTTTACATGTATTATTATGTGATTATGTATTTATCCTACATTAATTCTCTATTAAAAACTTCAAGAACGAACTTAGGGGTAATGTCTAGAGCCTTGACTGTCAGACTGTATTGATTATTGTGGTCTGGGTCTTGAGATGCGATGTTGATGGCTGAAGTTGATGGAATTAGTGTTCTTAGAATATAAATGAGGTTGAACCTTAGCTTTGAAAGGAAGAAATCTGTTCTTTGAGTTGATAGAATGTCAGATGAGATGAGGTCGTCCCATCCTGAGGGGGGGTTGGTTGTATAACCAGCCCGATGTTGATAGACTTATGAGCATATCAAGTCCTGGGAGGAGTATTAGCACCGAAATGGGTAAGAATGAGTCTTAGTCATACTCATTAACTACGTGGCCAGTGTAGGAGAGGATTGGACCGTAAAAGAAGATATTTCCTTTGTCCCGCAGAGGACTTGACAGACTTTTTTTGGATCCCTGGCAGACTCGTCCTTTATCCGAGCAAGGTACTGGGCAGATGTGGCAACGATATCTCTTCATTGTATCATCACTGGCTCATAGGTGGTGATTGTCGGTTATAGAAACTTCCAGATAGGTTTCATGTTGATAGTACTCTGAGATTGATGTGATAGTGTGATGTCTTGCTGGATAGTGATGTGATAGAGTTATGTTCGTTACTCTGAGTTGATGTTGAGTGATTGATGAACTGGTATCATTGTAATTGTATAGCCCTTACTGTTTACTTTATCCTTTGTTACATACATTACATTCCACGTACTAATGCCCCTTTGGCGCTGTATCATTTTATGATGTAGATTTTGTAGATAGAGGACTTTAGCAGCCTAATCGCTGAGGTTCAGAGATTCGTGATTTCCAGACTTGGTGAGTTATCCTCTACTTTCGGAGGACATATATATTCTCTCTTATCTATTTTGATATCATTTATCTTGATTGTGGAAGCCATGATCTGTCATGGTACCTTCGTAGACACTAGTTATAGAGGCTTCATACACATAGACAGTTGATAGTTGATGTTGGAGTCATTTTCTCTGTTTCTTATTTAAATTGAGACTATGATATTATTCGTATTCTTTATGATAGACAAAGTTGATAGCCCATAGCCCACTGATAGTTAGATTTCTCTTGATTATCTTCCGCTAAATTATTGATTGAACGAATGCAATAAGACTAGGTGGTTCGCTTGGGGGCTAGGAATAGTCTCCGATTGCCAGTTACGCCTAGGAGTCTAGGAGTGTGACAATAACCTTTCGGAAAGTAATGATCCTTCAAAAAAGTCACAACCTTTTGAAAAGCCCTTCGAAAAAGTCACAATCCTTAAAAATGTCACAACTTTTTGAAAAAGTGATAATCCTTCGAAAATGTCATGTAACTCTTTGAAAAACTCACAACTTTTCGTAAAAAATCACAACTCCTTGAAAAAGTCACAATTCATAACTCTTCAAAAAAATACTCTTTGAGAAAATCACAACTTTCGAAAAAGCCGCAATCCTTCGAAGTGAAAAATTATCTGCTTTTAAAATATATTAAATTGAAGCTGGGGTATTATAACAATCTCTTTAGAAAAGTCACAACCCTTCGGAAAAGTTATAGTCCTTCCAAAAAGACACAACTCTTTGAAAAATTCAGAACCTTTCGAAAAAAGTAACAATCCTCCAATGTGAAAAATTATATATCTTGTTTCGATATAATACAATATAAGTAAATATAGTATAGTATAAAAAGTATATTAAATTGATATTTACTTGGGGGCATTATAGTAATCTAATATTCAAGTTAGCAAGTTCAAGCACTATTAACAAGCCAATTGTATTAAAAATAATGTCATAATTCAAAGAAAAAATTATTGAAGATAACTAGGATGTTAGCAATATTTCATTCATAGAAGTTCTTGAGAGAAATTGATAATGTTAAATTTTTTATATAGAAAGAACTTAATAACTTTAGAGCATTTTATTAGTTTTAATACTAAGATTTATAAATTTAATTAGATTACTTTTCGTGTGGACTAATTATCTGGCAATAAGAATATCCTAATTTATAAACTAGGTACATGCATCTAGGGATTGCAATGGGGCGAGGCAAGTATGAGGCAGGTTTAGAGATATGCAAGGTGAGGTAGGTTAAAAGTTATGTGGGGCGGGGTGGGTTAAAGTAGTTATTTTTAAAATTAATGCCAGGACGGGACGGGCTGTGGGTTTAAAAAATCAAATAGGAATTCGAAGAAATTAAATCTTTTTAATTAGTAAAAATTAAAGATATAATTTAAATATTGACTTTAATTTTATTCTTTTCTAAAATTTAAACTAGACATGTCCAGTAAATTGTTAGTTGTTAAAATGTTAATTGGAAACTTTTAATTAACGATTAAGAAAAAATTGTTAAAATGTCAATTAAAAATAGCTAATTAGCAAAAAAACTAAATTGAATTAAAAAATAAAAGAACTTTAATATTTAAGCGGTACAGATTGGCGGGATGGGACAAAGTTAAAAATGAAAAAAGTTATCATGCGGAGCGAGATGAGACGGTTTTAAAAAATTTGCGAATTGAGCTCAATTCGCTCCGCACCTGGCCCATTGTCATCCCTACCTGCATCATAACATAAGGAAGATGCATATTATAGCTTCTGTTTAGTATTCCTTCCATATATCGTGCTTTGGGTTTTATTATACGCTTTTAATTGATGAGTGTATGAGTTGAAGTTGGTTCAATATATTTGTTATTACAAGAGTAATGCGGAAAAGCAAAAAAGAAGGTGAAAAGAAGATAAAGGAAAGGATTCATTTATCTCATATAACTGGTTCAATGATGAAATCTTGCAAGTGGCTTTGGTATAAAGCCATGTGGGGCTTCAATAATAGCATAATATGTTTTTGAAAAAATAAAATAAAATAGTTTGAGACGACGGTTCTTTTCTATTTTAGTTTTTCTGTCCTTTATGATGTAGTTGTTTGAATGTGGGTCTAGTAAGTGTCCCCTCCAATGATCATTCATTCCCAAGAGGAAGCTCTAACTGCTTCCTCTTCACATGGCTAATAGAGAGAGGGAGAGAGATTTATTTAATTTAAATCATAACGGAGGGAGTAATTGTTATAAATTATTTCATTTTCCGATTATTATTTTTCAAATAAAGAAGATTCAATTTGCCAGATGGATCCATGTGATTACCAAGTAAACATGCAAAAATTGGGAAGAATGCTGTTTTATGGACTCGGACAATAATTAATTCTTTCTAGTGGTTATTACAAATCAATTTATTATATGTCAAAATGTTTTAGTATTAGAAAAAAAGAGAGATACTTCCAACAATTTTGCATGCTCTAACATGTAGAGATTCGAAAGTATTTTTGCCATTTGATTATTATTACTTATTTTATTTTTGTTTTTTGATTCCACTTGATTTTGAGTATAATGCTTCATTATTCAGAATAATTTATTCTCATTGTACCGACAGATTAAAAGAAAATAAACACTTCATATTTCAGTCTTTTATTTTGCCATTTCCTCCTTCTACTCATTGCTCAATGTATTTAAACTAGGGCTAATATATATATATTCAATGAACAATTTTAAATATCTTATATAGATATATTATCATCAAAATAATTTATAATTTAATAATATGTAAGTAAAATATAACGATAAAAGACTTAATAGTCCCCAAAGTTGAACTAATAATGAATCATTACATTGCCCTCTCTCTTTCCATTTGGGTCAAAATTATTTTCACCCTACAATTTTACTTTAAAAATTAAACTACACCCTCACTTTTTAGCAATAATAGACATTTTTCTCTAATATATACATTAATTTAGTAAAATGCCTATTCTAACCTTGCATCATCAGTCTTTATGCTTTTTTACTTTTTAAAAATCATAATTTTTTAAAAAAAATCTATACAACAAATTTCCTATAGAAAAACAAATATTACTTTTAATATTAAAAAAATATAAAAATACTAATACTAATTGAGTATATAAGTTTATAATATTCTATGATGAAAATAATTAACACTATAAGACTATCTTATTTTATTTATATTAATTAAAATTTTAATATCTACTTAAGCAAGTGAAAATAATTAAGTCACATTATAAGTATATCCAATATAGGTAATGCATAAATAAAAATAGAAGTATATTTTATATTTTCTCCATCTTATTTTGTTTATCATACTTTTTTTAGTCAATTCAAAAAAGTTGTCTTTTTCCATTTTTGACAATTCTTTTTTTCTACCTTTTATATGTCATGTTTAAGATCACAAAATTAAATAATATTTTATTATATTATTTGTATTTTTAATTTAAGATCATAAAATTCAAATTTAAAAGTCTTCTTACCTTTTTAAACTGAAAATCAAAATCACACAACAAATTAAAATGAATTAAGTAAATATTCTATTAAAAAATTTTAAAATATATTTTATTTATATTATAAATATTTTTTAAATTATTATTTAATATTATTTAATTAGAAAGTTAAAACCTATTTATCTATATAAACAACAGAAAATAAGAAATAAGTGAAACTCCAATACACATGCATGCACGCACGCGCGGACATACATAAATATGTATACATAATGCATATAATAATATCCTTGTGGTAAGAGTTTCTCCAAAAAAAAAAAAAGTAATATTAAAACAATAATAATAAAATACTACCATTAGATTTTATAATGAATTCATAAAGAGATTATTATGCTTATAATGTTAACAAACTTGAATAAAAATCTGTGATAAAATATAAAATTATTTAAACAACAAAGCAAATACCAAAGATTAAAAGATACCTTTTAAAAGTAAAAGAATATATTAAAAAGATAAAATATTATATATGATATTAAAAGAAATTGAAAAGATGGTTGTCGCTATTACATGAGTGAACCAGGTTCTATGATCAGCGCAAATACAAAGGTAGTAAGTAAAAGAATACAAGATGTATAGTGGTAAAACTCCTTGCTCAAGTGAGAAACAATCACTATCTACACTAGTAGGATTTCTGCAACTTCCCTACTTCAAAACTGAGCAATGTTAAGGTTACAACCTCGCAATACTCAACACAACTATCTTCTCCCACAAGACTCGCAACAAGACGAGAGCCAAACCTACTCTCCACACAGTTTTCTCTCAATACAATCTCACTTACAATAATTATCACTCAACAATGATTCTAAATAGATTACAAAATAATTGAACATACAAGAAAACCTAACTCTAGATATTCCTTAAAATGCTCAAGTGACGATTGCTCCTGTGTGACGAATTGTCATTTTCGATATCACGCATGGGTCTTGAGATATATGAAAATTACGATTATGGGCATTTTTGAGACACATTTTAGGGCATTTTTTGGGGTCATTTTAATGTCTCCTCCTTGGGAACATTCGTCACCGAATGTCAAAGAAACGTATATAAGAGAAGTAAGCATGATAATCTCAGTCCATACAAGAATGCAACAATGCACTTAGACATCATTTCAAAAATCTCAACATAAATGTCAAAATCACCATGAACTCGCCAACATAAACATGTATGCATGTAAATGACATAAGGGCTGAAACGCAAGACTCGAAATCACATAGAAGACTTAAATTAGTATTTTAGGCTTGAATAGAATGGAGAGATAGGGATATCATTTTTGTATGTCCACCTCGGCTCCCCATGTGGCAGTTTCAACTTGACAATTCTTCCAATGGACCTTGACAAACACTACACCCTTATTAATCAATCTTTACTCATATCCACCCAATTTCTCCACCGGACCTTCTCATAAGCCAACTCATCCTCCACAATGCCCACAACATCTAGAGGCATAATAGCGCTTGGGTCACCCACACACTTCCTCATCATAGACATATGGAAGACCGGATGAACCATATCCATGTCATTAGCAACTCCAACCCATAGGCTACCTTACCTATCTTCTTCAACACTCTATAAGGACCCACAAATATTGGAATCAATCTAACCTTTTTACCAAAACAAACCATACTCAAATAGAATCGAAGTGCTTTCTAGTTTTATGCAACCCAACTACAAAATCCATGTTAATTTCCCTCCCACTTCCAAGTAGGAACCTCCATATCTTGGGCTAGGCCACCCGGCCTTTGATATACGACTTTTACTTGTTAGCAATTATGACAATCAGATACAAATTAGCAATATCTCTCTTCATACTACCCCACCGATACACTTCCCTCAAGTCTTTATACATTTTTGTAGAATCGAAGTGAATAGAATAGGAAGGATTATGAGCCTCGTCAAGAATATTCTCCCTCAAGTTATCAACACAAAGCGCACACACAATGTACCTTGGTACCTAAGGGCATCATCTCCTTCTTGGGAGAACACCTCCACCTTACCATCTCTCACCAAGACCTTCAATTCTAATAAGAAGGGGTCAAGATCTTGCTTTACCTTCACCTTCTCAATCAATGAAGATTTAGAGCCATCAACAACTACAATACCACCATTATTAACCTCTTCTAACCTAACTCTCAATCTAGCCAACTGATGAATCTTTTTAGCCACCTCTTTGCCACCATCATCAACATGTGCTAGGCTACCCATAGATACCTTACTCAAAGCATCGGCCACAACATTAGCCTTACCAGGGTGATAATGCGCACTTATATCATAGTCCTTAAGAAGCTGTAACCACCTTCTTTGTCTCAATTTGAGGTCTTTTTGAGTGAACACATATTGAAGGCTCTTATGATTGGTGAACATATCAACATGCACCCCATACAAGTAATGACCCCAAATTTTCAAAGTAAATACCACGACAGCCAACTGAAGATCATGGGTAGGATAATTCTTTTTATGTACCTTAAGTTGCATAGAGGCATAGGCTATCACCTTACCATTTTGCATCAAAACATAACCCAAACTGATTCTTGAGGCATCACAATACACAACAAACCCTTCTAACCCTTTTGATAGTGACAAGATAGGAGTGGGACAAGCTTATCTTTCAAAGTTTGAAAATTCATTTCACACTCATCGGTCCACACAAATTTAGACTTCTTTTGAGTCAACTTAGTCATAGGAGAAGGAATAAAAGATAACCTATTCACAAACCTCCGGTCCGCTAAGACCAAGAAACTTCTAATATCCAATGGAGTCAAAGGTCTAGATCAATTTCTAATCACTTTCGTCTCTTTTGGGATCCACCTTAATACCATCCCTCGACACCACATGACCTAGAAAGGCAACCTCTTACAACCAAAACTCACACTTATCATACTTAACATACAACTTCTCTTCCCTCAATTTTTGTAGAAGCACCCTCAAATGACTCACATGCTCCTCCTCACTATGGGAATAGATCAAAATATCATCAATGAAGACTACCACCAAAAAATCAAGGTAGGGTTTTGAAGACTCTATTCATAAGATCCATGAAGATAGCCGGTGCATTGGTTAACCCAAAAGATATAATTACAAACTCATAATGCCCATACTTAGTCCAGAAGGTCGTCTTGGGAATGTCACACTCCCTCACTTTCACTTGATGATACCTTAACCGAAGATCAATCTTATAGAAGTGACTAGTTCCTTGAAGTTGGTCAAATAGATCATCAATCCTTGGTAAAGGGTACTTATTCTTTATGGTTGACCCTATTAAGTTGCCGATAGTCAATGCACATTTTAAGGGACCCATATTTCTTCTTCAAAAATAGTACTGATGCACCCTAAGGTAATTGGCTAGGCCTAATAAAGCTTTTCTCCAACAAATCCCTCAATTGCTCTTTCAACTCTTTAACTCCGCTTGGGCCATACAGTAGGGGGGGATAGAAATGGGTTGAGTATCGGGGAGGAGGTGTATACCAAATTTTATTTTCCTTTCTGGAGGAATACCGGGAAGATCATTAGGGAAGACATCAAGAAACTCATTAACCACCGGAACTGACTCTATAGGAAAGACCTTGGACTCAACATTCCTAACTCTCACAAGATGATAAAGACACCCCATGGAAATTAGCCTTTGGGCTTTAATGCAAGAAACGAATCTACCCTTGACCACCACATCATGACTCTCCCACTCAAGGATGGGTTCATTAGGAATTGGAATTTGACCCCACGAGTTCTAAAATCAATAGAGGCATAATATGCATGCAACCAATCCACCCCAAGAATGACATCAAAATCCACCATATCCAACTCAACAAAATCAGAAGGCAATATTTTATGCAAAATGAAAATGGGACAATTTATAGATCTTTCTAGCAACAATAGATGAACCAATGAGAGTAAACACCTCAAGACTCACACAACAAGTCGGGCTCAACATGAAACTTTTTGGCAACAAAAGGGGTAATAAAAGAAAGAGTGGCACCTCGGTCAATCAAAGCATATACATCAATATCAAAAACCTCTAACATACCTTTAAAGCACCATGCCAAGTCTGGTGATCCCCTAGAGGGGTAGGGTTGGAAGTGCTGATGGTCATTACTAACCCATGGATAATGTCTCGACCCATGATCCTTCGCACCACACTCGAAACATGCACTCGAACCAACCATGTAATCTCTCAGATAGTACCCTCCATAATTGTGACTCATAGGGGAAGCCTGAACATCAACACTTTTGCCTTGCAGACCACCATATCTACCGCCGAATTGAGCATGAGAACAACTAACTTTGTGACTAGATTCACCACAACCGAAGCAAGCATTAGACTTTTTCAAACATGGGTCACCATGACCTTTTCCACACTATCGTCATGTAGGGAAGACTTATACACCAACACCCTTGCCTTTCCCTTGAACATATGGGCAATCAACTAGCTTGTGACCCACTCCACTACAACCATAACAAGCATTGGTCTTCGTCAAGCATGGGCCACCATGGTTCCTCCCACACCTTTGATACTTAGGTTTAGTTTTTCTATCGTTGCCATCTTCAAACTGAACCCGTCTTCTTCCTTCCTTTTAGGACAACGGGCAATCCATCATCTTATGCTCATTGTCGCCACACTCAAAGCATGCACCCGTATTCCTCCAACATGTGCCACTATGTCTCCTCCCACATTTTGGGCATCTAAGACGAGTCATTCTATTATCAGCACCTTGGATACCATCATCACATCGAGTCCTCTTAGCCCCTTTCTCCTCCCTCTTACCGCTTGAAGTCTCAGGGGCACTCACTTGTTGATTGAGTTGAGCGGTCACAACCTTAGCCAACAACCATAGAGCATTATGAACCTCTGCATTGACATATCACCATCCTGAATAGCTAGAGACATATTCTTAAATGCAATGACTAAGAATAAGATATAAACCTTAGAGAACTTAACTCTATCGCACGACATAGATCATGAAGAAGTGAAACATTTCCTAAAATGCCTCATAGCCTCCCATTCATAGTTGCGGTGCACTTCACAACCATAAATAAAACTCCAATCGGCATGGTGTGTTAGACTCCAAGGACCATTAACAACCTAGTGCTCTGATACCATCTTTGTCACGACTCAGACCTAGGACCTAGATGTGACATAGTGAATGGGGAACCCGAAGGGACCCCAAACAAGCCTTTTAGCATATCATTACATATCCTTAGTCACGGAAGCAATTAAAAATTAATAAAAGAACATAAAATAAGGATAAAAAAGGCTAAGAGAGTCATTCATAGCTTAAAACATACAAGAGTCAAGCGAGTCAAAGCTCAAAGCATCATTACATAACTTGTCCAACAACACCTCTAAACTTAGAATTGAGTGAGGGCCAAGACAACTTTCCGGGCTCACCCTTATAGTCAAAAGCATACAATAAAAGAAAGAGAGTCTTTGCATAACATAGGATCAAAAGATATGGTCCTCGAAGTTGAAGACTCACCAAACTTGCTTCAAAGATCGTACTAGCCACCTGAAGGAGGAAGATGATCAAGTGGAACTCCATTTCCTACATGGTAACATCATTTAGGCATAGAGTATGCGTTAGTACGTTTGAATGTACTAAATATGTAGGATCAAATACAACAAGAGATAGACAACATAATCAAAATGCATATACATAAGCAAGAGATAGTATATTAGCAAACATGACATACATGATCAATGCTTAAAGTAAAACATGCGCATATAAAACATAATACATGTGTAGGAAGAGACCATCATATAGAGACCAAGGCCTACTTCCCCCTTGGTGAGACGATTCAGGTACAAACCTCCCAACATGGTTGCACGAGCCTACCACTCCCCGAGCGAGGCTATTGAGGTACAAACCTCCCAATGTGGTTGCACGGGCCTACCACCCCCCAAGTGAGGCATGGTCAACTTCAAGAAAACAACACATAAATACATCACTTTCCTCATTATAAAGTCACTTAAATCATAAATCATGCAATAGACCTTCAACAACTCAAGAAATATTAATCGAACATTTTATCATACACTTGACGAGTACATAGTATAAAAACATGCAATCCAAAAGTGAAATCATGTGAGAAATATCAATGTAAAACCACCCACCAACACTTGGTAATACCATCATGTAATATACATTGAAATCCTTCAATAAATCTCATGATAGATCTAAGATTCAAGGCCCAAAACATGCATAGTTGAACAACATTTCATAAAACCTCAACATAGTTTATAGTCAAATTCATCATAAGAAGTACCCATAAGTAAATCAACTTGAAAACATGTGATTTGCATAAAAAGGAAGGTTGGCACCACGAGTGAAAGAACCTAATGGTTAAAACCCACATATCTCAACTTTGGAGATTCCCTTGATGAAGATTGAAATGAGAGCTTGAAGTTTGAATGAGATCCTTAGATCCGGAATGAGATTGAGACTAGAATTTGGGTAAAATATTTATCTAGGTGTTAGAGAGGGTTAGGGGAATGCCTTGTATGATATGGAGTTGAAATATGACTAAGTATAGGTGTTTTTACGCATAGGAAGGTTTAGGACCAAGACTCCAAAGCCTTGGACCAAAATTAAAAAATTGGCAGCTAAATACACATATCTGCGATGTCTCCACGTCGCGGAGCAAACATGCACCCTCTCTAGAAATGAAAATTTTGTGAAATTCATTTTTCGTTACGAGTCTTCTAAAATCGGGTTATACTAATTCCTCACTCAATTTTGCTCCTTGAACAAGAATATGAAGTCAAATTTTCGATATCAAGCATGAATTTTGAGATATATGAAAATTACAATTATAGGTATTTCCGAGGCACATTTTCAGACACTTTTTGGGGTCGTTTCAATTGGATTCCACCTTCTCTTAATGTCACTTTCCTAGTGTGCCATTCTGAACCTAGTTCTATTTGTCATCATCAAAATAGATAAAGAGATCTTGCAAGAGCCTAACAGAAATTACATCAATGGTGATCAAAAATTGTAAAAGTAAAATAGATACTGTACAAAATTAACAAAAAAGAGTATCTATTATTTCTAATTGAGGGAAAAATTTCATTTTTAAAGTAAAATTAGAGTATGAAAATGACGTTCACTTGTATTCATTTTCTTCTTTGGCTCAATATTAGAGTTGTGGTAATCTTGTGTAGTAGAAAATATTTTGTCCGTTCAATAATAGTTATTTGTTATTGGTTTGACACAAAAAAATAAAAAATAGTAAATGATATGGGTAATTGAAGTTGATATAATCTTGTTCCCAATTATTCAATATATATTTTATGTAAATGTAATTTTCAAATGAAGAAAATGAAGATTTCCTTAAGTGGTTACAATTAGAATTGCAATGAATAATATCGAAGTCAAGTATTATCAAGTAATTAAGTTTAATTTTCATATCATGGGAATAAAAAATTTTTTAAAATTATGATTAATTCAAAATACTTCAGTCTCTACAAGTGATGTTGATCAACTGATTGCCATATCAATATGGAAACAAAACAACATGCAACAACTACATCCAAATGAAGTTTACCTTATTGTAGTGTGTTTTATTAATCCCTTCTAATAATTTGGAGGAGGAGGATGAAGAAGTGTTGGGCATTTTCGAAATGAGTTTCGATTATGATTGTGAATGAAATTGGACACGTAGATGCAATAAAAATAATGTCACATATTTAGTTAAAAAATTCCTTTATTCATAACAAATTCTGTTAAAAAGAGGATAATAATAGGCTTAAATTTATTAAGGGCATTTTTTATCCAAATAAGTGGATGAAAGATCGTTTTTAAATGAATAAGTGGAAGAAGAGCATTTTAAAACCATTTTAAATACATTAAAGATATTTTTGACATTTTTAATAATTAATAGTTGAACAATCAGATAAAAAAGATAACAACCAACCAATAATATATATACATATATATATATATATTCCGATTTAGTTCTAGTGATTTAATAATTAACTAAATTGATTTGATTTTAATTTTGACCAATTCAATCTAAATTGAACCGTTAACTTATTTGACATTTTGAAACTTTCAATGAAGCGAAAAAGTATCTTTTTGTTTTTTTTACTTGTTCATTATATTCAAAATAAATACTCACTTTTACTTATGCAGATTAGAAAATGAAGAAATAATTTATCATTTTATACCTATTTTATCTTTATATCAAGTAGGCTTATTTGTTTCCAATGCATTTGTCCAAATTGAATTTGTGATATCCAAAGGTTGGTATAGTAATTTCATTGATTGCTCTTAACCCTTAAGGAGTTTGTTAAATCAAACATGGACAAATCAAATAATTTACATGTATTTCTTTTCTACTGTTATATAAATAACTCATAAATATTTTTTCATCTCCTCGAAATAAAAAATAAATATAATTTGAATATATTATTACATTTGAGTAAACAGTGCGCCCCTCAAAACTCTCTTCCAGACAGACAAATGCACCGACAAAAACTGAACGAATAGTCTGTACATCTTTACTTGACTTCTATATTATTTTGGAATATTGAACAATACTTGTTTACTTTATAAAATTAAGAAATAATTTTATACTCAATTTTTAATTTATTCTTATCATTAATAATAGTCATCCCGCATTACATTTTCAAGATATAGTATTTATTATATTTAAAGGGTATTTTGATAAAATTATCATATAATTTATTACTTTTTAATCTCTGTGTCAAGTCAACAGGGGCCAAGTAAAGTTGGACGGAGGAAGTATATTAGTAGTAAATTTTTTATGATAAAAGATACTTTATTCGTCCCAAATTAATTAAATTTTTGAGGCTTTTTTTCAATATTTAAAATACTTGAATTGTTTAAAGTTCAAGGTAAAGGTCTGAAACTTTTTTTATATTTGCCCTTTCATTTATTGAACTTTTATTATTTTTTAGGAGATAAATTATATTATATATGTATGATTTTACAAAAGACAATAGTACAAAATATGATGTAAATTTTATCTCTAAATTTTTTTTAATACATGTGCATTACTTCAAAAATTCAATTAAAATGAAATAAAGGAGTATTAAGAAAAGAGGAACTGTCATTCAGAATTAATGGTTTGACCTTTGATTAATTATGAGACAAAGTACTAAACAACAAAAAAACAAGTGTATATTTTCATAAATAAATTAGTCACATTCCTTCCCATGTTTTAATGTCGGATGCATTCTCAATAACTCCAAAACCTTTACAGTCATTAGGTATAAATCCATAGCTGTTTAAGATCCCATTTCCCAAGAGATCAAAACTCCCAAATTTTATTAAATATAATTATTCGTTCGATCCGTTTTTACTTATTTATTATATCAAAAATATAAAATTATTTTTATTTATTTAGTTTAAAAAATCGAGAGATAATTTATCTCTTGATTTACTTTTATTATTAATCATAGTCATTTTTCGAAACATTGAATTTATTGTATTCAAAAATTGATATGATACAAATGACATTTTATTTATTACTTCTTAAAATTGTGTTAAACTAATATTGGACAAGCTAACGATTTTTTTCCGTATTTCAGAATACGGGTAACCAACATTTTAACTAATTGATTATAATAAATTGGATCGAATTTTTTTTTTCTGGTAATACCTTAACGTGACATGAGCGTGTAAGGGGTTTAAGAATTCATTTTCTTTTTATAAAGACTAAAATTACTTATTTTGACTTTTCTATCCCATATTGTAGGATGAATCTCGAAAGTTATGAAAAATCTCCCTCCAAATTATATTACAAATCATCGAAATAATTCCATCTCCGACGCAAGGTGAATGGGGAATAACTATTAATCCCTCCTCCATTAGTGCCTAATCATGACATTCCTACTCTCCTTAAAAAATGAAAAAGAAAAAGAAAAACATGCATACAGATAGATATGGGTCCCATTTTTTGTTAATCATGATAACTAACTGATTAACACTGTATTTTCTAAAATCTGTTATGAGATAGTATAAGTTATTTTGATGACTTACATAAAAGTTTGTTCCCAAGAAGCAAAAAGAATGTTGCAGAGCTAAAGTGAGAGAAAATTGAAAAAATCACACCATGAAAATTAATCTTTTTTGCTTGTTATTTTTGAGTGGTTTTTTCTTTGTTTCGTCAAATAGCGATGAAGTTTTTACATTGTTAGCACTAAAGTCGAGTCTTATTGATCCATTGGATCATCTCAAAGATTGGAGCTTGTCAAACTCATCAACTTCTGTTCATTGTAAATGGAATGGTGTGTTTTGCAACTCGAAAAACTACGTAGAGAAGCTTGACTTGTCAAACATGAATCTCAGTGGCAGAGTTTCAGATCAAATTCAAGGCCTCCAGAGTTTATCTTCACTCAATATTTGCTGCAATGACTTCTCCACTTCATTGCCAAAATCATTGGCCAATCTGACTTCTTTGAAGAGCATTGATGTGAGCCAGAACAACTTTGTTGGCAAATTCCCTGATGGTCTTGGAATGATGAATTTTGGTTTAAAATATGTCAATGCTTCTAGTAATAACTTGGAGGGGTTTCTCCCTGAGGACCTTGGTAATGCTACATTGCTCGAAATCATGGATTTTCGAGGGAGTTTCTTCCAAGGTTCAATCCCTGCATCTTACAAGAATCTAAAGAATTTGAAGTTTCTTGGCCTATCTGGCAATAATCTTTCTGGCCAGATCCCTCCTGAGCTTGGTGAGTTAAAGGCTGTGGAGACTATAATTCTTGGATACAATCAGTTTGAAGGTTCAATTCCAACTGAATTTGGTAATATGAGTAATCTTCAGTATCTTGACTTGGCTGTTGGCACTTTAAGTGGCAAAATTCCTGCTGAACTAGGCAAGCTGAAGAACCTGACAACGGTGTACTTGTATCAAAACAGTTTTGAAGGTGAGATTCCAGCTGAAATTGGAAATATAACATCTTTAGTTTACTTGGACCTTTCTGACAACAAAATCTCTGGGGAGATTCCAAGTGAGTTGGCAAATTTGAAGAATTTGCAGCTGCTAAATCTCATGTGCAATAACTTAACTGGTCCAATTCCTACTAAACTTGGCGAGTTAGAAAATCTTGAAATACTTGAACTATGGAAAAATTCATTAAATGGGTCTTTGCCAATGAATCTTGGGAAAAAATCTCCTTTGCAATGGTTAGATGTTTCTTCGAATTTCCTGACAGGTGAGATCCCTCCTGGCTTGTGTGATTCTGGCAATCTAACAAAGCTCATTCTCTTTAACAATTCCTTCTCTGGACCAATACCATTAGGCCTCTCTAACTGTTCTTCACTCGTCCGAGTTAGAATCCAAAATAATCTTCTTTCAGGTATAATTCCAGTTGGATTTGGAACACTTCCTATGCTCCAAAGATTGGAATTGGCTAAAAACAATCTCACTGGTGAAATTCCTGTGGATTTCACTCTCTCCACCACACTTTCTTTTATCGATGTCTCCTCAAACCATCTTGAATCAGCTTTGCCTTCTAGCATTTTGTCCATTCCTAGCCTGCAAACCTTCATAGTCTCCAATAACAATCTTAAAGGCAACATTCCTGACCAATTCCAGGATTGTCCTTCCCTTTCTTTGCTTGATCTTTCAAGCAACCATTTCTCGGGGAAGATTCCTCAGAGTATTGCTTCATGTGAAAAGCTGGTGAATCTTAATCTAAGAAACAATCAATTCAGTGGTGAAATTCCAACCCACATTGCCACATTGCCTACTTTATCTATTCTTGATTTGTCAAATAACTCCCTAGTTGGAAAAATACCAATGGACTTTGGTAGCTCTCCAGCTCTAGAAATGCTTAATCTGTCCTACAACAAGCTTGAGGGTCCAGTTCCAAGAAATGGGATACTCATGACCATCAATCCCAATGATCTGATAGGAAATGCTGGTCTTTGTGGTGGGATACTTCCACCGTGTTCTCAAAGTCTCACAGTCACATCAAATGAGAGAAAGACTCGTGTCAATCACATAATTGTGGGATTCATTGTTGGAATCTCAGTTATCTTAGCTGTTGGGATCATGGTTCTAGCAGGGAGATGGATGTACAACAGATGGTACTTGTGCAACAGCTTTTTCAAAGAATTTCAGTTCAACAACAACAACTCGGAATGGCCTTGGAGGCTTGTAGCGTTCCAGAGGCTTAACTTCACAAGTAGTGATGTTCTGGCTTGCCTAAAGGAGTCAAATGTGATAGGCATTGGTGGCAATGGAATCGTCTACAAGGCTGAGATTCAGAGGCCAAATTCTATTGTAGCAGTTAAAAAGCTTTGGAGGTCAGATGGAGACATTGAAGCAGGAGATGATCTCTTCTCAGAGGTTGATCTTTTAGGGAAGCTTCGTCACAGGAACATTGTTAGGTTATTAGGCTATCTTCACAATGAGAATGATGTCATGATGTTATCCGAATACATGCCTAATGGAAATCTTGGATCTGCTTTGCATGGACAAGAAGCTGGAAAAATGCTAGTAGATTGGTTGTCGAGGTACAATGTTGCCCTTGGTGTTGCTCATGGTCTCGCTTATCTTCACCATGATTGTCATCCACCAGTCATACATCGGGATGTCAAGTCAAACAACATTCTCCTAGATTCAAATTTTGAGGCAAGAATTGCAGATTTTGGCTTGGCAAGGATGATGCTTTACAAGAATGAGACGGTTTCTATGGTGGCAGGATCATATGGCTATATAGCACCAGGTTAATTGATTTTCCTGATAATGCCACTAACAAGAAAATTCATTTCATGTTGTCTCATTTTCCTTTTTCTGTTGTTTTGGCAGAATATGGATACACATTGAAGGTTGACGAGAAGAGTGACATATACAGCTACGGGGTGGTGCTTTTGGAGCTTGTGACAGGAAAAATGCCCTTAGACCCTTTGTTTGGAGAATCAATTGACATTGTTGAATGGGTTAGAAGGAAAGTAAACAACAATGCATCAGAAGAAACATTAGATGCTGATGTAGCTGGGGAATGTAAACATGTCCATGAAGAGATGCTTCTTGTCCTAAAAATTGCACTTCTTTGCACTGCCAAACTTCCCAAAGAAAGACCATCAATGAGAGACATTATAACGATGCTTGGAGAAGCAAAACCAAGAAGGAAAAGTATTTGCCAGAGTTGGGGTTATAGTACTAGTGCTAACAAAGACAAGTTAATATTTGCACATTCACCAGTTATAGGCCTTCTATAAGTACCAAAACCTTTTCTTTCCGCTTCAATATCTTCATTTTCAAGAGTTCAAATGTAAAGAGTTTCTTTCCTTCCTTCACATTCTGTAATTGAAATAAGAGAAGAGGAGATTGTTTAGTTTGTTTCATCTAAATGAGGTTTTCAACAACTGACTTTGCTTAAGAATTCACTTAATAAGGATATAGACTTCCGACTGGCTTCGTCCTCTTTCTTGAATTTAAACACTAGATTCATCCAAAAACACCTCAAAAACTACATCGATGTCCCCCAAACTTCATATTTAGGCTCCTAATACATAATTGTGTTAGAAATTTCTATTTTGTGGACTCGCATATGAATATATATATTTAGATATGCTATCATTAAAGTAGCCCATTGTATG
Organism: Solanum medicagineum; assembly: GCA_026153255.1. NCBI lineage: Eukaryota > Viridiplantae > Streptophyta > Magnoliopsida > Solanales > Solanaceae > Solanum > Solanum medicagineum. The sequence goes on from JAPFFP010000080.1 coordinate 12,036,035, forward strand.
ATCTAATAAAGTATAAAAGTTTTGGGCCTTAAGGTTAAATATTTATTTTATGGGTTTAATTTAGATAATTTGAATACTCATGAACCTTTTCTTTCAAGTCTGATGGAGACTTATTGAAAATGTACTGTTTAAACCTAATAAGGTATTGTTTAAATCTGAAAAAGGTACTAAATATATTATATAAAGATCTGATCCATAAGTCAAATACAACACTTTTTTTCTTTTCTATCTCATCTATGAGAAGAATCAATATATTAGGAGAGCAGTATCAAGACTTAGAAAATCTTATCTCTTAAATCAAGATTCTTATAACGGAATAAGGTTAGTATTCATTCGTTCTTATGAATTCATATGCATGTCTAATGATTTACTAGAAAGGTCTTGGGTGAATTCTTTAAGTTTTCCAACAAGTGGTATCAGAGCATGATCAAGTTAGGTCATTAGAAGTGTTTTTTGATGTTTTAAAAATCAAAACTTTGTTCTCTGAAATTTTTTTCTGGGACTGAAAAGTATTGTATTTGTCGTTTAATGAGGAAATGTTATTGTGATTGTTTTTGGGAAATTAATGGAATTAGCTAGAAGTTTGGTTTTCTTTTCATTATTTTAATTTTACTTCTTGTTCTATTTCAGTATTGGTACAAGGAAATACTACGTATCTTTATTCCCAACTTTCCTCTTCACATTATTTATTCTTTTCTTCGAAAGACATATTGTTAGGCCGTTTTAGTAATCAGTGTTTATGAACTATATATAAGAGTACCACTTACAAGTTATTATTTTTGTACAAAGACTAAATGATAATGTTGTGCAAGGTATCTTGAGATGGGTCCACCATATATGTGTATGTATTTTTGATAAATATCAAAAGTTAAAGCATAAAGAAATTACATTTCCGGACTTTAAAGAAAGAGTTCAAAGTTGTCTTATGTCAATTGAGCATATAAGTACAAACTCAATAATTATGGAGCCGTCCATGAAGGGTTTGTGGCCTAAAGTATTCCGTGGGCGCATGACTCATCTCAGTATTATAAGATTCAATGATGAGCCATTTTAGTGGGAGTTTTTTGTTTTATTTATAATTTTGGCATGCTAAAGTTTATTTTCTGTACAGGTTAAAGTTTTGTGAAATTTATGAATTTCATGTGTTTATTGATAACTCTGAAAATAAAGATATTAACTTTCTATTGTGAAGTTACACAAGGTATAAGAAAGTGATTTTGGACTGTTAAAGTAATTAAGTAGGACCAGTTGGAAATAGACATGACTTGATCATTTTTCATGTGATTTCCATATTTCATCTCTATCATTGGTATTGCTGATATTTGTGACCATTGATGAGTTTAGTTACGAATATATGTTATGAAAATCTCTTTGATCCTATATCGGTATTATTGATGGACCAGATACTTTTGAGATATCTCAGTTAAGATAGCAAAAGTTTGTGCACAATAAAATTTTAACTACATATGATCCTTCGGAAATATATATGGTCCAAGTGGGAGATTGTTAGAAATTTCTATTTTGTGCACTCTCATATTAATATATATGTAGATATGCTATCATTAAGTAGCTCATTGTATGATCTACTAAAGTATAAACGTTTTGGGCCTTAAGGTTAAATATTTATTTTATGGGTTTAATTTAGATAATTTGAATATCCCTGGTTATTTTCTTTCAAGTCTGATGGAGACTTATTGAAAAGGTATTGTTTAAACCTGAAAAGGTGCTGTTTAAATCTGAAAAGGTACAAAACAAATTATATAAAGATCTGGTCCCTAAATCAGATACAACGGTTCTTTTCTTTTCTATCCCATCTATGAGAATAATCAATATATTAGGAGAGCAGTATCAAGACTTTAAAGATCTTATATTCTTAAATCAAGATTCTTACAATGGAATAAGGTTAGTATTCATTCGTTCTTATGAATTCATATACATGTCTAATGATTTAGTAGAAAGGTCTTGGGCGAATTCTTCAAGTTTTCCAACAAATTGATCTTTCACGACAACCTCCACCTGAAACATAGCTTATTTGTGAAAATTTGATCTTCATACTTTGAAGCTTTGATTTGAACTATTACAATGACCGTCTATGGCGTTTCTACGAGCTACACTCATCGCAAAAGTTTCTCTTTTTCTTATAAGGACTAACATAATAGAAGAACAATGGAAAAAATCCGTCATGTGCCTATAGGCACAAAATCAAAAATCAACACCATATCAGAAGCAAAATTTCAATAAATCACAATTTAGAAAGCTGATTATACGAAGAATTCAAACAAAATAGCAATAAAATATATAATTATCCCAAAAGCCAAATCGATTTAGTGATTACAAATTGACAAATGTAAATTGTGCATGTTATACAAAAAAAACCAATCTTTTAAAACAAAGAAAGTTGGCCAACCAATTAACACCAAGAAGAATTAAATGAGGCATCAGTAAAGTGCACAATCAAATTAAATAGGAAAACATAAAAATGTCGACTTTTAGGAAAATTTTGCTATTGTCTCTTTTCGAAAAAAAATCAACACTGAGGCAGAAGATTCACAAGGAATAAGTGCCGATAAAATGAACTCATATTTTGATCACCTATTCAACCCGTCCATATCTTAATGGTTTGGGTGAGTGACTTTTTTACATGGACAAAATATGAGTTCAAACTCATATTCAACCCATACAATCAAGTTTGATGCGCACTATCATGCGAGCATGATCCACCACGCTCTGAAATGTTCCTCCAGCCAAAACCAAGGAAACAGTGGCCTACTGAAGATACCCTGCCAACCCCTTGGCAAATCGTCAAATCGTCTCAAACTCAGTAGGGATGTTGTACAAGGCATATCTAGACAAAACATGAAACCTAGCCTCATAGTCAGATACTGTCATAGAACCCTGATGAAGTTTGTCAAACTCATCCTGGCGGCTATCTCGAAGGCTATATGGCATGAATCTCTCTAGAAATACATTTGTGAACTACTCCCATGTCGTAACTGGAGATCCAACAGGTCAGCGAGCTAAAACTGACCTCCACCAATAACTGGAGATCCAACAGATTGGCGAGCTAAAACTGACCTCCACCACTCTTTAGCCAGGTTGGTAAACTGGTAAGAGGTATAACAACTCCATGTGACTCAAGGATGGAAAAATTATATAGTCGGTCTAACACTCAGATATATAGTCATAAGCCCTATCACCAGGGGGTGCCGTCAAATCTCGAGGGAGCTAACTGCGCAAATCACTTAAAAATCTTATGCTCATTTCTGGACATAGCAGGACTAGTAGAAGATGGGGACACCAAAAATTTGGGTGGTGCAATAAACAGAGCAATGGCCAATCCGTGAAACTGTGAATCATAACTCGGCCGAGATGCCTGAGGCGGAATAATATGAGTCACAGGAGGATTCATTGGCACTGAGGAAGGACCCACATGAATCATAGCTTGCTTAGTTGGAGCTATAGAAGGCCAATCGATACTATAGAAACTGGTGCATCAATAGTAGCTAGGGCTGGAGGTGCTCCCTCCGATCTAGCCAAAAGTCGCAAAAGCAACTCCTGAACCAAGGGTGTAGCATCACGGGCTGAAGATGGTGGAATATAGTTTGTAGGCCCCATTGACTCATAATCCGACTCTAGAGAAGCTGATCTATCCTTTTCTCTGGATGGAGCTGCCCCTCTAGCATATCCTCGGCCGCTGGCCCTATCACGGCCCTGCCTCGACAATGAGTGGGAGCCATATCAGCTTACTCAGGCCCTTTCACCAATCATCAGGATCTAGTAACTGGCATCTGCATAGAAGGAGTAGATTAGATACTTTCAAAACATGTGATATGAAGAAACGCACAAATAGAAGCAAAATATGGAATTTTTTCCTAACAAGTGCCTTGTAGCCTCTGAAGATAGGTATGGATGTCTACATACCAATCGCGAGACTTTACTAAACACACTGCTCTTGACTCTCGAACCCAAAAAACCTAGCGCTTTGATACCAAACTTGTCATGACCCAAAATTGGATCATGACTAAAGAAAGTAACACAAAGCAAAAGCGACCACAACATAACAACGAAATACCAAAATCTAGAGTCATGAGTACAAGAGCATCTAAGATAGTACGAATGAGTAAATATAACTATCTTAAATAAAAATACAAAGCTATATGATATAGTCTAATACAAAGTCTAGATTAAAAAGCAACAAGGGAATCTTAAAAGACCTATGTCGACTTGAAATTTGAGCCTTAACGCTAGGATCAGGGATAGATGAAGATCTCTGGTGGAATAGAATCAACTACACTGTGTGGGTCCCTGTGCTCGATCTGCAGGGAGAAAACAAAGTAAGGGTGAGTACACTGAAGTGTACCTAGTAGATTCAACCGATTGGGTAAGAGAAATTAAACAAACATGCAGTAACTAAGAGTATCTATCACCAGTATCACAAGGTCAGTACATGATATAAGCATAAATAAGAGAAGTAAAAGATAGTAAGTGCAATCAATGATGCAATGCATATGAAGTATATGAATATAATGGTGTTGTAGGCCTTGTATGAGGTGAAATCAGGACCGCCATAAGGCCGATTTGCACATTTATCGAGCTGAAGCTACCAGATAGAACTCGGGAGCGTCACAAGCCATGTACCCAAATTTCTCAAGGCGTCGCAGGCCCCATACTGAAGTATCTCAAGGTGTAGGCCTTAAACTATAATGTCTCAATATATCATAATATCTCAAGTAGTACAGATGTAATAAGATGTATGCATACAAATGAAACCATTCAAGTATGAAATATGTGCATACCAATGCAACTAGTAAAGTATGAGATATATGCATACCAATGCAACTAGATATATCAACAAAAACACAACTAAGTCCAAACTTGGAACAACCCCTCGAAACTCATCCTAAATCAGAATTACAGAAACCAAATATGTATTTATACCAGAAATGATAATCCAGATTCAATGGAATAATCAAAATTTGATTCTGCGATCTTGTCGGCACAATTATCATGCAAGTCTGTCATGCCCCGGGAGGGTACCCAAGACGTTGCTGACACCCAGAAACTATTGCTAGTCCCTAAGCGAACCACTTGGCTTCATCACAATCATTCAATTAATAAACATTACTAATCAGCGAAGGACATAAGAAAGTAAATGAGCACATCATCTAATCTCAAATAATATAATAAATAAAAGGCTAGTAAAACAAACTACCTTAACAAGTCTCAATAATCAACATTCGACTCTAGTGTATGAACTCCCTATCACTATCATATCAAGCAGTGCCAATGACAGACCCATGACTACCTCATATCAAAAATAAGCTATCAAGTCTAACTCTACAAGTAAGATGAAATAAAAGTAATGAATCCTTCAAAGTAAGGAGGCTCACCAATCGGCTGACTGCTCAGATCCTCAATGATTCGCCTGTTGATGATCTCTAATCCATGTATCTGCATCATAAAATGAAGCGCCAAGTGGTGTCAGTACGTGAAATGTACGATATGTAAAATAACTGAATGAAACAGAAACATGTAGAATAATAGCAAACAATCATCAACTTAGAATAGTAACCTGTAAGACCCCGCCTATAAGGGGTATGAGAGATGCAAGAAAATAAGCTTTGAAAAATTTTGGGGGAAATTGTCAGTATTTACGAGAGGGTTTACGAGTTGTAAAATGGACTACAACTCATATATGGTTTCGTGGAACCTAGTTAGACTTGGTGAAATTTGAGATTTTCAAGAGTTCAATTTAAGATGTAACATACAACCCATAAAGTCCTCTACAAGTCGCAGAGGAGGTTTCATGACAAATTTTAGTAACTCAATTTCAGGATCCCTAGTTTACAAAAGGTCATCTACAACTCGTAGAATGCTCTAAAGCCCGTAGACGGGGTCTCATGGTCCTGTCCAAGGATTTGTATTTGTATATTAGAAGTTCCAACCTTTCTTAGTCCGTTAATAGCCTTATATATCCCCTCCATGACTCCCCCATGCAATTCCAAGTAACTTTCTCATCAAGTCAAGCACAAATGATTCCATTTGCCTAAGTTCTAGCAAAAGATCATATATGTGTCAACTTCAAATCATCATATCTCCTAGTACATAATGAATTAGAAGCTGAATCACCCAACAAATGAAAGCTCTTTGAATTATTGTTCCAACGCAATTAGTTTCACCTTATTTGGAGTTTAGACCAAAAAGTTATGTCTGTTTTAGTGAAGCACTGTCAAGCTATCTTTTTCTATGACCCACTCTACGAATCATGAAATGAATTATGACCCATAGACAGGCTTTCGTGGAATCTGTACGGTTAGTTTTAAAAAGGGCATTTTGACCTTTTCCCACACCCTAAGCCCAATGCCACATCATTTTGGCTCTTATTATGCCCTTTATTAGCATATACAACTTTTCCATCAATCTCGGATGGAGCCAAAGATTGACTTTTTTTGGCCTTGGAGTATGATGGAATAAAGCAAAATGGCTCTTTAAACTATCTGCGCTTTTTCCATTTGTGAAGTAGCAGTTAGTCAATGCAACTTTCGACGCTCCTCATGGGTCATCTGGAAACAGCCGCTTTATGTTT
>JAPFFP010000080.1:12042720-12053059 GCA_026153255.1 Solanum medicagineum
GAGGTATGTAAGGCTACTTGATTTCGTATTACTTGGCATGAAATCTAGATCCTTCCTTGGTGCATAAAAGCACTTACCAACTCCGACACAACTATAAACTGTGTCTACACTCTTTCATATGTTCATAGGCTTCCATACATTTTCACTTTCAAATTAGTATACACACGTAGATGACAAGTTACATGGGTTCTGTTTACCGAATAAAGTTCATGAGTTGTTCCATTTCATACGCATTTTATTAATTGTGTAACGTGCTCTTTTCATTGTCATATTGTCTTGTATAATTATCTACATGCCACATGTTACATATACAGTCCTACAGTTCCAATATTGTGGCCACCAAAAGAACTATCTCAAAGGTAATTAAAAGGTAAAGTATATTGTTTATGGATGGGTGATAGCCCGAGGGGTGGAAGAATCACCTAGCCAGGGACGATCTTATCACTGGTGGTAGCCCGAGGGGTTAAGGAAGAACCTAGCCAGGGAGGATCCCGATACAGTTTACCACAGATCAGTTGGTCATTTATAATATAGCTGTGCACAGATTATACAGTAAAGGTAAAGTAATATAAAGAACATAAAGTACATGATCCCACAGTATAACTACAGGTGGTCTCTTATGGTACACCAGAGTACAATCTCACTTGAGTTGTTACTTCATATACAGTGTTTTCTATCTTACATATTTCGTACATTATCTCGTACTGATGTCCCTTACGGGGGACCTGCATTTCATGCTGCAGGTACAGGTGCTAGTAGATCTCTCAGTAGGAGTACAGGACATTCAGCTGCTGTTACCAAGCTCCAGGTTGCTTCGGGGCTTTGTGTATGTCTAGAACTTACATGTTTGTATTGTACAGTTTGTTGAGGCGGGGCCTGTCCCGATCCTTATCAGATGTTCTTCTTTATTTAGAGGGTTTGTAGACTATATAAAGCAAAGTGTAGTCTTGTCTCGTACTTTAGACACCGTGGCCCCAACGGCCTAGTCATATGCATTTCCTTTTGGCTTGTTATCACTATTTATTTTCATAAAAACGTGGTCAAACATAGAAATCCCTTATAATATATATACAGGAAGCGCATAGATACAGGTTGGTTCTCCTGGGCCTTATCGGCAACGGGTGCCAGTCCGCCCTAACGAAACTTGGGGTGTGACATAAGTAATGTAAATTGAGAGTAATGCAGTCATATTTCAGTATATAAATGTAAACTACATCATAATAATAACATTTGAACTACATGATAATAATAACATTTGAAAACAAAGTCATGAAAACCCTAATTTGATCATACTTGAAATTAATGCATAAATAAAAAAAATAAGTTAAGCTCCATGGGTGAAAGGTACCCATAAATAAACGAAGACCCACTACTTTGATGGAAATAGAAGGAATTAGGATGAATTGATTGGGACTTGCTTAACCTTAAATAAATTCTTTAATTGGAGTGGAGAGGAGATCTTGAGTGTGAATTGGAGGAGTGAATTTTGAGTCTAGGTGTTTGAAGTGTAATTGGAAAACCTTACATAGGTTAGGGTAACATTAAAAGGGTAATTTAGTCTAAAAACTGTCCAAAAAGGAGTTTAGGAATTAGGAAAAGGACCCCAATGCCCCCTCACAAAATTAACATTCAAAACTAGACGAAACTTTGCAGGAAGGTCCCACTATGCCCCGTGGTGGGCTGCCTTAGGAAATTTAGGATGCCCTCCACGAGACCCCATCATGAGTCGTGGTGGGTTCCGTGGTGAACCACCTCACCAAGGCAACCCCCAATTCTTCCCCCACATCACCATGTGGTGTCACTACGAGGTCCTTCATGAGTCATGGTGAGTGAGCATCACGAGCCGTGAAGGGTCTCTTGGTGGGACACCTTCATATTTTTGAAAATTTTTAATTTCGAGACTAGTTTTCGATTTCCAACACGGGGGCCTTACAACTTAAGTATAGATAATCAACCTTATCTTTCTACGATATATATATATATATATATATATATATATATATATATAAAGAGAGAGAAAAAGTGTGATAGAACAACTAATTTTTCATAAAAGTACATGTAGGGAGAAAATTAATGAAATAACCTATCAATTATTAGATCTAAAACAAACGATTTTTAAGTTAATTATTATGTAAGATATATATGCTTGCAATATTTTTAATATACATATTTAAAATTAATTATTCGTTTTCAACTAATAAATTTAAAAAGAATTAAATAGATTAAAAGGATTGGCGAAGCATGGTCAAATTTCCCAATTAGTTGTATAAGATAAATTTTTGGGAATTTAGATCTTGACATTATCATCAGGAGGAAAAGCCCAGTTTGTTGAACTTGTAGAAGCTCCAGTTCCAAGTGACAAATCACTACCAAACCCCCCACTTCCTTTTCCTCCCTTTTCCTTTTCTTGAACTTCCTTCCATATATACATGTAGAATGTAGAATACTACAAACACTAACAAATAATCCAACTTCATTTAGAATCCCAAATTTCATAAACTGTAAAAGAAACCTGCCTTATATATGCACTTCTTATTATTATCGCCCCGAAGACTACCAATTCCAAACCCACTATTCAGTTTCTTCATTTCCAACCCGCTTTTCCGATTCCAATTCCCATTCTATTCTCGCCAGTCTCACCATTTCGGATCGGCGATCACTCCTCCTACAATGAAGTCGGTGAAACCGAACAATTCTCCAATAGAGGAAGGTGTGGGGGTAGCGAGGAGGTGTTGGATCAAGTTCAAGCAAGAGTCGACGTTTGCACTTTACACTCCTTTTGTGGTTTCCGTGGCTTCTGGAACCCTGAATCTTGATACTTTCCGCCATTACATTGCTCAGGATGTTCACTTCCTCAAGGCATTCGTTCAAGCGTCAGTACTTCCACTCTTTTTTTCCTTTTCTCTTTTAGATTAATAAAAATAAATGTTTTCAGTTATTGTCCGGTTTTCTTCTGGTGCTATAATATTTGATTGGTGTTTTCAATTATAATTGTTTGTAGAATTTATTTCAGTAATTTATGTTTATTTTTCTTCTTGGTACTCATCTTTGGCGGGTGGAAATCATGTTTGAGAAAATGTAAAATAACTAGCTTTGTCTCATGAATGAAGCAGTAATGAGCTTCAATAGTGAAATGCAGAAATGAGAAAGAAGGGAAAAGAAGAGAAGGAAATTTGTCATTTCATATATGATATTTTGAGAAAACAGTATAACAACTATAACAAGGACTAATCTGTAGATGGATTTTGGACAGTTAATATAAACACAAAAACATACAGGACAAAGGAAAATACTGGAATTAAAAGTTACAAGAAATAACAGATTGACTTAATTAAACTTACACTTAGGCCTAAAAATCCTTTTCCTATTTGTCATATTCATGACATTTCATTCCCCTAACGAACCTTGACCTCAAGGGTCAAAATTAGGAGATTGAGAATCCATTAAAGTGTAATCCTCCCAATAGCTTCTTCATGGAGCAAACTGCCCAATTGCAAGAGAAATTATGTTGCAGCTGCATTTCCCTTATTGACTATTTTGTGATCCAGAATGACAGTTGGCTGTACTAAAGGCTATCCCTCAGATGACATGTTGGGGGCTCAATAGTAGGAACTAATCTTTTTCTTCAATTGGGAAATGTGAAAGATAGGGTGAATTCTGGATGTGGGAGGAAGTTGTGATTCATAAGCAACAATAATGATCTTCTTGATCACTCTACAGGGCCCATAATACTTTGGAAGTGAGTTTCAAATTACACCTTAATGCAACAGAAGTTTGCCTATATGGTTGTAACTTAATATACACCTAGTCTCCAACTTCTGGTTCTCTTTCTATCCTCTTCCCATCAACATAAAATTTCATCCTTTTTTGAGCTTTTCCAGGTTACTTTTCAGGATTAGCCATAACCTTCCCTTCTTGCAACCATTGATACTGCAACCACTTTGGATTGAGATACCAACTGAAAGTGAGTTGTGGAGGGTCATATCCATACAAACTCTTGAAAGGAGGCATCTTGTTAGCTGAGTGGTAATTGGTATTATGCCAATAGTCAACCAAGTCCAGCCACTTGCACTATTCACCTGGTTTGTTGCTACATATGCACCTTAAATAATTTTCCAGGCACTTGTTCATCCTTTCAGTTTGTCCATTAGTTTGAGGATGGTATGCTGATTTAAACTTCAATCCTTATAACAATTTCTTTTCAAAGATACCGAGGAACACTTCTTCTCTATCACTCACTATAGTAGTAGGCAGCCCATGTAGATTATAAAGATTGTTCATGAATACTTTAGGTACTTGCATTGCAGCCCATGTAGATTATAAACATTGTTCATGAATACTTTAGGCACTTGCATTGCATTGAATGGATGAGTGAGTGATAAGAAATATGCATACTTACTAAATTTGTCGACAATGACAAATGTGGTATCCTTGCCTTTAGATTTGGGAAGTCCTGCTATGAAATCGATAGTGATGTGTTCCCAGCGGGAGCCCCAATATGAATAGAGGTTAACAGTCCAGGGTAAGCCACTGGTTCTTCCTTGTTCCTTTGTCTAACTTCACATTCTAATACCACCCTTTGAAGAATAATAGCTTGATCCTTTGTACTAAAGCAGAGACTAGAGTTTCTGTTACGACCAAAAGTGTGAATTTGGTGCACCAATTATTGTCTTAGTCCACTACTACTTCCAACCCAAATCTTGCCTGTGAACCTTGAAAACCATCTTGTCTAGTAACATCCTCTACAGCTGCAATATCTAGATGAAGTTGAGTTAAAAATTGGACAACTTTTTGTTCTGTTCCATAGCTGCTTAGGATCTCCTCTATACTTAGGCTGCACCTGACTGATAACACTGCAATTAACTTCAGTATATTTCCTAGACAAGGCATCTTCAGCAGTGTTTTCCATACCATTCTTGTGATGAATTTCATAACCCCATAAGCTTTGGTAAGCCCTTTTATTGTAATGAAGTGAAGATTTTCTAATCCTGCAAAACCTTAAGACTGAAATGGTCAGTTTTAGTAATAAAGTGGTGAGGGGTGGAGGTTACCCTCAGGGGTTGGCCTGGTGGCAATTGACTTGAGCGATGATATGCCCAAGATATTCTACCCGTTTCTGTCCAAAAGCACACTTGGACTCCTTGGCAAGCAACCAACTCTCCTTCAACAGTTGTAACACAATCTCTAAATGTTTGACATGATCATTTAATGATGCACTATAAATAAAAATGTCATAAAAGAGACTAATATGAACTTCTTGAGATATGCTCCAAAGACTTGATGCATTAATCATTGAAAAGTTGGAGGGGCATTCGCAAGGCCAAATGACATTGCCTGAATTGCTAAAACCCATGATGGGTCTTAAACACATTTTTATGTTCATCTGTCCTCCTCATTCTTACTTGCGGCATTTCTGACTTTTCATATTTAATCTATAGACAATTGCGGCACCCTATTTTATCCAAACTTCAAAAGATATGGTACCTAGCTTGTTCATATTGTCTAAGTTAGATTGTGAGTCATATCAATTGGGGAAGCATCCCTGATCTACTTTTTCACATAGTCCTAAAAATCATGTAGTCTTTTTTTCATTTAGTTCATTATGATATTTGGGGTCCTAGTAGAGAGTTAATTCTACATTTGGTTTTAAGTATTTTGTTACTTTCATTGATGATTATTCAAGGTGCACTTGGATTTTCTTAACGAAAGACCATTTTGAATCATTTTCCATATTTCAAACTTTTTGTGCTCAAATAAAAAAATCAATTTGATGTTACTATTTTGCACTTTTTGTCGTGATATTGTATGCAAATGTTTGTCATTTCAATACGAACAATTTATGTCTTCCCATGAATTCTTCATCAAACATCTTTCCTTACACTAAAAAAAGGGGTCATAGAGAGAAAAAATAGGCTTATTGTTGAGGCTGCACACGCTCTTCTCATTCAACCAAATGTCCGCATTTTTTAGTGCTCACCTTTTATTATTTGATTAACTTTATGCCTTCCTTCACTATTCAAAATCAGGTATTGCACTCTGTTTTGTTTCTTTAATCAGCCTTGTCCTCTCTTCCATCATGCATCTTTGGGAGCAAATGCTTTGTCCATATACTCACTCCAGGAAAAAGACAAATTTGCTCTGTGTACTTTAAATGTGTCTTTCTTGGTTATTAAGGGTACAAAAGGGATATCGATTCTTCTAACCTGACCTCCAACAATACCTTGTGTCCATTGATGTTATTTCTTTTGAAGGTTACACCTGCTCTACATCCTCTTCTATCGAACAATTTGGTATTTTTGAGGTTCTACCAATTCCATCTTTTGAAGATTTTGCCTTAGTCTATCCTTTCATGTCATCTCCTATGACTTCATCTTTCTCCTCAGCAACTCCACCACTATTAACATATCATCGTCGTCCACGTCCAAATGATTCATACTTGCCATTGGAATCCTTTCTTGCTGAGGGCTTGTTTACACAGAGTCTTATTGCCACTCGAGAAGCTAATCGCTTTTCTCATAATCCTCATCCTATCAATACTTGTTTGAACTATTATTGTTTTTCACTAGCTCATTCTGCCTTTGTATGATCTCTATCATCTGTGTCTATTCCTGAGACTACAGGTGAAACTTTTTCTCATCCAGGCTGGAAACAAGCTATGGTTGAGAAGATGTCTGCCTTGCACTCTAATGATACTTGGGAGCTTGTTCCTCTATCTCCAGATAAACCTACAATTGGTTCTTCTCAGGTATATATAGTTAAGGTTGGCCTTGATGGACAAATTGATTGCCTAAAAACTCGACTAGTGGCCAAGTGTTATACACAAATTTTTGGTTTAGCTACCCTAGATTGGAAGGAAAGGCTTTGATTTCCGATCGCTTTTTGAAGCCGTTTTGGATGAGCGTGGGCAAGTTCGGGATTTACTTTCATTTTGTCTTTTTTTATCCATGGTTATTGTTCGTCGTTAGACTCTCTATCAGTTGAATATTAAAAATGCTTTTCCTCATGGAGATCTCGAAGATGAGGTATCCATGGAGCAACCATTTGGTTTTGTTGCTCAGAGGAAGTCTAGTAACATGGTACACAAATTATGACGAGCACTCTATGGCTTGAAGCAATTTCCTCGAGCATGGTTTAAGAAGTTTGGCATGGTTATTCAGGAGTTTGGCATGGTACAAAGTGAAGTTGATCATTCTGTGTTCCATTGTCTCTCTGCTCCAGTTTGTGCATGTATTTGGTTGTAGACGTTTATGACAGTTGTTACAGGTAATGATGATGAGGGAATTAGAAAATTGAAAGTCACCTTTTCCAGCACTTTTAGATTAAGGATCTTGGTCAATTGAGGTGCCTGGGCATTGAGGTTGTTCAATCCAAATTAGGAATTGCCATTTCAAAAAGGAAGTAATGCACTTTATATTCTTGAAGAGACTAGGACGACAAATTGTAGGCCTATTGATTTTCCAACGGATTCAAGTGTTAAGCTCCTACTATGTCAGAAGGAGCCTCTTAGCGATCTAGAATGATATAGAATGCTAGTAGGAAAATTGAATCATCTCACAGTGACTCGACTTAATATTATCTTCTGGGTTAGTGTAGTAAGTCAGTTTTTGAGTTCTTTTGTGCCAGCTATTAGAATGCAGTTATTCGCAATCTTCGATCCATAAAATTTGTTCCAAGGAAAGGACTACTTTATGAAGATCGAGGACATGAGAAAATTTGCTGGATATTCCGAATGCAGAGACTGGGCAAGGTCACCCTCTGGCAGATGATCTAATTCTGGATATTGTGTTCTAGTTGGGGGAAATTTGGGTGTCTGGATTAGTGAACGGACGCTGCAACTTTAATCCTATGTCTAGAAAAAATAAGAAACAAAATATGGTTTAGATCTAGTGCAGTAGTAGAATACTGGGCTATGGTAGTGGCAATATGTGAACTTATAGGGATCAAGCAACTATTGAAGGAGTTAAAATTTGGGGATACTAAAGGAATGGAACTTGTGAGATAGTGAAGGCACACTTCACATTGCATCGAATTCAATATTCACGAGGACTGAACACATAGAGATTGATGTCATTTTGTCAGTGAAAAGGTACTCTCAGGAGACATTGTCACAAGGTTCGTATGGTCAAGTGATTAGCTTGTAGACATATTCACCAAGTCCCTAGTCAGTCTTTTTTTTTGGTTTTTTTGAAACTGGTAACTTAAGTCCCTAGTCAGTCTTAAGAACAAATTATTTGTATAATAAGCTTAGTACATATAATTTGTATGCACTAGCTTGGGGGGGTGGGGGGTGGGGAGTTAGGAGTATTCTATAGCATATGTGTAAATATAGTAGATAGCTTGATTTACTCCTTGTTTAATTAGTTATTGATTTGTCTTAATTTCCTTTCCTTTTATAACATGTATACTTAGCTATTTAAACAACATAGATTATGAGAATAATTAAGCTGAGTTCTCTCTCAAACTGTTGTCTTTTCACAGTTTCAAAAGTCTTTTTCCCTCTTAAGTTCCATGCCTGTTTAATACTTTACATAATTTGGGACGAAGGGAGTATAGCTTTTTTTTTCTTTGAACTATTTTCATCTGGACTATCCGTTATTTCGATGCTTAATTTTTTGCCAGAAGGCTGGGTATACAGTCAAGTCCTAGGGGTGACGTAATCCCCTACCCATAGTTTAGGGAGTAAAAAGTGAGTTTTCCTTGTACGCTCTTTTAGGTCTCTTTTGGTGGATGGATTCTATGTACTTTTTCTTTTAATGATTTTCTTCTACGCAACTTTATTTTTGCTAGCGAAGTGAGATTTTTGGAGTCATGTGTTTTGGTGCTCTTTGTTATTGCTAATAATTGTAGAGTTTGGGAAAATGATAGATTTTTAGGGTTAATAAGATCTGCTTTACATGGGCTTTGGTGGCCGTGAAATATATTCATTTGTTTGCCCATTTCTTCTTCTAAGAAGTTTGTTAGTAATATTTATACTTATGAAACAAATTGCAGGTATGAAGCTGCAGAAGAGTGTACTGATGATGACGACGCGAAGGTTGGCATTAGTGAACTGCGGAGGAATATTACTGATGAGCTTAAAATGCATGATGCAGTTTTAGAAGTAAGATATGAGTCTCTTTTCCATTAAGTTCAAGTTTCTCACTCTCCATTTTGTGATTAAGATGGCCATGCACTCATGTTCAGAAATTTCCTATTGGTTCGTTACAATATTTTTCCAGTTAAGTATCAGTAGGACATGTCCTGAAAGGTATAGTTGACTTTATCTAAACTGAGTCATTGTTTTGAATGCATTCCCAAAGGGATGTGGGATCCTCTAAATTATTTGTGTTAACCGTTCAATTCTTTTGAAACCGAAAAAATAATCAGGTTTCTGATGGCATGAGTTTTTGCTAAGTTACTAGCCATATATACATATACCTTTCTGTTGATCTTGATTAGGCTTGCTGCGAAGGAATGTGATATACATGATTTTCTTTCTTAGTTGGCGTTCGGACATGCAATTTCATCTTGTGATTTGAAATTATGAGATGAAATTAACGTTTGAACATGCGATTTTATCGCATTATTTCAAATCATGTGATGAAATCCCAAATTCTCCAAAAAGCTTTATTTGGAAAGTTTTATATCACGATTTCACATTTTTCAGATACAAAAGCTGACCCACAAGTTTATATCTTGTAAAAAAATAGACCGCATTTTATTTCTACTAACCATTTATTTCATATATAAGAAAAATTTATATTCCCTTTGTCCCAGTTTATATGACTCACTTTCCTTTTTACGCTAGTCCCAAAAAGAATGGCACATTTCTAAATTTAGTAACAATTTAACTTTAAAATATCTATCTTACCCTTAATGAAATGATTTACAGCTACACAAACATCTATCAGTTATTTAGACCACACATTTCAAAAATCTTTCTTTCTTTATTAAACTCTATGCCTAGTCAAACTAACTCATATAAAATGGGATGGAGAAAGTAGTTGATATTATTACTTTTGCCAACCTTATCCTATTTATAGCAGATATAACCATTACTCTTGCCAACCAAATTTATACACCACGCCCTTAAAGTCTATACGTTATAGATAGACTCCTGGAACCATGACATATTTGATTACTTGAACATAATTTCTTTCCACGAAAAGAAGAGAAATGGTTCATTCCACCAAGGATCTGTGTTGAGCCCTATCTTGTTTGCCTTGGTGATGGATGAGCTAACGGTTCTATCCAGGAGGAGGACCATGGTGTATGCTTTTTGTAGATGACATAGTACTGATTGATGAGACTCGGACTAAAGTTAATGATAGGTTGGAGGCCTGGAGACACGCCTTAGAGT
>JAPFFP010000080.1:12065650-12089046 GCA_026153255.1 Solanum medicagineum
GGTAAAACAAGATCTTGACCAAGCCTTGTTAGAGTTGAAGGCCTTGGTGAGAGATGGTAAGGTGGAGGTTTTATCCCCACAACTATTGTGACCTATAGTACTTTTTACATTATTTTAAGTAACATACGTAAGCTTTTTGATTTATTATATTTTTTTTGAAGTATTTCCTTTTTGACACAAATATAATTATTGGAAAATATTAAAATGATCATTTAATTTTATTTGTCTAGTTAATAAAGAAATTTGTCTTATCGTAATTTCACTATTTACATGACCTAAAGTAATTTATCCAGGTGATAGTAGTATCATAGTTAAAATACTTGGAAAAAATCTTATTAGAGATCATATTGTAAAATCATAATTGAAACAACTAAAGTAATATTCAAGTAGTTGAAGCAGACGCATCAACAAGCCTAAGCCGCACAAATTAATATTTTATTTCTTATTTTTTTAATTTTTATTTTTGGTTGAAGTGAAAAAATAGTAAAGGCATAAAAAAAGAAAAAGTAAGAAAGTAGGAAAGTCAATTGAATTTATTTTTCTTTTGCTCCCTACCCACGTAGGGCTTTTGTCACGACCCAAAATCGAATCACGACTAAAAAAATAAAATCAAAGTAAAAACAACCACAACAGTTAATTTAAATCTGAAAACCTGGAGTTATGAGTACAAGAGCTTCTACGTAATACAAATGAGTACATACAAAGCTGTCTCAACGGAAATATGTAGTTTGAAAATGATAACGACGAATGAAGTCTCAAAGAAACAACGATAACTTGAAGTTTGAGCTTCACCATTGAATTTGGTAATGATAAAAATACTCTTCACAATAAGATCAACTACCATGTAGGAGTCTCTGTGCTCGATCTGCAGGGAGAAAACATAATAAGGGTGAGTACACCAAAATGTACCTAGTAGGTTCAATCGACTGGCTATGAGAAATCGGATAAACATGTAATAACAAAGAATCCTATCACCTACAACAAAGGGGTTAGTACACAATGTGTGTGTGTGTGTGCGCGCGCGCGCGCGCGTGTGTGTGTATATATATATATATATATATGTATATATATAAAGAGCAGAATAAGATAACAATAATACTCAAAGATGTACTGCAAATATGATGTATGAATGTAGTGCTTGGGGTGGAATCACGACCGTCGTAGGACCGGTGTATACATCTAGCTAAGGCTACCAGGTAGAACACATGGGGTCTCATCAGACCTTATACCAAAAATCTCTCAACCTCACCACCTGCCTATAGTTAAGGGATACCACAATATCTCAGCCTTGCCACCTGTCCGGTGGTCAAGGGGTTTTAGAAAGTGGTACAATCTCTTCCTTGCCACCTATCCGTGGTCAAATAGTTTTGAAAAGGTGGTACAGTATCTCAAAAAGTGGTACATCTCATCCTTGCCACCTGCCCGTGGTCAAGGGGTTTTATAAAAGGTGGTACAGTATCTCAATCCTTACCACCTGCCCGTGGTCAACGGGTGGGACAAATGCAATATGGAATGAATGCATGCCAATGACACAATTCAAGGTATATAATAACATTATGATAAATGTTTTCCTACTTTGTTATTTTGCCATGGTTCTTAGAACTTTAGTTCTGTACTTAGATATGCATAATCAATGTAATAATACTGAATATAGATGAATAAGTCATGATTGAAGCACTTACAAAGAAGAAAAGATTGAATCACGATAAAAATCCATAAAAGAATATGAAAATAAGGATATTAATCTTGAAATGTGCAATAGGTCTTGTGTCTCCATAGTTCAAAGTGTTCCAACAGTCAATAATAATAGTAAAATAAATAAAAATGCTATTTATATAAATGGAAAACCTAATCATAGTAAAAATAGGAAAACTAGTTTGGAATAGTTCATGGATGACCTTCACGAGCCGTGGTGTGTACCATTTCATGGTGTGCCATTTAGATTTTTTTGTATTCCTATTGTCCTCTCCATGGACACTCACCATGGCACGTGGTACACTTCATGGCCCGTGGTGGGTCTCATGGTAACTCACTAAATCGATTTCTTCAAATCACGATCAATACTGTCCACACTTCACGTTGCTATTCACAGTTTATAATGAGCTCCACAGATCGTGAAGGGTCTCGTGGAGTCTCACTTTGCCAATTTTATTCCCGGTTCAACCCTGCACTTCATGATGCCCCCCACCCTATGATTCATGATGTGTTCCATGGCCTGTGGTGGGTTTGTACATGGTCCACTTTGCACTTTCTCAAATCATCCAAACATCCATGCTCGCACCTCTTTTCCTGCACATAAATACAAAATGCACATCATATTCACAAAATATGCTTGAGATTCATAATTATTTAATATTTTAAGCACTAAAAGTGTTGAAATTTTATGGCATATCAGGCACCAAGGTTACCGACCAAAGCCATTCATATAGCCATTTAGAGTACCAAGAGTGCAGGTTGACCAAGACTTGGCTAGGCTAGCCATGATGGTTCATTAGGTTCAGAGGTATGTATTGGTACTTCAAGTCATCCTCTCTAGGGTTCTGGTCCCTAAGTTGTTTTGTGTATAATGGGTTTGGGCATAAGCTAAGGATTGCCTTAGAAGTGCTCCTGCTTTTATTCAGCCCAGGTCACAGATGGCACATTCTACGATGACTTCGGTAGTTAGAGGTGCTTCTTAGAGTGCTAAGGATGGCACTAGGGGTTCCAGGGGTAGATCTCAAGATGGTGCTCGCGGTGGTTCACAATCTAATGGTAATCATAGTGTATGTTGTGCTATCCTAAGTAGGCCTAAGGTAGAGGCTTTTGATTCGGTGATCACAGATATTATCCTAGTTTGCCAATGCTCTAATATGTGTCGACTTATTCTACTGCATGTATTAATTATATATGTATGCCTCTTGAGGTATATTTTTGTGTTTCTACCTTGGTAGATGAGTCTTTAAAAATGGATCAGGTGTATTGGGGTTATATTGTGACATTCTCGGATAAGGAGACCTCGACAAACTTATTTCTACTAGATATGCTTGGTTTTGATGTGATATTGGGCATGGATTCTTATCTTTTTATCATGTGATCCTTGATTGTTTTGCCAAGACTGTGACTTTAGGTTATCCTAGTTTGCCTCCATTAATTTTGATGAGTAATCCTAGCTTATATCTGAAGAGGGTGATCTCTTATCTTTGTCCTTGTCATATAATGGGTAAAGGCTATTGTCTTCGTGTCCGAGATTAAACTAAGGGGTCATTTTCTTTGGAGTCCACTAGGGTGGTAAGAAAGTTTAAAGATGGGTTTCCTACAAATTTTCTAGGTGTTTCTCTTGATTATAATATTGACTTCGTGATTGATTCAGAGTTGAGCACCAAGCCCATCTCTATTTCTCCTTATTGAATGGCTCCGGCGGAGTCAAAGGAACTAAATGAGTAATTGGAGGATTTATTGAAGAAGGGGTTTATTCAGCCTAGTATTTCACCGTAGGTCCATCAATGTTGCTTGTAAAGAAGAAGGATGGCATAATGAGAATGTGTATTAATTTTCACCACCAATTGAACAAACTTACCATAAAAACAAGTAACCCCTCCCTCATATTGATGATCTATTTAATAGGTTTCAGGATGCTTCAGCGTTCTCCAAGATTGATTTAAGATCGGGTTATCACTAGTTGAGAGTTTGGGAGTTTGATATTCCAAAGATGGCTTTTCGGACTCATTATGGGCACTACAAGTTTGTGGTAATATTTTTTGGCGGACTGATTTCCCAACTCCTTTTATGGAGTTAATGAACTGGGTAGTTTTTCATTATTTAGATTCTTTAGTGATTGTGTTTATCAATGATATATTTATTTCTTCTACAATGAGGTCGACCATGTCAGCTATTTGAGGGCCCTACTATAGAGACTAAGGGAGGAGAAGCTCTATGCCAAGTTGTGTGTTTTGGCTTGAGTTTGTGGTTTTCTTGTAACATATGGTGAGAAAGGATGCAATTATTGTTGATCCAACCCATGTTGTAACTGTTCATGATTGGATGAGTCTCAAACCAATGATTAAGATTTAAAGCTTTATCCGTCTAGTAGGATATTATCATCAATTCATTTATGGATTCTCCACTATTGCACCTCCTTTGAATAGGCTTACTCAGAAGACAGTGATATTTCAGTTGACTAAATGTGAGTTGTGCTTCCAAAAGCTCAAGAAGTTGTTGATTTAAGGATCTATTTAAACATTGCCTGAGAAGGGCGTGGATTTTGTTTTCTATTGTGATACTTCTAGTGTTGGTTTGTGTCACAACCGAGACCTAGGGTATAGGAGTGACATGGTGAATAGGAACCCGAGAGTCCCCAAACAAGCGTCATAGCATCCATTCACACATTATCGGTTTGGAAGCACATATGAAATAGTAAACACATAGTTCCAAGGGACGGGAAAGTAGGACTTGGGCTATGGGAGCATCATAGGGATAAGGATTAACATGGATCCATATAACACATAGCATATAAGAACTAAGGGGCAGGTAAGTATGACTCACTCTGTGGGGGCAATTCGGGACTTAAGATCTTTCTTATTTCCACCTCAAAACATACATACTTATCATAGCCAACCCGTTATAGCCATATCAAATAGATAACCATAGTCATGAGCTCCAAATACAACACATAGCATATATCCGCACAAGACTCTACACGATGTCCAACAATGCCTCTAGTCATAAGATGGGACGGGGGCCAAGAGATACCCCAGACTCACCCTCAAAGTAAATAATATAAATAGAACACTATAGATGGAGGAATGGTGGTTGGTCCTCGGAAGATAAGACTCATCACAACAAGCATATCTCAAGATCCAAGATAGACGTCGCACGATGGATGAATGTATTCCTCGGTCCCTACATGGTGAGATCATGTAGGCAAAAGTATGTATTAGTATGTTTGAATGTACTAAGTATGCGGGCATGCAATGCATATGACTTATGAAACCTGTATTTCAAAGTTAGATGACAAGGGCATATATATAGAAAGAATCATATAATCAAGAGAATACTATAACAATATACCATGAGATATATGATCCATGAATGCGAAAATACTTCATACATATATATTCAGGATGAGACTATAACTGACATGAGACCAAGTGAACTATGCCTTGGAACCCCGTTGTCTTCCCCACAACTGATAAGAGGTGATCTACTTGCTAAAGGTAGATCCTTATCATACTTTTCCCCCTTGGGGCATAAACATACCTACGTTAGACACATAGTTATGGGGCAATGATATTCTTTTCTACCGGGTCATGCCTTAACTAACGGGATTAGTCTCAATTTCAAGGCCCTCTCTATGCTAGGTCATCATCCCACTAGAATACATATATATACATGCTTGTAAAAGAGGCATAAGACGTCAAATCATTTACATGCATTCTTAGGCATAAAGGCCAAAACACATTCTTCATGATCATGCATAATAGGCTAAAAAGCCAAAACATTCTTCATGTAATACTTTCATGCACAGGGATAGCTCCTTTGGAGCACTTTCTTGAGAGATGAGCATGGACCCTTGGGGATAGCCCACTCTGACTCAAACCTCAATCGATGCTCCCATTAACATAGTAGTGTAAACACCCATAATTGCTTCTTGAGCCATAATTTTAGACATTTATGTGATCACATTCTTGTCATAACCAATATCATATCAAAATCATTTCATAAAAAAATAATTAGGCTTAACCCACTTCATAATTTTCATAAATCTCATTGTTCATGAATGCATATGCTATGGATAAGATGAGGATGATATGGATAATATAGATTCAAACTAAATTCAACAATATATTTTTAGATTCAAGCAAAACCTTGAGTAAAATTCACATTTAAAACATAATATAGACTACCCATGCATAGAACAAGCTTAAAAGGGACATGCATATCCATATCTTTATAAGTTCAATGTGGACAATCATAATAGGGCTTAAAGTAACATAAAATCATAAATAAAGTACAACCCACACATCAACTAAATTTAAATAATCATAATAATGAAATCCCACTTTTAAAGTAAGCTTAAATTCATGAAAATTTCTTGAAAAGATTTGGGTCTCCTTGATTGGAAGGAACCAAGGATCAAGACCCACACATTTTAGCTAATGAAGGAATTTCAAGAAGAAATTTGAAGAAGAATGAGTCCTCTCTTGATTCCCAAGCTAAAATTTCGACTAGAGTTCTTGAGAGAGGCTTGAGAGAATTTGATTTTTGAAACTAAGGGTTAGTCTTGAATGAGAGTTTTGAATTAGTGTAGGAGAAGTTTAGGAATGTAAAAGGGGGTTTAAAGGTCTTAAAAAGCCTTGGGGATGAGTCAAAATATCAAAAATACCTCAATAAAATGCCCCTTCAAATTTTACCCGTAACTTCTCACGTCTATCTTCACGGGTCGTGAAGCTCTTCACGGTCCTTAAAGGCTCCCTATCTAAACCAGACAGATTTTACAAATAAGGGCATAACTTCTTGCTCCGAACTCAGAATGAGGTGAAACTGGATGCTTTGGAAATATAATTCAAATAGCTTTAATTTAACCGATCATGGGACACACAGTTCATTTTGCGCTAAGACATATGACCATTTAAAGTTGACCCTTCTATCAGTACTTGTGTAAAACTTAGCCAACAGAATTCCTTTGAACTTGGCTTGATGTAGGAGACCCATGGTGACCTTAAACAACATAAATCAGCTTGAATTAAGGGCTTGAAAGTGAACTTAGCTTGAGCTTGAAGATCCCATACTTAGAATTATTTTTACAAAATTTGCTTCACGGAAGGGCCACACGGCCCGTGATCCTCCACACGGCCCGTGAAGGTGGCTGTGTGACTACACTTTGCTCTGAACGGTAGGGTTACAAGCTTAAGGCCATCACACAGCCCCCCACATGGTCCGTGAAGTGTGACACAACCTATGTGGGGTCCAAGTGTGGCGTGCCTTAGCGTGAAACTCCTTATTAAGGCCAACAACTAATTTTTGAGGCCAAGTGTCACCTTACTGGAGGCCACACGGGTCGTGTGACCTCACACGGACTGTGAGGTCTCCCTTGAAATGTCGCTTTGGTCCAAAAATTTTTGAAATCAAAATTTTCAAGCTCCAACAAAGTTGTACAATGTCTGAGTCCTTACAGTTTGGGTGGTCCATTGATGGAGAAGGGGAGACTTATAGTCTATGCTTCTCGATAGTTGAAAGTGCATGAAAAGAATTACCTCACCTATGACTTTGAGTTGGTGACAGTGGTATTTGTGTTGAATTAGTATAGACACTATCTTTATGGGGTGAATTATGAGATTTTTATTGGTCATCGTTAATCAAGTACATCTTTTCCCACACATATATATCAAGATGTGGAAAAAAAATCTTTGTATTCATTTTGTAAGTAGTCAACTAATCTTAATTCCTTATATATTATTACTCCTTATTATCTTATTTTAATAGGATATTTCATTTTGTAGCCTTTTACAAACTTGACTTCAGTTATATGACATTTTTGTAAGAGATTTTTATTTTTTCACATAAGAGAACCTTTTTGTGGTGTGTGACTGAATAAAAATAATTTAATGCTCTGTTTTAATTTATGTTCAAATTGAATTAGATAATTTTTCTTGAAAAAAGACCTATTTGAGAAATAGATTAACAACGATGGTCAAATTGAAGAATAACTGAAAATAATAAAACTGAAAATGGTCAATATATAGATAGATAGAGATGCAACATTTTCTATGATTACATGATTAAACATAGCAAACTAAAAACTTAAAACTTTTCTCTGGCCACACTGAAAACTAAAACAAACACATGAATAAAAGACAATATGCTAATGAATAGAGTTGGTAGAGAGAAAAAAAGATCAATTCCTCTTGTCATTTTCATACTACTAGATGGAATCATTAACTCATTAGAGTTTTTTAGAGCCTATGAGAATATCTGCATTCACATTCTTCTTGTCTTCACCACCAACTTTGTTCTCCACGGCAACAAAAACTATTTTGTTTTTGCTCTCGATTTCAAGTATAGGCATAATTGAGTTGATTGGAGAAGCAACAGTTCCTGATTGCTTAGTGCACTTTGACGATGAGGATGATGCATTCAAGCTTAATGCTTTGGGCATAATATTTATGCCTTTTGGAAACTTGAGTTTAGAACTATTATTGCCACCATAATATCTCCGGTTCATAGGAAGATCATAGTTATGTTCACCAGAATATGACACCAAGAAAAGGCTCTCATTCTCTGTGCTTTTCTCAATTGTTTTCTTTGCTTCGCATAATTTTGATGTACTGCACTTATAGTAATTCCTGTTATGTCATATACACACAAAAGAAAAACTAGGGCTAGTCAAATATCACATATGTATACATTATTAATAATTTTTTGTATTTTTGTCAAAAAAATTTGGAACGGAATGAAACATCATATGGTGTGAAGAAAATTGTGAAGAGAGCAAACCTTGAAAATGGGGAGCCTTTGATATACTTCTAACCGTACTTGCGCCATGTCCATATATCATCCACAAGTTCCTCTTGCAACAGTTCGTAGGTAATTCTTATTGTTTGCTTTTTCCTGATTATAAAATAAAAATATTAAAATTTACATTTTAAATACACATACATAAAATATAATGGAGGGAGTGGTTACCTTATACTAGTTTGGATTGAAGGATTTCTCATGGAAAAAGCTAAATTAGTATTAATATTAGCCCCCATATCAGGTTGTTGTTGTTGATCAATTTGTTCTTGTGGTGTTGTAGTTGTTGATTGCACACATGCTATTGTTGTTGGTAATGGAGGAAAAAAGATTTGTTGGCTACATTAAGTTGGCATAATAGGATCTAAGTATAACTGTGTGTTATCATTTTTGTCCCTGATTATAACCTGATCATCTGATTCTTTCTGGTGAGCAATTGGGAAATTCATAGAGGAAAATTTAGATAACCTATTAAAATTAGTCATGTCAGCAGCTACAAGTTTATCAAAAGAATTTCAATCATGATTTCTAGAAGTCTCCAAGCCTAAGTTAGGAGCTACATTATTGGGTCTATTAATATCGTAGCTTTTTATCACCGTGCTTATATCCCAATTGTACCCTCCATTTTAGATCTATATATGATTATATCTAGTTAATTGCAAAAAAGTAAGGGAAGGAGCAAGAAAATCTTAAAGTTATAAAAATGTTCTTATAAGAGAAACCTATGATATTTGCTGCTAAAGTAGTGTAGGGAAAAAGGATTCAAAGAGATGGATGATTCACGGAGAAAGTAAATGAGTAAAAATTTTTTTTTAATAGGATATGAGATTAGAATCAATGGTAGAGATGATGAAAAGTGAACCAAGTTTGCTTATTATATAGAGAAACTCAAAGAGGTACCTCGCAACCTATGCACTATCAACATTTACTTAGTAGTTAATGCCTATTGAATGATTTTTTCTATTTTAAAGGCGGTTGGAACTAGCAATAAAGGAGTAGACGGAAGATAATTCCATGTGTTGTTTAAGATTATCTACAATTTAATTTTCTCAACCGTAAAAAAAACTATTAGTGAATAGAGGTCTCCTAATGCAACATCCCTTTTGGTCATTATGGGTAAAGTAATAGTGAAACACTTGTGATAAAAAACATTTAAAATAGTGTCTTAAAAATATTTTGGCTAGGATAGACTCAGATGAAATCAGGCCAAGGTTAGGTGTATGGTAATCCGAGAAAGTATTAGGCATGTTTAAGAATAGGATGGATTTTCTATTAGATGAGACATTAAGAGTTCCATGGGTCAAAGAAGAATGAGGACCTAATTGATTTCATAGAGGAGGCTTATTAGGTGGTGCAGCAATGAGGATTCTGTCCGAACAAAAGGCTGAGTTGGTAGATTACCAGCTCAAAGGAGTTGCCAAGATTTGGTATGAGCAATGGGCTGACGAGAATTTCCAAGGAGCGAGTCCTATTGGTTAGGAGGAATTCAAACATGCGTTTTTGGATTGGCTCTTCCCTATCGAGGTTAGGGAGGCAAAGGTCCAGGAATTCATCAACTTGAAGCAAGGGAGCATGAGCGTGAGGAACTATGCCCACAAATTCACTAAATTGTCAAAGTATGTTCCATTCCTGGTCACGGATCCGAGAGCTTGCATGAGCAAGTTCATTTTGGGTGTCTTTGAATTAGTCTCCAAGGAATGCAAGGTGGTCATATTGGTCAAGGACATGGACGTTTCCCGCTTGATGACATACGCAGAGCAATTGAAGAGGAAAAGCTTCGTGAAAGGGCAAGGGAGTCCAAGAGGGCTCGAGTAGAATGTGGGAACTACTCTAACCAAATGGGCGGTGGTCACCAATTCCAAGGTGGCCAAAATCAAAGTGGGAAAGGAGCCACCTACACTCCTCCTCCCCAGAAGGACAATGGGGTGGCTCACAAGTCCTAAAGTCCTAATTTTCTAAAGTGCGAGAAGCCTCACAGAGGAGAATGCCTAGCTGGGTCAAATGCTTGTTTCACTTGTGGGAAGCTGATCACCAGGATAAGGACTAGAGGAATGGAGGCACAAGGCCTCAAGGCTAAAGGGGTCTAATCTAAGGTGGCCAAAGGACCAACCAAATTTATGTTCTTTATGGTTGCCAAGAGGTCGAGGAAGCTCCGAATATGGTTCCGATATGTTAAGAGTTTTCGATTATGATGCATATGCACTTTTAGATTCGGGAGAAAAATTTTCTTTTGTGACCCTATTCTTTGCATATAACTTTCATGTATGGCTGAAGTCCTCCATGCGCCCTATGAGATAAGTAACCCCACAGGTGAGGTTATCATTGGTCGAAGAGTCTATAGAAGTTTTCCCTTTTCTATCTTGGACAGAGTGATTCCATCTGACTTAGTTCAGCTTTCCATGGTAGACTTCGATGTAATTCTTGGGATGGATTAGTTGCATGCTTCTTATGCTTCCATTGAGTGTAGAACTCGTAGGGTTAAATTTCAATTCCCTTATGAGCTAGTTCTTGAATGAGAAGGTAGCAACTCTTCATGCAGGGTCTATTTAATTCTTTTGTAAAGGCCCGCAAAATGATTTCCAAGGGGTGCATCTACCAATAGGTGAGGATCAAAGATGTCTCTTCCAAAGTTTCTTCTCTTGAGTCAGTTCCCATTGCAAGTGAGTTTCCTGATGTCTTCCTAGATAAGTTACCATGTTCCTCTCGAAAGAGAATTAGACTTTGGTATAGATCTCTTACTTAATACTTAGTCTATCTCAATCCCTCTTTATAGAATGGCTCCCGCAGAATTGAAGGAGTTAAATGAGCAACTAAAGGATTTGTTGGAGAAGAGTTTCATTAGACCTAGCCAGTCTCCATGGGGTGCCTCGGTGTTATTTGTAAGGAAGAAAGACGAGTCACTTCATGTGTGCATTGACTACCGACAACTCAATAAGGTCACTATCAAGAATAAGTATAGATTATTTGTTTGATCAACTACAAGGGGCTACTCATTTCTCCAAAATTGATTTGAGATCCGGTTATCACCAATTGAGGGTGAGAGAAAGTGACATCCCTAAGATGAGTTTCTAGATTAGGTATTATCATTTTTGAGTTTATGGTGATGTCATTTGGCCTTACCAATGCACCGACAATATTTATGGACCTCTTGAATATGGTGTTCAGGACTTACCTCGACATGTTTGTTGTGGTGTTTATTGATGAGATTCTTATCTACACTCGAGGTGAACAAGAGCACATGGAGCACTTGAGGGTAGTCTTGCAAACCCAGAGGGAACAAAAGCTCTATGAAAATTTGATAAATGCTAGTTTTGGCTAGATGAGCTTATGTTCCTTAGGCATGTGCTTTCGAGAGAGGGCATCAAAGTTGATCCTAAGAAGACAGAAACATTGAGAACCTGGCCAAGGCCATTGATACCTACTGACCTAAGGAGTTTCTTAGTTCTAGATGGTTACTATATATGGTTCATAAAGACTTCTCCACTATTTCGTATCCACTTATCAAGATAAGTCAAAATAAGGCTAATTTTGTGTGGACAAATAAATGTGAGAGAAGTTTTTCAACTTTAAAGGATCGATTGACTTCAGCCCTGATTTGACATTGCCAAAAAGGAATGATGAGTTTGTCATGTATTGTGATGCTTCAAGAATTGGGTAGGGTTGTGTGTTAACGCAAAATGGTAAAGTGATTGTCTATGCTTCAAGGCATTTGAAAGTGCATAAGAAGAATTACCCAACTCATGATCTTGAGCTTATGATGGTGGCATTTACCTTAAATATTTGGCGGCATTACATGTATGGAATTCATGTGGACATTTTCACCGATCACAAGAGTCTCCAACACATGTTCACCCAAAAAGATCTCAACTTGATGCAATAGAGGTGGTTAGAGCTACTCAAGGATTATGGTTCTTTATGGGTCTGTATCTTTATTGGTTGATGAGGTTAAGACCAAGCAAGTCCTTAATCCAGCCTTAGTTGTATTGAAAACCTTAGTACAAGATAAAAAGGTAAAAGTCTTCTCACAAGGGGAGATAGCGTACTTCAATATCAAGGGAGGTTGTGTGTGCCCAATGATAGTGAGTTGAAGAAGTTGATCATTCAAGAGGCTCATAACTCTTCATATTCCATTCATCCTGGTATTACCAAGATGTATACATACTTGAGGAGATTTATTGTGGAATAGAATCAAGAAGGACATTGCTTAATTGGTGTTCAAGTATGCAACTTGCCAACAGGTCTAAGTTAAACACCAAAGGCTGGGTGGCCTAGCACAAAACATTGACATTTCTACTTGAAAATAGGAAGAGATCAACATGGACTTTATAATTAGGCTACCAAAGACCAAAAAGCATGTTGACTCCATATGGGTGATAGTTGACTGCATAACGAAGTCAGCTTATTTCTCACCGGTCAAGACTACATTTAGTTTGAGGACTATGCCCACTCCTATATCTGAGAGTTGGTGTGGTTGTATGGGATTCCATTGTCTATTACATCGGATTGTGGAGTTCAATTCACTTCTCACTTTTGAAAATCTTTTCAAAGAGGACTTGACACTAGGGTGAAGTTAAGTATGACTTTTCATCTGCAAATCGACGGGCAAGCCGATAGGACCATTTGAATGTTCGAGGATATGTTGATAGCTTGTGTGTTGGAATTTAAGGGGAGTTGGGATGAACACTTGTCACTTATCAAGTTCGCCTACAATGATATCTTTCATGCAAGTATTGGGGTAGCACCATTTAAAACATTGTATGGTAGATGATGTAGATCACCCAGCGGGTGGTTCAAAGTTAGTGACGTGGCATCAATAGGATCAAACTTAGGGATAAATGCTATAGAGAAAATTAAAAGCATAAGGGAGAATTCACAAACAACCCAAAGCCGATAAAAGTCTGGCTCTGATTTGAGGAGAAAGGTACTTGAGTTCCAAGTTGGTGATTGGGTCTATTTAAAGGTGTCTTGTATGAAATGTCTACTCTAGTTCGGTAAGAAAGGAAAATTGAGTCCTAGATACGTGGGACTCTAGTAGGTGGTGAGCAGAGTGGGGAAAGTGTCCTATGAGTTCAACCTACCCAATAAGTTGTATTTGATTTATCCGGTCTTCCATGTGTCAATGTTGATGAAATTCATAAGTGACCCAAGTTTTATAGTTCCTTTTCATGATGTGAATATTGAAAAGTATTTGAGTTATGAAGAGGTACCGGTTGAAATCCTAGACAGGCAAGTGAAGACGCTAAGGAACAAGGAAGTTGCTTCTGTCAAGGTGCTTTGGAGAAACCAACAAGTTGAGGGTGCTACATGGGTAGTGGAAGCAGATATGATGAAGCGCCATCCATATCTATTCTACTCTACTCAAGCCTAAGGTATTAGGAATTTCTACCAAAAAAACCCTCAACTTCCATACATTTTAGTTTATCATGATACATGCATTTATTTTGATGTTTATGAATAGTTTTGAGACATTTTTAACGTATGAAATATGGAATTCTTGAGAAATGATGTTTGTTTTACTTTTTTACATGCATACTGCATTATTAGCTTCTAGTTTACTCTGTAGAGTCTGCCTTTAAATACATTCAGGGATGAATGTTCCTAAAGTGGATATATTGTAACATCCCTCAGTTTAGGAGCCTTAAGTACAGAAAAGTTGGCCTGAAAAATGACCTGAAGTCTGGCTTACAGGGTGACTTACTGCGCATATGTTGACATATGGCCCATAGGTTCCGTCCTTAAACATAGAACTTTAGGAAGGGAAAAAGTTTTCAAGTGTGGGGTAACCCACAGACTAAGTGATGACCCGTATATGGTTTCATGAGTGGGATCGTAGACATGAAGGAAATTTGGATATTTTTGAAAGATGATCTATGAGTTATCAGACAACCCGTAGAATGGGATACGACCCGTAAAGGTTCTTCGTGGAATGAGGATAGGAACAACTTGGAAAATGGCTAACTGTGGAAGGACCCTACAAGTCCAACCACAACCCGTGAATGATTATACAACCCATAACATATTGTTGTTTTGAGTCTAGCAAAGTCAATATTCAAGATTTTCAGATATGTTATCAGACAAAGGGAGTTACAGTTCGTAGATTGACTTATGACCTGTAAGTGAGATCTCATGGTCGATTTTGATAGTTTAATGAGGGGTAGTTTTATCATTTTCATCCTTTATATTCCTAAACTATGTCACTTTTGGGATAGAAAAAGGGCCCTATGTCAGACTCTAATCCCTAATCACTTCATTCATTCCTTCATTCTTTACTCTAAGAAAATTTTAAGGCAAGAAAGAGGCTCTCAAGGCAAGGCAAGAAAAGAGCTAGGGTTTTCAAATTCTTTCCCAGTTTTACAAGTTTATGTCTCTTCAATTACCCCAAAGTATGTGAGTTGATTTATGGGTATCCTTTCACCCATAAAGTCCCCTATTAAGTGTTTTGCCTTTTCTTTAAGTTCCTGAGGTCAATGTGTATGCTTATGATGATTTCATATTATTAAATGATATTTATGAAGTTGGCAATTATATTGTTAAGTAAATATATGCATATTTGAAGTATGATATCGATTCCATGATTCGTTTCAATACGATTAAGGTTGGGCATATTTTATGTTCCTTTTAAAGGAAATTTCCTATGACTTGTGCAATTTATGATTGTTCCAATGTAAAACTAAGCCCACCTAATTTTCAAGTAAGGCTTTCTATGACTTGTGATTATGATTAGAGTAGTAATGAAGAGCTTTAAAGTAAAGTTTACGAAAGATACGAATATGATGTTTATTTCCCTAAAAGATGTTCAAGAAAGGTCCCAAAGATCAAAGGACAATTCTCACTTGGTGTTCCTAAGTTCGAGATACTCCTATGATTGCTACTTATGATTCTAAGATGAACTTTAAAGATTTTGTGAGATGACTTAGCACCGAATGTGACCTTGTGGTGAGATGCGGTGAAGGAACCTTAGAAGCAACCCTATGTCACATTAACTATGTGCCATAATAGGAGGCCTTGTAGGTTAGGCTAATGGATCCATGTTGACCACTTATTTTATTATGATGTATGAAAAGGTTAATGGATCTTCACTTGACAAGTGGTCTCCCTATGCCAATATAGGGGGTTATGTTGGATTCCATGTAGCAGCTGACATGGTCTCACATGTCAGTTAAGGTTCACTACCACAAGCTTATGATCATATGATATATTTTCACATTATGTGTTTTCTTATGCATTGTCTCATACTGATCTTGAGCCATATTCCTTGTGCATGTTTAAGCTTTTTTTATGTACTTTTATCATATAAGATTCGCACTATGTTTTTAAACATAGGGGTCAGACTGCGTATATCCGACCCCCCTACCCCGCAATGGGTGAGAGCCTTTGAGACATTGGGGTAATGTTGTTATTTTATCATATAAGAATATATATATATATATATATATATATATAAATAAATAAATAAATAAATATAGATATATAGATATTTATTTATTTATTTATAGGGGTGATGACCTTATAATTTCTTCCATGCATTGCATCTCACATACATAGTACATTCCAACGTACTAACGTATATTTTACCTACGTGATTTAACCATGTAGGGACAGACACTCCTTCACCAGTCATGCCTAGTACCTTGCATTCAAGAGTAGCTTTATTATTCGTGGTGAGCCCTTAGTTCGAGACTCTTCCACTTTTTTCTTATACCTTGTATCTTTGCTTAGTCTAAGACAATATATTTTGAAGCTTTTACATTCTATGTTCCCTTATTATGGATTCCTTACTATTTAATGGAGATCGATCGATACCAGTCTCATCGGTTATGATGTAGATGGTATGCATATGGACAAACAAGTTAATTGTAGTGTTTTTCACTGCTTTTTAATGTTGCTTCATTGTCAAGTTGGCAATTTTCCCTTACTTTTTTCGCAAAAAAGTTTTACTCAATGCCTATGAATGCTTAAGATGGGTTGGGTCAGGTGCCTTCGGGTATCTTCTTTACCGTATGCTGACTAGGCCCCTAGGTCAGGTCATTACAAACTTGGATTAGAGCATGAGGTTTTAAAATATTCCTCGGATGTCCCTGTATACACCATTGCATAAAGTCTCATTCAGGGTTGTGAAATGTGTCACTATCTTGAGTGAGATGCTAGGAGATGGTTTCGGAAAGTCTTCCCTTCTTTCTTATTCCAGTCGTTCTTTAGAGTTGAATAAGGTTTTCCACTAACTAACGATGGGCTTTTGCTTATTTCTAGATCATCCCGCCCCGAAGAGCTCCCTATTAACAAGGCACTCTAGAACAACAAGTCCATCCACTCCAATAGGATGATACAGTGTCTCATGGCGGAGTTCAGAGCTGCTTTCACCCTATTGGCCCAAGGATTAGCCAATGAGCCCAATCGAGAGATGCGGTTCCTACTCAAGTGTCTACTCCAATTTCCAAAGTACGAGATTTTATGCGGATGAACCTGCTAGAGTTCTATGGGTCAAAGATGGATGATGACCCAATTGATTTCACTAAGGAGGCATACCAGGTAGTTGCGGTGATGGTCATTCCGTCGGAACAAAAGGCTGAGTTAGTGGCCTACCAGCTTAAAGGAGTCACCAAGATTTGGTATAAGTAACGGGCCAACGAGAAGGACCAAGGAGCGGGTCCTATTGGTTTGGAGGAATTCAAATGTCCCTTTTTGGATCGGTTCTTCCCTATTGAACTTAGGGAGGCAAAGGTCAAGAAATTCATCAAATTAAAGCAAAAGAGCATGAGCATGAGGGAGTATGCCATCAATTTCACCAAATTATCAAAGTATGCTCCATTCATGGTCGCGAATCCGAGAGCTCGCATGAGCAAGTTTATTTCGTGAGTCTCCAAGTAGGTCTCCAAGGAATGTAAGCGGACCATGTTGGTTAAGGAGATGGAAATTTCCTTCTTAATAATATAGACGGAGCAAATTGAAGAAGAGAAGCTCATGAAAGAGCAAGGAAGTCCAATAGGGCTCGAGTTGAAGGTGGGAACTACTTTCACCAAAGGGGCAGTGGTCACAAATT
The DNA here is from genome assembly GCA_026153255.1 of Solanum medicagineum. Classification (NCBI taxonomy): domain Eukaryota; kingdom Viridiplantae; phylum Streptophyta; class Magnoliopsida; order Solanales; family Solanaceae; genus Solanum; species Solanum medicagineum. The sequence continues at coordinate 12,083,181 of JAPFFP010000080.1, forward strand.
CCAAGGTGGACGAAAGCAAAGTGGGAAAGGATCCACCAACACCCTCATCCCCAGAAGAACAAGGGGATGGCTCCTAAGCCCCAACGTCTAAATTACCCTAAGTACGGGAAGCCTCACAGAGGAGAATGCTTAGTCGGGTAAAATCCCTGCTTCGCTTATGGGAAGCTTGGCCACCATGCTAAGGATTGCAGGAACGGAGGCACAAATCCTCAAGGACAAAGAGGTCTGTTCTAAGGCGTCCAAAGGACTAATCGATTCTATTGTCTTCATGGTCGCCAAGAGGTCGAGGAAGTTTTGGATATGGTTACCGGTATGTTAAGAGTTTTTTATTATGATGTATATGCACTTTTCGATTCAGGAGTAAATTTGAGTTTTGTAACCCTATTCTTTACATATAAGATTAATGTATGCCCCGAAGTCCTCCTTGACCCCTATAAGTTGAGTAACCCTGTAGGTGAGTCTATCATTGCCCGAACAGTCCATAGAAGTTTTCCTATTTCTATCTTAGACAAAGTGATTCCATGTGACTTAGTTCAGCTTTCCACGGTAGACTTCAATATAATTCTGGGGATGGATTGGTTGTATGCTCTTATTCTTCCATTGACTGTAGAACTCATAGTGTTAAATGCCAATTCCCTAATGAGCTAGTTCTTGAATGAGAGGGTAGTAACTCTTCATATAAGGTCGATTCATTTCTTTTTTAAAGACCCCAAGATGATTTCCAAAGGCTGCATCTACCACTTAGTGAGGGTCAAAGATGTCTCTACCAAGGTTTCTTCTCTTGAGTCAGTTCCCATTGCAAGTGAGTTTCCTGATGTCTTCCCAGATGAGTTATCAGGTGTTCCTCCTAAAAGGGAGATAACTTTGGTATAAATCTCTTACTTCATACTCAACTATTTCAATTCCTCCTTATAGAATGACTCTTGTAGAAGTGAAGGAGTAAAAGGAGAAACTAAAGGATTTGTTGGAGAAGCGTTTCATTAGACTTAGCCGGTCTCTATGGGGTGCCCCAGTGCTATTTGTAAGGAATAAGGATGGGCCACTCCATATATGCATTTACTACTAGCAACTCAATAAGGTCACCATCAAGTATCCCCTCATGAGGATATATCAAGTATAAAGGGATACTCATTTCTTTACAACTGATTTGAGATCTGGTTTTCACCAATTGAGGTTGAGCAAAAATGACATCCCTAAATAGTTTTTTCGACTAGGTATGATCATTTTGAGTTTGTGGTGATGTCGTTTGGCCTCACTAATGCAGCGGTGATACTTATGGACCTTATGAATAAGGTGTTCAAGCCTTACCTTGACATGGTCATTGTGGTGTTTATTGTTGGCATTTTTATCTACTCCCTAGGTGAGCAGAAGCTCCATGCAAAGTTTGTTAAATGCTAGTTTTGGCTAGATGAGTTGCCTTCCTTGGGCATGTGGTGTCTAGAGGTGGGATCAAAGTTGATCCTAAGAAGACAGGAGTGGTGAGAAACTGGCCAATGCCATTGACTCCTACTGACATAAGGAACTTCTTAAGTTTAGCAGGTTACTATAGAAAATTTGTGCAATAATTCTCTACTTTGTCTCCACTGAACCAAGCTAACTCAAAAGAAGGCTAAGTTTGTGTGGATGGATGAATGTGAGAGGAGTTTTCAGTATTTAAAAGATCTATTGACTTCAGCCCATATATTAATATTGGTAAAAGGCAATGATGGGTTAGTCGTGGATTGTGATGCATCAAGGATTGGGTTGAATTGTGTGTTAATGTAAAATGGTAAAGTGACTTCCTATGCTTCAAGGAAGTTGAAAGTGAATGAGAAGAATTATTTGACTCATGACCTTTAGCTTGCGGTAGTGGTGTTTGCGTTAAAGATTTGATGACATTACTTGTATAGAGGTCATGTGGACATTTTCACTGACAACAAGAGTCTCCAACAAATGTTCACCCAAAAGGATCTCAACTTGAGGCATCAGAGGTGGTTAGAGCTACTTAAGGATTTTGATATGAGTGTGAAGTACCACGCCGAAATTGACAATGTGGTAGCTGACGCCCTTTGTAGAACTTTCATGGGTAGTGTGTCCCATATTGAAGATGATAGAAAAAGGGAATTAGCCAAAATGTTCATAGGTTGGCTAGAATGGGAGTGAAATTAAGTGAGTCTGGAAGTGGTGGTTCGATAGTTCTTCATAGGTCCGTTTCTTCTTTGGTTGATGAAGTTAAGGCCAAGCAAGACCTTGATCCTACCTTGGTTGAGTTGAAAACTTAGTGAAAGATGAAAAGGTAGAAGTCTTCTCACAAGGGGGACAGAGTGTACTTCAATATCAAGGGAGGTTGTGTGTGCCCAATTATAGTGAGTTGAAGAAGTTGATCATGCAAGAGGCTGATAACTCTTCATATTCCTTTCATCCCGGTAATACCAAGATGTATAGAGACTTGAGGGAGATATATTGGTGGAATGGAATGGAGAAGGACATTGCTCAATTTGTGTTCGATTGTGCAAATAGCCAATAAGTCAAAGTTGAAAACCAAAGGTAGGGTGGCCTAGCACAAGACATTGTCATTCCTACTTGGAAGTGGAAAGAGATCAACATGAACTTCATAATTGGGTTACCAAAGACCAAAAAACATGTTGACTCCATATGTGTGATAGTTGACCGCATGAAGTCGGCTCATTTCTTTCCAGTCAGGACTATATTTAGCGTTGAGGACTATGTTTGCTTGTAAATCTGAGAGTTGTTGTGGTTGCATGGGATTTCATTGTTCATTTATATCGGATCATGAAGTTCAATTCACCTCTCACTTTTGAAAATCTTTTCAAAGAGGACTTGACACTAGGGTGAAGTTGAATACGACTTTTCATCCCTAAATCGACGGGCAAGTCGATAGGTACATTCAAACATTGGAGGATATGTTGAGAGCTTGTGTGTTGGAATTTAAGTGGAGTTGGAATGAACACTTGCTACTTATCGAGTTTTCCCACTACAATAGCTTTCATACAAGTATTGGGATGACACCATTTGAAGCATTGTATAGTAGATGGTGTAGATCGCCTATCGGGTGGTTCAAAGTCGGTGAGGTGGCATTAATAGGACTGGACTTGGCGATAAATACTATTGAGAATATTAAAAGCATAAGGGAGAAATTGCAAACAACTCAAAGCTGACAAAAGTCCTACTCTGATGTGAGAAGAAGGGAACTTGAGTTCCAAGTTGGTGATTGGGTCTACTTAAAGGGGTCTCCTATGAAAGGTGTGCTTTGGTTTGGTAAGAAAGGGAAATTGAGTCCTCGATACATGGGACCTTACAAGGTGGTGAGAAGAGTGGGGAAAGTAGCATATGAGTTGGACCTACCCAGTGAGTTGCATTTCATTCATCCGGTCTTCCATGTGTCAATGTTGAGGAAATTCATAGGTTACCCAATTTCCATAGTTCCTTTGCAATGATGTGAACATTGAAGAGGATTTGAGTTATGAATAGGTACCAATTGAAATTCTAGCCCAACAAGTGAAGAAGCTAAGGAACAAGGAAGTTGCATCCATCAAGGTACTTTGGAGAAACCAATAAGTTGAGGGTGCTACATGGGACGCAGAAGCAGATATGATGAATCACTATCGACATCTATTCTACTCTACTCAAGCCTAAGGTATTAAGAATTTCTTCCAAAAGAACTTCAAATTCCATGAATTTTAGTTTTTCATGATATATGTATTTATTTTGATGTTTATGAACTGTTTTGAGACATGTTTAAAGTATGAAATCTAAAATTCTTGAGATATGATGTTTATCTTGCATTTTTGCATGCATACTATGTTATTAGCTGCTAGTTTACTCTTTAAAGCCGACCCTTAAGTACATTAGGGATGAATGTTCCCAAGGGGAAGATATTGTAACGATCCCTTAGTTTATGAGCCTTGAGTACAGAAAAGTTAGCCAGAAAAATGACCTGAATTCTTGTTTATGAGGTGACTTATGGCGCATAGTTCCATCCTTAAACAACGAACTTTAGGAAGGGGAAAAGTTTCCAAGTGTGGGATAACCCACAAACCAAGTGACAACCCATAGGATACCCTATGGCTCGTACATGGTTTTGGGAGTGAGACCCAGCTGAGAAGGAAATTGGGAGATTTTTGAAGGATAATCTATGAGTTATCATGTTATTAGATGGCTCATAAAATAGGATACAGTAGTGTGTCACGACCTAGACCTAGGGTCTAGGAGTGACATGGCGAATGGAAACCTGAGAGTGCCAAACAAGCCTCATAGCATCGATTCACATATCATCGGATCGAAAGTGCATACGAAATAGTAACCATATAGTTCTAAGTGAAGGGAAAGTAGGAATCATGCTATGGGGATGTCCTAAGGATAAGGATTAACATGAATTCACATAACACATAACACATATGGACTAAGGGATGGGTAAGCATGACTTACTTTATCGGAGCAAAGAGAGACTTAGGATCTTTCACATCATAACATAAATTCATACCGTAATACTCATAATCAACCCATAATAACCATATCTAATAACTAGCCATAGCCATAATCTCCAAATACACACATAACATATATCCGTACAAGAGTCTACAAGATGTACAACAATGCCTCTAGTTATAAGATAGAACAGGGGCTAAGACATGTTCCCAGTTCACCCTCAAAGTAAATGACATAACAAAAGCATCATAGGTAGAGGAATGGTGGTTTGTCCTTGGAAGATAAGACTCACCACAACAAGTGTCTCAAATCCAATCTAGTCGTCTAACGTGGATGAAGGTAGTCTCTATTCCCTACACGGCTAGATCATGTAGGCAAAAGCATGGATTAGTACATCTGAATGTACTAAGTATGTGGGCATACAATACACATGAACTCATTAAACCGGTAATTCAATGTTAGATAACAAAGACACATATATAAAAAGAATCATATAACAAGAAGGACAATATATTAATATGTCGTGAAATGTATAATGCATTAATGTGAAAGTACTTCATATATAACGGGGATGGGACCATAACCGACATAAGATTAAGTGAGCTATAACTTGGAACTTCGTCGTCTTCCCGACAACGGATAAAGAGGTGACCTACTTGCAAAAGGTAAATCCATTAACATTCATCATCATCATCCACAAAGGGGCATAAACATAAATCTATGTTAGGCATATAGTTTAAGAGAAAGGAGTATGGACCCTTAGGGGATAGCGCACCTTGCCTCCAGTCCCATGGGTGCTAAGTCATCATCCCACAAGAATACATATACATATACGTGCTTGTAAAAGAGGCATAAGACTTTCAAATCGTTTACATGCATACTTAAGCTTAAAAGCCAAATCACATTTCATAATCATACATACTTAGGCTTAAAAGCCAAACATACTTCATATTTATGCTTACTTGGGCTGAAAAGTCAAATCATACTTCATGTCATATTTTTATGCATAAGAATAGCTCCATTAAGTACATAGATATGAGAAAGGAGTACGGACCATGCGAATAGCCCTCCCTGTCTCCAACCTCAATTACATGCTCCTTCATACATATACATTTGGTGTAAAACACCTATTATTTGCTCAAACAACCATACCATAGACATTTATGTGATCATTCTTGTCACACCCATACTTTCATTGAGATAATAAACATCATCATAATTGGGACTTAGCTCACATCATAACTCATGTAAGCATCTGCCATGAATGAGATAAGAATAGCATAAGCAATAGAGATTCAATCTTAAATCAACAATATGTTAGACCCCGTATTTCTTTAAATTAAGGATAATTATCCAATTGAGAAATTTTGTTGTGGATATCATGTAATTTAAACTTAAGTATATTCCCGGTGCATGATTGGATTATCAAGTGAATTTG
>JAPFFP010000080.1:12089146-12099309 GCA_026153255.1 Solanum medicagineum
CTTGCATAGGACATATCATATGTGTGAGAATAGACCATCATATATTGGTGTGAGGTACCAACCCCTCATTTTGGTTAATGAGGTACCAAGCCCTCACTTTGGTTAATGAGGTACCAACCCCTCACTTTGGTTTAATGAGGTACCAACCCTCACCTTGTTTAATTTCATCACTATTGCTACCTTCCATGAAATCAACTCATGAATAGCATACTCTCATCATCATAAAGTTATCATGTCCCTTCACTTCCTCTCATCATTATACATCATATGCATACCATTATTTCATCATCATATAATCATCATAACACTATTCAACTCATAAGACATGCATTGGACCTTCAATTCCTCAAGTAACCTTAGTTGGACATTTTATCAAACACTTAGGGAAGGGTTTAATAGGGGTAAAAGACCATGAAATTTAGAGATGAAATCATGCAAGAAAATTTGTAGTAAAACCATCAATCAACACTTTGCAACACCTCCAAGACATTCACATCAAAACCCCTCATCAAATCCAACATTAGATCCAAGATTTAGAACTCAAAACATACTAAAATAATCATACTTTCATGAATTAAAATCACTGTGTAGTAAGTTTCTCAATATACAAGATCCACATGTAAACTCAACTTTAAATCATGCAATATTAGTAAAAAGGAAGCTTAGGCACCATGGGTGAAAGGACCAAATGGTTCAAGACCCCATACCTTGACTTTAGAAGGCCCTTGAAGAAGATTGGAAATGGAGACTTGAAGTTTGAATGAAATCCTTGAGATTGGTCTTGAGTTTGTGACTTGAATTTAGGATGAAATATGAGTCTAAGTGTTTAAGAGGATATTGAGGAATGTTAAGGATGATATGAGGGTGAAATAAGGCTAAGTATAGGTAAAAACACATATGGTAACCCTTGGGCCCAAGACTTGAAAGTCTTGGACCGAAATCAAAAAAACAGGGCCAAAATAACAATGGTCCGTGTCACGGAGGCGATGCGAATAGCCATTGGAATCTGCATTTTCTACACAAACGAGTTCTATGAAAATGGGCATAAATCCTTCATCTGAACTTGGAATGAGGTGAAATGAAGTGCATTGGAAATCTAATTAAAAGGGATTTAATTTGGTAGGTCGTGGGCTACCTAGTTCTTTGTGTGCTAAGAGATATGCCCCTTCAAAGTTGACCCTCCTAAATAGCGTTCTTTGTGATTTTTGAATTTTGATACAGTTGCTCTAAAATTCGTGTTAGACTCATTTCCCACTCAATTTGACCCCCTAAACAAGAATATGAAGTTGGATTTTCAAAATAACGGATGACTTTTTAGATATATGAAAATTACGATTTCGGGTACTTCTGAGGCACATTTTCGGACACTTCTTGGAGTCGTTACAGAGTGGCACCCACACTAACCCTCTGATGAAAAGACCAACTACCAAATCAATCACTTAACCCGTTATCTTATTTCTCATAAACAACTCATTACATAAATTGACTCGAAAATAGTTTAAAATAAATAAAATATTAAGTTCTCATAACTCAAGCTTTATCAAACACTTTGTAGAAATATCCTCATAGAAATTGATGATACCAAAAGATCTAATAACTCAAGACTAGGGGATGTGTCATGACTCGAGCCTACTTTCAAATCATAACATGGTACTCAAAATTTCGAGAGACCCCAAGCTGACCATATGATATACACAAACATACTGAATTAAAAGAAATTATAATGCAGAAGCGAATAGAAAATAGTCTAAATAATCTGGTAGCATAGAATAGAAAGAGAAGTCCAAAGTGAAAACAAAGACTCAATATCTAAATCAATATTTAAACGTCTCTACTATATAAAAGTGACTAGGACAGGCTCTAGCTCATGAAATAGTCTGAAATGAAAATAGAAGAAAGTTTGAATATGGAAGTTATGAAGTACATCCACAGAACATGAGGACTCACCAACTGAGGCTGGATAAACTGCAACTAGCCATGTGCATACAGCAGTTATCTGAACCTATATTATAAAACATATATAGGCAAAAGTATGCGGTCAATACAATGAAATATACTTAGTATGTGAGTAATATAAGAAAAATCATAAATCATAGTAATGCAATGACCAAGTTGAATGAAACATAGTAAAATCACTTTGACTGCATCATAGTAAAAATATGAATATAGTCATGCACCTTAAAAACATAATAGGGACCTTTAAAAGAAACTTAAATCATAAAAGCTTACTCATTTGTGGGATATCAATCTTAACCAACAAAAAGACTATGCAAGCTATAACAGGAAATCCTCATATTTCCCTACATCGAAAAAAAGGGGAGACTATTTGTTTAGTTGAACACTATCCTGTAAAACAGGTCATATCATATGCTAAATGTGGATCTACTAGCCAAGTCAATTAAGACAACCTATGATGGCACGTAATTATGAAACTAAATATTGCTAGTGGACACTCCTTTTCCAAGCCTTCACCTCGAATGCCTCTCGATTAGGGGTGTTCATGGTTCGATTTAGATCAATTATTAGTTAAAATCATAACCAAATCAATTTAGTCGATTTTTTAATTTCTAAAACCAAATCAAAAAAATAACCATCGATTTAGTTATCGTCGGATTGGTTTATTTTTTTAGATTTTTCGATTTTAAAGTAATAAGTTTGTTGAGGAGATACACATCTCAATAGACACATACACTTACTACATGAAGAATCCACAGAAAGCTACTGTTGATTCAATTAAGCAATAGTACTAGAGTTATTATGTGATTTAGTTAAGAAATAGTAAAATTCTTATACACAAACAAAGTGATTTAGTTAAGTAATACTAAATTTTTATAGAAAAAATAAAGCTCAATAATTAATAACTATCCACAGAGGGGTTACAAGAAAATTACATATCAAAACACTAACAAGTGAATTTTCAAATATAAATGGTAAAGTTAAAGATTTAAATTAATTAACATCTAACAAAATATTTATATATTATTTATAAATACTGTATAAATAAATACAAAATTTATATATATATATATATATATATATATTATTCGATTTAATTTGGTTATTTTTGCAGTTTTTCTTTAGTAAAACCAAAAACAAATCAAATAGTATCGGTTTTTAAGATTTAAAAATCAAACATAACCAAATCAAATCAAATATCAAATTTTTTAATCAATTTGGTTGGAATTGCGGTTCGAGTTGATTTTTTAACCATAACCATGAACAAGTCTACTCTCGATGCTAAGTCAAATTTCAATGGAATAGTTTAAATCATTAAAGCATATCATGTGGAAAGGCAATAATTAACTATCAATTCAATTCATAAAGTCGTAATCATAGAGTAATTTATTTTATCATGATTCATGCGATGTGAGAATTATTGTTTCTTCATTGCGAAAGCATAAGTAGGTAAGAAAATCGTTCACCACCATTCATATATGAGAAATCTTTCACAATCATTCATTTTTTTCTTGAGAGACATCATTGAAATCATAATTCATCATTTTCATAAAACACGAATAAAATATTCTTGTCAAATACTGTTCATTGTTCATAATAAAATTTAGGATATAATGCATGGGTCCTACAAAATAAACTTTATTTAGTAAATTCATACATGATCAAGTAAAATAATTTCAATTGAATAGTTATTAAAACAACCGTGAAGAATCACATAAATCCTAGAGGAACTTGAGAAAAGTTAAAATTGGGAAATTTGAACCTTTATTGGGACTTCATAGATGAAAAGGATCCATGAATGAATACTTATATATCTTAGATAAATCCTAACTTTGAAAGTTGAAAAGGAGACTTGATCCCTTGAAATCCTAGTTTGAGGAAGCAGATGATCTTGGAGAAAAATCCTTGAGATTTTTTAATTGAATTAAGAGCCAACTGAATGAAAATGAAATATTGGGCTAGCAGGAACCCTAAATTATACTTAAAATTATGTAGTGTAAGAGTTAAAAAGATGGACAAAGACTAAAATATCCCTGAGAAATAAGTGTTAGACAGAAGCCATATTAAATATTTTCCACTCCATTGTTAATTGCGCAGAAAAACAAAAAGAAGGAAAGAGTGAGTATAGGGAGACTTTGGTCATTTGAGTTCACTATTTAAAATAGTCCCTGTTTTAAGGAATTTGTGAAAAATGACTTCGGCACTATACACTAAAATTAGAAAACTAAGTTTGTACCCCTTTAAATAAAAATATTTATATTCATATACCATTTTATATTTTGTACTCTCGTACTATTAAAATTTTGCCCCCCGAATATTAAAATTCACGCACTGACGTCAACATCTGCTTATATGATATGTCAATAGGGTATACATATACCAACAGAGTATCACAGATGATTAAGTTCAATACTATATGATACCGATATGGTATATATATAACGACACAATATATTTTCTACTAATTTAGAGTTTAATAATTTTTTTATTTGTTTCTTAAAAAAAATGCATATATACCCATTGGGTATCAATATACCGCCAGAGTATCACAAAGGACTGAGTTCATTCTATATGATACCGCTATGGTATACATATACCACCAGAGTATATTTCAGAGTATTTATGTTAACGTCAGCATGCGAAATAAAAAGGGGTAAGAGGGTAGAAAGGTAAATAATTTGGGTAATGAATCCATTAAGGGTAAATAATTTATATTGAGTTTATTAAGGATAAATAATTTCAAATTAAGTCTACTTTATGTACTTTTTCCTAAAAATTACGGGCTTAACTTAAAACACATTTTCATCATTCTATCTGTGTTGCTAAATTGCTACAGAATCCACAAATTTTGCTTTTGTTCACAAGTTATGTCAAGGCAGGCATTACTTAGATACTATCATCATTCTCCCAAAACTTTTCAACTGTCTACTAGTTTCAATTTGTTTATCTTTTTGGCTTGGCAAATCTTCTGTTGTTGGCCATCTGAAACATATTGTATGTGCACAACTTTCAAAGATGGAGGCAAAATTTAAATAGAGTCAACGGGTGAAATTTTCAGAAGAATTTAGGTCATCAGAAAAAGCATCTGTAAAATGTGGGCATCTGTTTGACAGCATTGTCATGATCTTTTAGGGAAAAAACATTGAATATTGACACATTGTACGTAGCCAGTTACCAAAACTACCAGGAAGCCCCAAGGGCTGGGAGCATAATTATTTTAAAATCTGCAAATACAACACTACTTCAATCTCAAGCAAATTAAAATCAACTTAATGAATCTATATTGTTCATGTTGCTTCATCTAAACTCGTATCTGTGATGATACGGTAATAGCAGAACTAAATTTACGAGCACACGAATCAGAAAATACTAAAAGCATCCATAGATGGCTTGTGGCAGCTGGAAACAGGCACTAAATCACATGTTGAAACTACAAAAAACCAAAACAATTGAATGTTGAAGGCACCCTGAAAAACATCTTTCATAATAAGCTAGAAAAGGACGGACTTAGCAAAAGAAACTGACAGAAAATGGAAAACCAAAAACAAAATAGATGCAAGGAAACAATGGAAGTCAATAATGCCATTGTCAGATGAAGCAGTAAGCAAACAATAAGACAGTGCAACAAAAATAGTAGCAAACAAGATCAAAATATCCAATACATCAAAGAGTACGAGCTAAAGCTGGTCCTTTATTGTGGTTTAACTGAATCACTTGTCCCTTCCCCATGTTTCCCAAAGCATCAACTAGAGATTCCCACTCCAATATTCATGTACACAACTGCCTACTCTATACAAATTGCAAGTATCTTCTCCCAGATGTTGCAATCTACCAATTAAAAGTCATCTAGCCCCCTCTGGAAGACCAGCCATGTCAGTCTCACAAAGAAGTCGCAGAATGCAAAGATAGATGCAGAATAGCAAGGCAGTAAGCAAATCTCAAGTGCCAACATCTCTTCATTCGTTCAGGAAGTTTCTTCCAGGCGATACATCGTGATCTCTTGCTGTTTGAAGTACCGACGATCCTCTTCGTCAACAAGAACAAGATTCAAATAGTATTTCACACTAAATTTGTTGTTGATATTGCGATATGTTGGTGTTAGTTCATATGGACTAAGGAAGAGTCTAATGGGTATTGATTCACCTGTCAATCGAGCACAAATATCAACAATATTATAACCTAAAGTCGACGAAGAAGATGACTGCTCAATTACTAAAAGATGACGGAGTATACCTCTGACTGGAGCACCATCCATCAACTCAAACTTGGCCAGTGTCTCTGTTTCAACGTGGGTATTTGCCCCAGAACCTGTTGATTCTCGGCGTCTAATCTCAAGATCCATGTTCTTTATCTTAATTCTTACAAGGAGAAAATATATTTTTCCTATGATAACATCTTTCAGGTGATACCTGTTATGAATTATAATGCACATTAGAAGAGGCATTTACAATCAATAGATGCTTCCATGAAAAAAAAAAAAAAAAAGGCAACATATACAAAACATGTTTTTTCTTCCCAGGAACAAAGCGCACATAAACACACACTAACTAAACCAAAGCTGTTCCCCCTTGCGCTAAAGCAAAACATCTAAAACCAGGAGTTAGTTCTCTTCAGTAAAGATTGCAACATTGTAATAATCGAGATGGTGATTAGTGTAAAAATGCAGACACATTATATTTTTAACATTTCACTCACTTGCTTTTGTTGTACTCAAACTCAATATGGAGGCAATCTTCAATACCGACTTCCATCTGCAAGTTTAGACAATAGAAACCGATAAGCACCGTTAGCAGTGCAATTCTCCTCCGATCTAAATGTCTTAATATAATCACCATGTCAGCCATTTTGTTACAAGTACCATGCCCGTTAGTCAGACTTTTGAGTCATTTACACCAAACTCAGCAAGCTGTTTAAACTACTTCCTCTTTTCATGACTCTGTGACAATGCCATATGTGAATGTAGAAATCATTAAAAAGGAATATTACCTTAATACTATTGTTGATTGATGGAGGAGGGCTATAGTTGCGCACCTAATTCAAGGAAGTCAGATAAATAACTCAGCAAATACTCAATATTGTTACACTCAAGATCTCCATGAAACAAATTTAAATTGGAAACTAACTAGAAAAAAGAACTGAGATGCAGAAACTATTATCTGGTACCCAACCTTGCCTCTTCTCCCAAATTTTCTTTCTTCTTTAGTTCCACAAAATACCCTAGACTCCTTTTTTCTTTGTGATGAAAGATGAATTCCAATGCCCTTAATGTTCAAAGGAAAGAGGTAAAGGCTACTTGACTAGATGATCAAATTATGTGCTACACTAGATGAGTGGTGAGAGTAGGCTATTAAAAGGGTGTATATGTCTGATAAAGATGCCAAGAACAACAACATACCCAGTATCTATATCCTTTTTTCAAAATAAAGAAACCAAGAACACAAAAGATTGATTTAGTAACTCCAAAAATTCAATAAATGGAAAGAAAAAACATATGTCAATAGGAAATCATAAGGTATGTCGACTATTTAGGATTGACAAAATATGAAAGTAAGAAAGAGAGTGTTACCACGAAGTCCTGATATTCAACTATGCTACCAGCATAACCACGGGTGATAGTAATTTTAAGGATATACCTAAGGCCAGCACAAAACCCCAGAAAATTATCGTTAGTAATCTGGCATAAGATCTATCAAGCTGCTGACAAGACAAAAATTTCAGCCAGAACAGGCAGACATGGACTACCAGGAACAACAAATTTGAAAACATAATTGGCACACCTACACTACACAAATAGAATGGCCATTCTTTGGTTCACTCACCGTGATTAAATTTCGGAATACCTCCCTCAATATTAGTTCCATCTTCCATTCAGCTCTTTAAACATTTAATTCACCCCTTTTCAAGACCTCAATAAAATGGTCTGATATGATAGCCGATTTTTCTCTTGCCGGTTAATTAACTGTTTCTTCATATTATTCTGGCTTATGAGTTTTTTCAGTGAACTCCCTCACTTTCACACATTTGATGTACTAATTAGCTCTATCTCTAATGAAGACCAAACAAAACTTCTTGATTACAATGTAAAGAAAGAGATATGCTGAGGGAACAAGTAAATGAAGATTAATAATGAAAAAACAGGTTTAGCATACAATCACAATTTCAGTCGGTGTTCAAAGTCCAAATATTCTCAGATGCCTAGGATATAGACTATTTCCATCAATCTTGGATGGAGCCAAAGATTCACTATTTTTTGACTTTGGGGTATGATGGAATAAAGCAAAATGACTCTTTAAACTGTCTGCGCTTCTTTCAATGGTGAAGTAGCAGTTAGTCAATGCAACTTTCGACGCTCATCATGGATCATCCGGAAACAGTCGCGCTATGTTTTTAAACATAGGGGTCAGGCTGCGTACATCCGACCCCCCCTTACCCCGTTTGAGGCATTGAGGTAATGTTGTTGTTGTTGCCTAGGATATAGACATTTACTAACTACTCAAAGCATCCAATTTTAGGAGAATATGAGGAAAAAGATTTCTATGCCAGAAAGAAAATTCTGATGAAACTAAGCTTATTTATAAAGATTAGAGAGAACCTAGCACTTTAAAATGATGCAAAATGCACCTTCTTAAAATAAAAATCTTATTTCACTTTCACTTTAAGGCACAAAAAGATTCTTTTTCCTAGTGACAATAATGCCCACGGCAACTTGTGCACCTCGACTTAATCCACCCTTGCTATGACCCATCAGCACAAGCATTGGGTAACTCTGTCCACCAAGGCTTAAACAAATGGGAAAAATCACAAGGCAGAGATTTGAACATGAAACCTCACAATTCTCCCCCACTCCATTCACCACTCCACAACACCCTAGGATATGCAAGGCAGAAAATGGAATATTTCATACCTCCTCTACTTCTTTTCCTTCTTACCTCACTCTATAATCCCCAATTTTCATTCTCATCTTCACTTAACTATTTTCTTTACTTTCTTCATCAATTAGGTGATGGTTGTAATGGTGAAATTGGTTGGTGTTAGTAGTTGGTGGTGTTGATGGTAGTGCCTGAAAAATGTGTGGTGATTGACTGATTGAGGATGTGGTGGTGGCAGTTGGGAGTAGTGCTAGCTGTGATGGTGGGGGTAGTTGACAATAGGGATTGATCACAGTGGTGGTAGTGTCTGATGGTGGTGGAGGTGGTGGCAAAAGTGACTTTGTTGGTGGTCAAAGAAGGTGTGGTGGTTGATGACGTGATGGTGGTAATTTGGGGTGTTACTAGCTAGGATGGTGAAGTTGGTTGGTAGTAGGGATTGGTTGTAGTGATGGTTGAGGTGGCGGCAATGATATAATTATAATGACAGAGGTGATAGGTGTGGTAATGGTTGGCAATAGTGATTGGCAATGATGTTGGTTGTTAATGGTGATTGTGATGACGAAGATGGTTTATGAGGTAATGGTGGTTAACAATAGTGATGGTGGTTGTGGTTGATTAAGACCTAGAGGGTGATTTGGATTAGGCTTGTTTTAAGTAACTTTTAAGCTCTTTTTATTTTTGGATGTGTTTGGGAAAGACAAAAAGTGCTTTTAAGCACTTACTATAGCTCAAAAAGTACAAAAATAAGCTAAAAGCCAAAAGTTGGCTATGACCAACTTATGGCTTTTAGCTTTTATCTTACAAGAGCTACTTAAAAAAGTCAATTCATAAACCCCCTAGTTTAGTGCTTAAATCATAATGAAAACAAATGCACTTAATGGCCTAAGGTTTGAACCATTCAGATTCAAACCTCCATTATGTACAAACAAATGAGACCTGAGATCTCATCGCATGTCTTTTCATGCCATTTAATAACTACACGATGTCAACGCTACAAACTTTCAAAAGAAGGTACTCTACTTCATCCTAATCCCAATCTTCAATCGATTTTTGGAAATCTACATTCATTGGATAAAGACACGAAAATGTCTCCTTTAATGAGAACTTCCTAGCACTAGTACTTACTCTCAATGACCCAATGTATGTAACACTCTTTCCTATTTTAGTCAATCCTAAAAATAATGACATCTTTCTATAATTTTTTAAAGGGGAAAGGGACCAAAAATACCCCTAAACTATTTGAAATAGAGCAAAAACACCCCTCCACTAGGTTTTGGCTAAAAAATACCTCCCTTCTTAACGTAAATGAAAAAGGTCAAAAATACCCCTTAACTATTA
>JAPFFP010000080.1:12111513-12128071 GCA_026153255.1 Solanum medicagineum
CCTCATGGGTCATCTGGAAACAGCCGCTTTATGTTTTTAAACATAGGGGTTAGGCTGCGTACATCCGACCCCCCTTATCCCGCAATGAGCGGGAGCCTTTTGAGGCACTGGGGTATGTTGTTGTTTGTATTAGCATATACAACCCTAATCCACCTCATTCCTCCTCATTCCAAAATACCAAGGCTCAAAACTCCCTCAAGCTCTCTCAAGGCATTCAAGTGTGAGTGAGAGCTATGGTTTCGGGTTTTTCATATACAAATCATATTTCCTCCACCAAAATCACTGAGGTATGTGGGTCTTCATCCATGGGTCCTTTCACCCATGGAGACGACTCTTTCTTTTTATGAAATTTCATGATTTCAAAGTTAAAATTTCTTATGGGTATCTTCTATTATTACTCCTATGCATGAAATAAGTTGGAAATTTGTTGATTATTAGACTATTGATGCATGATATTCTATCAAGAAATGAGATTATGTTATGTTTATGAAGCTAAATCTCGTATGCTATGATATCTTGAAAGTTTTGGAAAGATTATGAATTTTGAATGGTTTTCATGATACCCAAAAATGAGGGTTTTACTACAATATTGTTGGGTTGCTTTGAATGATATCTAAATGACTATATATTTTACTCTACTCATGTTCTCTATTCTTGAAATGCGCTATTTTAAGTGTATGTACATATACCCACCATGTTGACTAAATTTATATGACAAGTATTCTTATATGGATGAAAGTCTATTGCATGATTTGCAAGATAAGTGTTTCTATGATAATTATGCACTCCAAACATGTATTAAATTCATGAAAAGTTTCCATGATTTACAAGTAAATTTATTGACCCCTTATTCTGTGTTTTATTCTCATATGAATTGAGAAGCATACTAGAAGGGGTTATGACCTAAGCTATATTCCTCACCCTCTAATACAAGGTAACTATCTACATGAAGGGGTTATGACCTAAGCTATATTCTTTATCCTCACGTACTATTTAATACTATGCACCATCTAATGCCTACATGAAGGGGTTATAACCTATGTTATATCTTCATCCTCATGTACTATCCAATACCTACTAGAAGGGGTTATGACCTAAGTTATATTCCTCACTCTCTAGTACAAGGTATTTGGATGAGCTAGTCATGCCACTTTATTGTGTTAAGTAAGTTATGCAAGTATGATTATTTTCACGCATGTTTTAACCTAAGTATTGATTATACATGTCATATTGAGCTTATGTCTATTGATTATGATTATGCATCTTGATTATTATGGCTTACGATCATTGTTGCATTGCACCCCGCATACTTAGTACATTCCAAGTACTAATGCATACTTTATGCCTACATGATCTCACTATGCAGGGATTGGAGCTCCTATTCATCCTTCTCTTCGTGGCTAGACAGTTGTTTGAAGATTGCTATTGGTGAGTCCTCCAATCCGGGACAACATCTGTCTACTTTCATAGTATATTTAGACTACTCTATTTTGGAATATTATCTTTGAGGGCGAGCTCGGAGGATGTATTGGCCCCCGCTTCATTCGTAGTTAAAGGTGTTGTTGGATACATGGGTTGTATATTATGAGCTCGACTCTTATTATATCTATGTATTGTTGGAGTTTCCCCTTAGTCCCTTCTCCCTTTTGTGGTGAATGTTTTTTATGTTGACAAGTTCAAAGTCTCAAGTCCCTAAATATCCCCATAGCATGAGTCCATAGCCCCACTTACCTTAGAAATTATGTGCTATATGCTTATTTATAGAAATTATGTGCTATTTATCTTTTATTGCTTTTGGTGAAACCAAGGATGTGCTATGCATGCTTAAGAGGCTTGTTTGGGGATCCTATTTAGTTTTCCATTCACCATGTCACATCTAGGCCCTAGGCTTGGGTCGTGACATAACCAATCAATATGTCACATGTCTATCTAAAGAATGAATAAAGAGTAAACAAGTGACCCATCAACCAGTTAAACCTCATCGATCAAATAAGACTCAACTCAATAGAACTTGACTCAAGTTATCTCATCTCTTCTCGATTCAGAGTACTTAATGTGGGAGCTTTTGGGAGTTTCTCTTATCCGATGACAACTACTTGTGAGCCAGTCATCATACAACAATCATGTTGATGTTGCCACAGCGCTTCCATACTTGCCAGGTAAGGAATGAGTATGATCCACAAGGAATCTGAACTATGCTTCCCTCTATTGTTTCAAGGACGTAAACTCGAGAGGGGACCATGAGATGTAATGGTTCAATTCTCTCCTATGCTGGGTCGGGCGTAGGTAATGAGTGCAAGTGAGACTCACTTTTACTCATTTCGGTGCTCGATACTCCTCCCAACACTCAATGCTCATAAGACTCCTCCTCCTTATCTCAATTAGCCTCATAGAGGCACTCATCATCTCAATTAGTCTCATGGAGACTCTTATCATCTCATTAACTCAAACTCAAAGGTCCTCTATTAATTTAGGGACTTTAACTCATCTCAGTTAACTCAATTCCCATTTAAGAAACTCAAGGACTCATATCATCAATTTATAAGAAGTCGTTTAGACAGAACTCAAGAACTTAGTTATGAAGACTCATAGGATCATCAAGTAAAATTAACTCATCCTCATATTCACATCAAGACTTCACTCAACATACAAACCAAGGCTTCCATCCTAAGTTCATTCATGCATGCTTTCGCAATTTAACATGTAGGGTTTATACAATATTTCATGAAAAGTATTCAATTCAAGAAACAAGTTTATGATGATCATCAACACATGAAAATACATATAGTAAGTAAAATTTTCAAGAAAATAATTCAAGAATCATGTATGTAGACTCATGAACTTTCAACTCTCTTCTATGACCATCTATAGGGTACATAAGAGAACAATCTCATACTTTTAGTTTAGCCTTATATACCTGGGATGAAGCTATCAACAATCAACTTCAAGAATTTCCCTTCAAATTCTCCAAATCTCCGCTTCTCTCTTCTCTTCTCTCAAGCCCTAACTCTTCAATGACTTAGAAAGGAATTAGAATGGGGATTTTTGACCCTTTTTACGCTCAAAACAGTCTGTTTTGATCATGTATTGAGTTTAGGAGGGGTTGAAAATTGTCTCGAATGCTCCTCACAAATTTTTAGAAAAATTTTCACTTCAGAATAACGGGTCCAGGACACGAACCCATCGCGCCTATGTGTATTTTCTTTTCGAAAATTTTCCGAATGAGTTTTCCAATCCCGTCGAAAAAATTGAAAAAAAATAAGTGCAAGTCCACTACAGAGGCGCGTCTTGCCTTTGTCGCGCACAATTATTGTTTTTCGTTTTAGGACTGAGAAATTATCTTTTGATCCAGTCGCTCTAAAAATCGACCGAGATTATTTTTCCACTCAATATTTCATGCTGGTCGCATATCCAGCCTCAGATTTACAAACAGAGTATGGGAAGATGTGCTATGCGCATGGCTCTTCTCTAGAGGTATTTCGGTAATTTTATCGGGTGTTACAAAGTCAAATAAACTAGTTTAAAACTCCAAATACCAAAACTGTCCTCGGTAACTCCAAAAATTATGACGAGACTATTTCTAGCGTTAGTTTCACTATCTAAAACTACTAGAACTATCAGGATTCTGATCCAAGCTTCTGAACTCCGTATGTTGACCAAAGTCAAACTTTGGCTCTAGAAACAACTAAAAATGCAACTTTGGACTTAAAAACTTCATTCTAACTCCTTATTCAATTTTGTAACTTGTCCTAAACTAGATTCAACATTTCAGAGCTAATGGAATTGACGTATTTTTGATCTGACGCTTGAAATATAAAATAGTACAAAATCTCACTTTTTTAACAACTTAAGCTTCCAAAAATGCCAAAACTCATATTTTCAACTTTTAAAAACTCAAAATTTCACTTCCAAAAATAAAAGATAGTTCAAAGTAGGTCCAAAGCAACTTACGAAAGGGCAAAACAGTAATTTTCACAAATAGGCTCAAAAATGACCAACTAGGTCATTACAACCCTCCATTTCAATCTATTTGTCTACTTTTTTTAAGTCGATTTTAATTTATTTGTCCTATTTTTCTTTTTAATCTATTTAAAAAGAATGTCTCTTTCCTTTTGGGAACTCTTTTATTCTAGCATTCAACGTGAGATGTTTAAAATCACAAGAGTAAAGAGTATTTTTTTATATTTGACATATTATCAATTTAAAATTACCAAAATTAAGAAGCCTTTTTTTTGAAAAAAAAAATCCATGTCAAGTAAAACTTGAACAAAAAAGAAAAAAGAAGGGTATTGTTAAGCATAAATGACTATATTGATACTCAAAACGATAGTAAAAATACTAAAATGCAATTAGGGGGAATATCTTATTTCAAACATAAAAGATTGAAGAGGCTAAATAAATTTTACTCTTAAAGTGAAACTTAATGGTAATTGTTAGTTAGAAAAGTCCTTCAACTACCTTTCATTTATTTTCTCTTCAGGTCCTATTGGTTCGGATCTACTAAAGTTTGCATTGTTTTACAAACTTCATTAGTGGTAATGCTGAAAATTTTGCTAGCAGACAGTTTCTTTTTGTCACAACTTTCATTTTACAAATCTCTAGTTAAAACAGAGAATTAAAGAATAAATACTTTAGTCCTAACATGTTGTAAGAATTTCAAAGTAAGAAGCATATTATGGAAGATGTCAATTATCTCAGATTCTTAAAGCTCCTACAAGCATTGTTTGTGATATATGTATCAAGTTTTAAAATTTCAGTGTGTGAAATCAAGAATACACATATTATTGATGATTCTAGGCAAATAATATTGATAGAGAGATTTGGTTTTGCACCAGATGGACATGTAACTATTTGTCTAGGCCATGTCTCTTGGAGATCAGATGAACCAGCTGCAAAGCTTTATCCTTCTTCATTGGGATTTTGCCTTGTTAGAGATGTATCGTTTTCACGACTCTTGAATGAGTCAAGTTATACGGAGAATTTTTGTGTTTTATCTAGTAAGTATGTAAATCTTGTCTTCAGATTTGACAAGCTTGGTCCTGATTCATCCTACAATACATCAACCACGATCGACGAGCCTGATGAGTATAATTTAATATTTGGCAACTGTCAAAAGGAATTTCTTGTGACAATGAATGTGCACACTGAAATGTACAATGTGAATAATAATGGAGAAAAGGATTTTCTTCCAGCTGGTCAGACTCCATTGCCTAAATTCTATTTTCTTTTATTCATTGTATATTTTATATTTTTGGCCATATGGGGATTCATTTGCATTAAACAAAGGAAAATTGTTCACAAGATCCATTTGATTATGGCTATGTTGTTGGTTTTCAAGGCTGTGAAGATGATATGTGCGTCAGAAGACAAGATGTACATTAGAAATACAGGGAAGGCCCATGGTTGGGATGTAGCATTTTATATTTTCGGATTCTTAAAAGGCGTGACACTCTTCACTGTCATTGTCCTTATTGGAACTGGTTGGTCATTCTTGAAACCTTTCCTCCATGACCGTGAAAAAAAAGTTTTAATGTTTGTGATCCCCTTACAAGTGATCGAAAATATAGCTTCGATTGTGATAAGTGAAGGTGGACCTGTTGAGAAGCATTGGTTAGTATGGAATGAGATGTTCTTGTTAATAGATGTTATGTGTTGTTGTATTGTACTTGTCCCAATTTTATGGTCCATTAAAAGCCTTAGGGTGGCATCCAAGAACGATGGAAAAGCGGCTGAAAATCTTAGAAAGTTAAAACTTTTTAGGCACTTTTATGTTGTCTTGATTATGTTCTTATATTTCACTAGGTTTGGAGTTGCTATGATTGAAAGTGTAGTAACTTACGTGCATGAATGGGTTAGTGTTGTAGCTACTGAAGGTGCAAGCTTGATGTTCTATATGTTCATATTCTATAATTTTAAGCCAATTGAAAAAAATCCATATTTGGCTATTCACAAAAATGATGACGATGATGAAGACGAAGATGAAGATGAAGAGGAGACTGCATAAGAATCTGTCCATTAAAGTGCAAGTCTCTTTGGCAACATATGTGGACCTGCCATCAAGTAAAATTGTACAATTAATTTTTATTTTATATTTAATTTTTATTTTTTAGACACTCATTAGTGTATGTAGAATTTGAAATTCTTCTAGTACGTCAAGTTCTTATAGAAAATTTTTTTTCATGTTGTGATGCAATTTCTTATCCAAAATTTTACATAACTACTACATGTGCAAAGTTAAGTTATAAAAATCTAGATAGCTGAAAACAATGAAACTGTTGTGTTATATTTTTTAAAATGAAGGGTTCTCAATTGGTTAGCTAATATCTATGGCGTTTGTTTTTAGCATGATTTCTGGTATTCCTAATGGAGTAGAAAAACTTAGGATCAGTTTGAAAAATCTTTGTTAATTAGAATTGGTGTAATTATTAGAATAATATTATATAGGTTGGTAATTATATTATATAAAAATTATGATGATCAATTTATTTGTCACAGTGTAATTACAAGCATACAATTTGCATATCCAAATATTTAACATAGTTAGATTCAATTTGAAAATAAAAATTAAATTGCCAAATTATATTTGAAAAAATATGTGTCTTTAGAAATAATATCAAATTAGGTATTTGAGATACATATTTTCTCTTACAAATATATTAGTTAATACACTTATATATGATTTAACAATTATTATTGGTAATAATTAATATATATTTTAAATTATTAATATTTAAATTTAATTAATTATAAAGTAAAAAATATACATCTTATACGAATATCACACACTACATGTTTGAGAAAAAGATTAGTATTACAGATATAATGTAAAACCATTCAAAGGTTTGACAAAGAAAATAATTTATTAATTCTAACTTAAAAAGTGTCACCATTCAAATCGTCATGACTGGCATCCACACCAACCACCTCGTGGCTGAACCAAGACTTATCATCCAAAGTAATGCCATCATCTAGCAGTTCTAGCCAATTATGGAAACACAACATAATCAGTCTAAGTCTAAAATAAATAAATAAATAAATATACTAGCGGAAGTCTTAATTATTACTACTCCAGAAGCTGAAAGCCATCATTCTAAAACATAAAAAAAAAAAATGTTTTAAAGTAGTAATAGCTAAATTTGATAAATAGTCTTAATGTCTAAATAGATAGACATTAAAAAAAATATCTACGACAGTCCAAACCGAAGTAGCTCAACCTCAGTCTAAAGTAGCATTACTAAATGTAGTGTTACAAGGATCCTTCACATGATTTTTTCCACTTTTTGATCTTTATAGAAGTTAGTGCTTTTCTGTAGTGATCTTAGGTCATTTATGACTTGCTGAGACTGACACTATCTGTCGCCAGGTCGTTTGTTTGGATTTTGCACAAGTTTCTTTCTTTCAGACATTTTAGAACATGGATAGTTGACATAGGCAAAAGTTCAGGTAAGCAACCTCATGATAAAATTATGATAGTTTCATAAGCTCCAGAAGGATTATCTTAGGCTAGGAGAATGTTTGGCTCACTTTTTGAGGCTATCGGTGAGTTTGTGCCAATAGGCATTTCAACCTTTAAGCGTTGACCTAAGTATGACCTTAGTTAACATTCTTGAAAATCATGCCCGGATGAGAATTGCGTCAACATGATTAGCTTCTCAAGTCAACTTTGGTCTAGAATGATTTTTCTTGCATGGCTAGAAACTTCCGAACTTATTTTGAGTCCCCTTGTGGATTTTTGGCTTAAATCGATGTTTGGGCATGGGGCTCACTCTTTATCGAGCCAACCTTTGCTATAGATTTTAACAGCACCATTGAGTCCATGATACTCGACAGGGTAGCATAGTTTGTCTCCGCATGGAGTTCCAAATGAATTTCAAACACACAGTCAGAGAGGTTTCCAATTTTATGAATTAGTTGGTGCCTTGCTGGTGCCCCTTCTTTTACCTTTCACAATCACAGACTTGGTCCCTGTATTCACAAGAACATTGTAACCCTCCATATTTACATACTTAGTTCTTGCGTTCGAGGATATAACTTTAAGGCTACACTCTGTGATCGTGGACCTTGTCTCCATGATGATAGAGAAGGATCTTGGTGGACCTTGATGATTGCAGACCTGGTCCCCGCTTTAGTGTAGGACCCTTCAGTATTACATCCCATCTTTTTTTATGCAAACTCAGCTCATTTTTCAGACTTCAAATTGCAATATCTTGAATTCTAGACCTTCATTTTTCGATGATTTCAGTTGTGTTTTGTCCAGAATTAGCATGGATTAATCGAGGTGTATTCGGGGAAACATGAAGGCCATTGTGAGGAGGTAATTTCCACAGCAAAAGGGGCTGCCAAACTCTTCTTCCTTGACTTTATTGAGGTTTTTATTGCATGTGTTAAATTCTCCCTTTCAAGCCTCACATTATATCCCAAAGTAAAATACAAGATTAATAAGTTATTTGGAATATTTTTAAAGAGTTGATTTCAAAATTTTAATGGCAACGACTATGAATAGTGCATTTTTTTAATCAAAACATCCATATTGATATGGTGATCAATATTTTTGCTAGTGTAGTAGCAATTAGAACTGATTTAAAGGTGGGTAGATCCTGTTTAGTAGGTTTGGAGCATGTGTGATCGGCTTCAAAGTAGGCAACGATCCCTTTTTTTGACTAAGCCTGTAACACCTCTCAAGGGCATTGAAAATGCCCTATGGTGTATTTCTTGAATATCTCAAAATTCGTGCATGAGTTCAAAAATCTGACTTTATATTCTTTTTTAGGGGGCAAAATTATGTAGGAAATGTGTGGCCCTCGATTTTTAGATGACCCGTAGCAAAAAATAATTTTTCACTACGGGATCAGGAAAAGTGAGCATCCGTGACTACTCCGCGACGCGGACTGGGCGCGAATAATTGCAAAGCTTCCTCTATGTTAGGTCTGCCTTGCAGACTAGTTCATTTGGTTCCTTCATTTTTCAGTTTGCTCAAGGGCATTTGGGTAACAACTCAATGCCTATTTAGATGGGAAACCCTCATTCCTTAGTCATTTTCAACCTTAAAGCTCTCTAGAATCTCTCAGATTCCTCTCCAAAACATCATCAAATATTCTATTAAAATTCAAGAATCTCAAGAACTTGCTTCGGATTTCAAGAACCCAATTCAAGCCTCAAGTCCTCCTCAAATCTTTCTTCAAGAAACTCCAAGATTAGGTATGTGGGTCTTTATCCATGGGTCCTTTCACCCATGG
Organism: Solanum medicagineum; assembly: GCA_026153255.1. Lineage (NCBI taxonomy): Eukaryota > Viridiplantae > Streptophyta > Magnoliopsida > Solanales > Solanaceae > Solanum > Solanum medicagineum. Next base: position 12,120,750 of record JAPFFP010000080.1, read on the forward strand.
AGCCCAACTCTCTATTTTTATGAAATTTCATGATTTTAAGGTTAGAAACTTCACGGGTACTTCCTATTATGCATTATATATATGAGTTATGTTTGATTTTATCAAGTATTGATTGAATATGCATGAATATCTATTGAAATCTTATTCCATGAATTGATTTATATCTATTGAAGCTATGCATGATATGGACTATGAAAACTATGAAAGATTGTGAACTTATAAGATGGATTTCATGGTACCCAAATTAAGGTTTTTATTATAATGTTGGTGGATTAATTTACATGACTTTAAAATGATTTGATTCTACTCCTTCTGGTCTTATACTTTTAAATTGCATGATTTTGAGCATGTGTCCATATACCCACCATGTTTGACTAAAGTTACATGACAAGGATTCGTATGTTGATGAAAGACTTGCATGTTTTGCAAGACAAGTATTTTTATGGTAAATTATGGGGTCTTAAGCATGTAATGAACTCATGAAAAGTTTCTATGATTTGCAAGTAATATGTTGAGCCCTTGTTCTATATTTCTATCCTCTTGTAAGTGTATCATGTCAACATGAAGGGGTCAAGAATGATGTTTATTTTACCCTCATGTGCAAACTAAAGCTCACTAATAGGGGATAAACATGTTACAATCTCTACCCTTATGTGAAATGTGATGCCTACTAGAAGGGGTCAAGTCTATGCATTATTTTTACCCTCTAGTACAAGGTATATACCACGTGTAGGGGTCAAGTATATGAATGAACTACTCATGCCAAGTTATCATATTTTTATAAGTCATTCATGTTATGATTAAATTTATGATTATTTCAAGTATTCTGTGGGATTAGACTTTGCACCTAATGAGGCTTAAGGTGGGGGCTCGATCCAAGGGGTCCTTATACAAAGTCTTGGTCTCTTAACTATGTGCCACCATAGGATTATGTTTTTTTCCCTAAATGGGCTTTACTAATGGATCCAACTAGGTCCAGTTACCTATAAAATGTGGGGTCAATTTTGGTTTACCTTGGCAAGTAGACCACCCCTTTATTCAATGTGGAGTGAACATCAGGATTCCAAATAGTAGCTCGCTTGGTCATATATGTCAGTTAGGTCTCCTCCCACATATGTATGTTATGTTATGCAAGTTGATTATCCACATGCATGTTTTAACTCAAACATTGATCATACATGTCTTATTGAACTTATGTCTATTGCTTATGAATATACATCTTGAATATTATGGCTTATGTCCTTGTTGCCTTGCACCCCGCATGCTTAGTATATTCCAAGTACTAGCACATACTTTTTTCCTACGCGATCTCATTATATAGGGACTGAAGCTCCTATCGATCCTCCTCCACGTGGCTAGCTGGATCGTTTGAATATAGCTTTGGGTGAGTCCTCAATTTTGGGGACAATATCGATCTTACTTTCATGCTTTTGCTAAGACTTATCTAATATTTTTGGATGCTTATCTTTGAGGGTGAGCCTGGGAGATGTCATGACCCCCGCTCCATTCGTAGTAGAGGTGTTGTTGGATATGGATATCATATATTGAGTTTGACTCCTACTATGTCTATGTTATTATGAAAGAATTTTCTTAGTCCCTTACTTTCCTTTATGCTCCTTTTATGTTGATGAGGAGATGGAAGTTCCAAGTTCTACTTCCCTTAGACTATATTTTCACTTGCTTGTTGTCTTATTATGCTTCCATAAACAAGGATGTGTAAATGATATGCTAAGAGGCTTGTTTGGGGTCCCTTCGGGTTCCTCATTCGTCGTCTCAAATCTGGGCCCTAGGCTTGGGTCGTTACACAATCCTACTAGGTAATATTGATAATAAATTTTACATGATTTAGGAATGTATATTCATAGTAGTTATTCTCGTTCTATTTCATCTTTTCTTCTTTACTCCTGATTGTGCCTTAGACTAGTATAGTCCTTTGGAGACCCTTAGTTTAGGATTGGGGCCTTGCTTCTTGTATGATTAAGGATGAGTATGTTTTTAATAGTGATATAGGTGAAATTAGACTAGGTTTGAGCATTAGATGATTTGGTATGGACTTTGCTACCCTTGTAACTAGTTGTGGCCTGCAGTAGGGCTTGATCCATATAGTGTGGTTTGAGATAGTACTCGAGACTTTACTGGCTTGCCATAACTATAACCTTGACCTATTTGCACCTAGTCTTGGACTTGAGCTTATGCTTTTGGAGTAAAGCATCGATCTTAGAGATATTTCTCCCTCTACTTGATTTCAAGTCATTTGCGATTCCTCAAATATATATCAAGTTGTACGCTAGTGATACTTTTATTAAATTATGGTTATTCTATGTTATTGGGATCAATGCTTTATTCGTGGAGTAGTTAGACCCCAAGTTCATCCTCTCTACCTTCATAATAGAGGTAGTGGTATGTTTTCCAATCTTCTGTGCCTCTTTTGGATACTGGTGATGGAATTTGGTTGCTCATTCTCTCTTACTTTATGGTACGATCTCGATTCATGCATTGATTCACCATTATCATGCACAAAAGGGAAGTTTTTATGCTAGTAATATAAAATTTGTTTAAAACTCATTTTAATCAGAGTAGTACCACTTGGATCACCTAATTATCAGATTTTGATACATAGGATGCTTTAGCAACATGCTCTATTTTATTTGTGACTACGGAGGCATTTAGGATGAGCTTAGCTTTATGACCTTACTAATGATGCTTATACACCCTTTTTGCATAGTTACAAATACTTATTCCTATATTACCATCGATGGAGATGGTTATAAGACCTGGTTCGGGCCCAGATAGTTTATACAAACTACTTGTATCCTAAATACAAACTACTTGTATCCTAATGGAACACCCTAGCTAAGAGTATCAATGTACCATATGAGGGTATTGAATGAGTCCTATCTTTCTAGCTGGGCTGGTATTGGTCTATACATGCTGATACACATCATTGATGGATTCTTATGTATATTTTTGCATTCACATACACCGCTTGTCCCCAACATATTGATTGTTGTTTAGCACCCTTGATAGTATGAGATGTCGGTTGGGTTATATTTGTTGCTTGTACCAGTTGGTAGAATTGGATTCCTATTGTTGTCATGATCCAAACTAGATCCTAGGTGTAACACGAAAATTAAAACCATGAAGGACCATAACTTAGCCATCTTAGTGTATCATCAAGTATCCATACTGTAATAAAAGCAACAATCGTAAGCTATATAGGGAAAGAGGTATGGGCCTTATATCGAAATCACAAGAAAAAAAACAACTTAGTCCAAAAGAGAGATAATATCATAGACTCTTTACACATTATCAAATCATGTCTCTACTAAACGTAACATAGGCAACACCTATGAACATGTTCCTAGTTCACCCTTAAAGTAATAAAGTGACATAGTCTCAAAATATCAATAGAATCTAAATAATCAAACAAGGATAGAGTATCATTGGCTTGCCCTTGAAGCATGAGAACTCACCATAATATCTTCAATAGCCTTCAAAAGATTGCCTCAAGAAGAAGGAGGAACACTAGACCCTATATTTTTAATAATATAGGTAAAGTATGAATTAGTATGTCGGAATGTACTACGTATGTGAGTAATGCATGATATACATAGATATAAGTACATAAAATATGGATAGCTTGATCCATGAGTCACGAAATGTAAGACCATAATATCATAGGCATGCAGTAAAAGTTGAAGTAAAACATGATCATAAGTTGTGTGGTCTAAACATCAAAGTCATAGAAGGCTTAAAGTAATATAATCATTTCGTTGGAGATTTCTATAACCGACAATAAGACTATGTGAGCAATTACATGGAATTCAATGTAATCCTTACATTGAGAAAAGGCAAGACTACCTTTTAAGGTAGACTCCATCGATATTCATTCATTCATAAGGGTCCAAATATGATCAACTAGTGTAGCCTAAAAATGCAATGGATGGTGACAACATAGTTTTAGACAAGTTGCCACTAGGATTACCTTGGGAAGAAAACCTTTAGCTTCCGGACTGAACCCTACCTCAAGCCTTCTCAGTACTAGGTCAAATCCCACAGAATAGTATATCGTAATATTGTAATCAATTATAATTTAATCATAATTTTGAGTAAGTGAAAACCATCAATCATATAAAAGTAACTCATAAAAATCTTAGGTGACTCATCAATGTGAGAATTGTCCTTATCACATATGAACCCATCATTAGGTTAGAATTATGCTTTCACTCACATTCATTCATTATTCTTTCATTCATGATTCCTTCATTATTAAAAGGACATCATAAAGCATCATTGAATAACTTTTCAATAATCTCGAAAGAAGCATTTATCATTCATGATCAACATTCATCATAGACTAGGGATATGACATAGGTTTAATCTCAAGTCAACTTAAAAATATGCAATTTAACGAAATTATAATTTTAGTAGAAATCATCAAATGAAATTATAATTATAATATCCCACATTTGTCATCATGAACCCTGGAAAGCCTTGTAAAGAATACTTGAAAATCATTATAATCACACAATCAGATAATAATTCATGCATAATTGAATAAATGGACCATAATTGAAGAATAATTCATGGAATTGCATGATAATTGAACAACATCTATTATGCGATCATGAAGCCTAGATAGAATTTGTAGAGATTTCATAATAAGATCATCAATTTCATGCAATTTTCATAAATTCATACTAGGATAGATTAATAATCATAACCTAAACCATGATTGAAGAAATTGAGTAGAAGTTGAGAAGATCCATAAAATACATATTTGATTTAGATGAAAATTTGAGAAATTGAAGGAACTTCGTAGAAGAAAGGATTCCATTGATGAAAATTCACATACGTTGATTGATTGTCTTGAAAACATTGGAAGATTAGTGGAGGAATTAACTTGGTCTTTGATGGAATTTTGGTTGAAGGAGAAGAAATCCTTAAGAGTAATTTTCTAGATAAAATTTTTTTCATAATGTCTGAATTATGGAAGAATATGGTCAATCTGGGGGTTAAAGGGGATTTACAGGATAGGATTTAGTCCCAAAATTCCTCTAGATTCAGCTAATAATGCATAGAGAAAAGTCCAAAGAACTCTCATTTAATATTAAAATTGTATAAAAAATTTTGAGCTATCATACAATAAGTGTGCAATGCGGAGTGAGTTCATCATAGGTCATTTTTTAGTAAATTGAATTTTTGTCAGATTTGGACTTGGAAATAGTTTGAACCACCATGGAGCAGGTGTGTGATGCAGCCCTATCATGGACCCTTCTAATTATTGAAATCTTCAAAAATCTAATTTTGCAATCCACTTGGTCTAAAATTCACAGAGACTATATTTCAAATATTTTACCTTATTGTATCATACCCCAACTTTCAAAATGCTTAGAGTATTATGATATCTTCCCCTTGGGAATATTCATCTTCGAATGACATAAGACTAACTTGAGCAGAGTAGAGTGTGTAACTAGTAGCACAGCATGAATGCACTAATACAACTTTGAAATATTTTTCAAAATTATTTTCATGAGTATGCATGCATGTAATAGGACATAGAGAGATTTACATTTAGGAATTTGGATGTATGAAGCATGAGTAACTAATTACCTTAGGCTTGAGGGGAAGGAATGAGAAAAGAGTATCTTCCATCATGTTTGCTTTTGTTTCCCATGATGCACTCTCAATTTGTTGATTTCACCACCAAACTTTAACGAACACGATTTCCTTGTTTCTCAATCTTTTAACTTGCCGATTAAAAATTTCAATTAAAGCTTCTTCATAGGTCAAATTTTTCTAAATACTCATATTGTCTAACAGTATAACGGTTGGAACACATCTCAAAAGCCTTAGGGTTCCTTAGAATTGATTCCTTGACTAACATATCATCCATTCATTTTTGACAAATTTGAAATGGTATTCTTATTCAAGAGATAAAATTGTGTAGTAAAATAGTCTCCTTTATTTTTTTAAGTCAACTATATCAAATTTTTTTTTTTTTGCATATTTTTGCCCTTTTCAAGAATGTACGCGACCTCTAACATCACAAGGAGGTCCATTTTAGTACAACAGTATCCTACATTTATTCTAAAGAAAAAATTTGAAAAAATTAAACTTCACAAAAAGATGACCTGTGTGGGAGCAAGTTTGCATCATGGACTGGGTTCACTATAGTACAAATTTATTCGAAAATTTTTAGATTTAAATGAGCTCAATTGGGACAAATCCTTGAAACCCTATATATGGGAAAACCTAAAAACTTCCTTCATTTTTTATCCCGATTTCACTCACGAACACTCCCAAATTCCTCTCAAACCCTCCCAAGATTCCTCTTTCATGTTCATCTTAATTTCTAGAATGGAGGGACCATTTCATTTTTGTAGGCTGGTCCGATCTATTGCGCTTGCTCCATTAAAGGACAAGCACCAAGGTGATTCTCAAGCTTTTCAAGACGTTTCTATCTTTCTTAATGCCCTTAAAGTATGTGGGTTTCTTCATCCATATGTCCTTCCACCCATGGAGTCCAATTCCTTTTTAACTAAATCTTTAACTTCTAGACGTTTTTTATGGGTACTTTCAATGATTCTTCATATGCATGATTTAAGTTGAAAATTATCAATTACTAATTTGCATATGCATGAACATTAGCAAGGGTTGATACTATAAATTTATGATATTTAAGCTAAGCTTGTGATGATGCTATGAAGAGTTATGAAAATTTATGGATTTTGAGATGATTTTATGGATTATTTTTAAATGGTTTCAAATGATTAAGTCTAATCTCTCTAGTGCATATTACTCTTGAATCTCACTATTTTATGTCCTTATGCATAAACCCACAATGTTTTGACTAAGGTTATATGATGAAGCATCATATGTTGATGACAGGTTTATTTGCAAGATATGTAAGTCATGAATGATCAAGGGCTAAAGTTTGTTATGATTCCATGGGACTGCTATGAAAATTATGAAAGATTATGAAGCCCTTCTATGATGGTACGATGCTATGATTTTTATGAGCTAAACCTATTATGATATTAGGATATACAACCTTATACATTGTATAATTATAATTATGATTTAAGTATTCTATGGGATATTGACTTAGCATCGAAAGGACCTTGGTAGATTTCCATTATCCCTTAACTACATTACCATCGTAAGTTTGTAATTTGCATATTGCATGATTCACCAAAATGGGTAGGGTTCCCATAAGGTACATGACTGTAAAGACCTGGCCCAACACTGTGAAGTATTGTCCGCTTTGGGGCGTTACGTGTCACCGTCCCCCTCACGCTTTTGTCCCTTTGGGTTTACCC
>JAPFFP010000080.1:12128171-12142492 GCA_026153255.1 Solanum medicagineum
TAAATTTCTCAATATCCAAGACTCACATGTAAAATCAACTTTAAATCATGAACTATTAGTAAAAGTATGGTTTAGGCACCATGGGCGGAAGGACCCAATGGCTCAACACTGTATATCTTAGCTTTTGTGAAGTTCTTGAAGAAGTTGGTGAGATCTTTGAAGAAATCCTTGATATTAGCCTTGAGTTTGGGACTTGAATTTAGGGTTAGAAATGAGTCGAAGTGTTTGGGGAAATATTGAGGAATGTTTTTTGGTGATATGAGGGTGAAATAAGGCTAAGTGTAGGTTAAAATATATTTGGCAAATATTAATTCCAACACTTAGCAAAATCTGGGAGAAATAGGAAAAGACAGTGCAGAAATAATACCTCTCCGCGTCGTGGAGAGGTCGTGGATGCTCTTCGAAAATCGCACCAAGCAAAACTTTATAATTCTATTCCTTTGCTTTAAAATCAAGGTTAAACCTTTTTCACCCTAATTTGCACCCCCTGAACAAGAATATGAAGTTAGATTTTCGAAATTCTAAATGGATTTTTAGATATATGGAAAACAAAATTCCGGACACTTACGAGGAACGTTTTCGGGCACTTTTGGGGTCATTTCAATATCTCCCCCTTGGGAACATTGGTCCCTGAATGTAGAAGAGATGCACAAGACAATAATAATCATGAACAAATCGGCCCCAACATGAATTCAACATTACATTTAAACATCACTTTCAAAATCCCATTATAAGTGTGAAATCATCATAAATTGCCAACTTAAACTTGAATGCACATGAATGACATAGGGGCTGGACTGTAAGGCTTGAAATCACATAGGGTACTTAGAATTAGTACCTTAGGGTTGAGTAGAGTGGAAGAGATAAGGGTACCGCTTTTGCATGTCCGCTTTAGCCTCCCATGTAGCACCTTCGACTTGTTGGTTCTTCCAAAGGACCTTAACGGATACTACCTCTTTTTTTCTCAATCTCTTTACTTGCCTAACAATAATCTGAACCAGAACCTCCTCAAAGCTTAAGTTTTCCTCAAAAACACCCACAACATCAAGAGGCAGAATGGCATTAGGATCGCCAACACATTTCTCAACATGGAGACATGGAATATCGGATGAACCAAATTCATCTCACTAGGCAACCTCAACTCATAAGCCGCCTTAGCAACCTTATTTATCATCTCATAAGGACCAACATACCTAGGAATCAATTTCCATTTCTTACCAAAATAAACCACACCTTTCATTGGAGAAACCTTCAAATAAACCCAACCACCCACATGGAATTCTAGGTCTCTTCTTCTTACATCGGCATAGGATTTTTGACGACTTTGGGCTGTCCTCAATCTTTCCCTAGTCACATCCATAACTAGATCCAGTCCCACTAAATCCACCTCTCTAACCTCAAACCAACCACCGGTGATCTACAACGTCTCCCGTAAAGAGCCTCAAAAGGAGCCATACCGATGCTAAAGTAATAACTATTGGTGTGGTGATCTACAACGTCTCCCGTAAAGAGCCTCAAAAGGAGCCATACCGATGCTAAAGTAATAACTATTGGTGTAGGCAAACTCAATCAATGGAAGATGGTCATCCCAACTACCCTTAAGCTCCAAGACACAATCCCTAAGCATATCTTCAATTTTTTGAATTGTCCTTTCGGCTTGGCCATCCATTTGACGATGTAAGCTCGTACTTAGGTGAACTTTGGTACCAAGACCCCTTTGAAAAGATCTCCAAAATTGTGAAGTACATTGTGCACCATGATCCGATATAATGGATAAGGGAACCCCATGCAGCCTCACTAACTCATGGAGTTACAACCTTACATACTCCTCAGCCCCATATATAGTCATAACCAGTAAAAACTGAGCTGATTTTGTCATTCTATCAACCACCACCAAAATGGAATCAAAACTTTTTCTAGTCTTGGGCAACCCAACAACGAAATCTATATTAATTACCTCCTACTTCCAAGTAGCAATCTCTATGTCTTGAGTTAGGCCACCCGGCCTTTGATGTTCGGCTTTGAGCTGTTGACAACTATGGAAACCAGAAACAAATTTGGCAATATCTCTTCATGCCTCCCCACCACTACACCTCCCTCAAGTCTCTATACATTTTGGTGGAGCCGGGGTATATTGAATAAGAGGAATTATGGGCTTCATCAAGAATTTTCTCCCTCAAACCATCAACACATGGCACACACAACCTACCTTAGTATCTAAGGGCCCCATCTCCCCCTTGGGAGAAAACCTCTATTTTTCCCTCTTTCACCAAGGCTTTCACTTCAAGTAAGGAGGAGTCTAGATCTTGTTTTTCTATCACCTTATCAACCAAAGAAGATTTAGTACCATCAACCACAACAACACCATCACCCACATCTTCCAACCTCACCCCCAATCTAGCCAACCTATGCACCTCCCTAGCCATCTCCCTTTCACCACCATCCACATGAGTGAGGCTACCCAAGGACACCCGACTCAAAGCATCCACCACAACATTTGGCTTACCCAGATGGTAATTCAGACTCATGTCATAATCCTTAATGATTCAAGCCACCTTCTTTGTCTCAAGTTAAGATCTTTTTGAATGAAGATATATTGAAGGCTCTTACGATCGGTGAAGACATCAACATGCACCCTATACAAGTAATGACGCCAAATCTTTAATATAAACACCACGGCGGCCAATTCAAGATCATGGGTAGGGTAGTTCTTTTCATGCACTTTGAGTTGCCTAGAAGCATAGGCTATGACCTTACCATTTGCATTAATACACAACTCAAACCAACTAAACCCTCAAGCCCATCTAGTAGAGACAATATAGAAGTGGACACAAGTCTATCTTTCAATGCTTGGGAGCTTTTCTCACATTCATCTGTTCACACAAACTTCACCTTCTTTTGAGTCAATATAGTCATTGGAGAAGCAATAAAGGAGAACCCATTCACAAACCTTCTATAGTAACCCGCAAGGGCCAAGAAACGCCTAATATCCAATGGGGTCACTGGTCTAGACCAATTCCTAATCACATCAGCTTTCTTATAATCCACTTTTATGCCATCCCCCGACACCACATGAGCCAAGAATGCAACCTCCTTCAATAAAAATTCACACTTATTATATTTAGCATACAATCTCTCCTCCCTTAAGCTTTGCAACACAACCCTCAAATGACCCATATGCTCTTCTCTACTATGTGAATAAATCAAAATATCATCAATGAAGACCACAACAAAGGAATCAAGGTAGGGCTTGAAGATTCTATTCATTAGGTCCATGAAGATGGCCGTGCATTAGTCAACCCAAAGGACATCACCACAAATTCATAATGCCAATATCTAGTCCGAAAGGTCGTCTTGGGAATATCACACTCCCTCCCCCTCACTTGATGGTACCTGGATCGAAGATCAATCTCAGAGGAAAAACTGGCCCCTTGTAATTGGTCAAACAAGTCATCAATCCTTGGAAGAGGATATCTATTCTTTATAGTGACCCTATTGAGTTGCCAGTAGTCAATACACATTCTAGTGACCCATTTTTATTCTTTACAAACAACATTGGTTCACCCAAGGAGATTGGATAGGTCTAATAAATCCCTTCTCCAACAAATCCTTCAATTGCTCCTTTAACTCCTTCAACTCTGCCGAGGCCATACGGTAAGGGGTAATGGAGATAGGTTGGGTGTCGGGAAGGAGATCTATATTGAAATGTACCTCCCTTTCGGGAGGGACACCGGGAAGGTCATTTAGGAAGACATCAACAAACTCATTCATAGCCAGAACCGACTCAATGGAAGGGACTTTGGGCTCCACATCTTTGACCCTCACAAGATGATACAAACATCGCTTGCAAATCAACCTATGGTCTTTAATGCATGAAATGAACCTACCCCTTACTACAATATCGTGACTTTTCACTCAAGGACGGTTCATTTGGAAATTGAAACTTGACCCTACGAGCTCTACAATCAATAGAAGCATAGTATGCATGCAACTAATCCATCCCAAGAATAACATCAAAATCAACCATAGCTAATTCAACAAAATCACTAGGTAGGATTTTATGCAATATACAAGCCGAAAAATTCCTATACGCCTTCCTAGCAACAATGGATGCACCAATAGGAGTAGACACTTCATATGACTAATGCAATAACTCCGACTCAGCATGGAACTTTTTAGAAACAAAGGGGGTAACAAAGGAAATGGTGGCACCAGGATCAATCAAAGCATATACATCAAGATCAAATATTTTCAACATACTGGCTACAACATTGGGGACCTCACCGACCCCTTGCCTCCCATGTAGAGCATAAAAGCGAGTGTGCCTTAGGGCACCACCTTGAGGACCACCTCTACCCAATGGAACCACATTTACACCCCGAACCTTTCCACGGTTTCTTGGACAATCTACTTTCTTCTGGCCAAGCTCCCCACATTCAAAGCATGCATTGGAACCTTTCAAGCATGGACCCGTTTGACTCCCTCCACATCTAGCACACACGTCATTAGGAGCCATCCCAACATCACCTTGAGGCCTAGGGAAGTCATTGGCAAACCCCCTATTAGTAGCATGAGGAGGGCTTTGTGCTTGAGGAAGTTTAACACCCTTGGGAAACTTGCCTTAAAATTGGTCCCTCTTGGCCTCATGGCCCCTCCTCTTTCTCAACTTTTCCTCTTCCATTTTCTCGGAATATGTCATCAACCGAGATAAGTCAATGTCACTAATAAGCATTACGGACCGGCACTCTTCACTTACCAAATCGGAGACCCCCATAACAAACTTGTTCATCCTTGACCTAGAATTGGCCACCAAATGAGGAGCATAATTTTAGAGTTAATTAAATTTGAGAGAATATTCCCTCACACTCATACCACCTTGTTTTACATTCATAAACTCAACCAACTTTACTTCCCTAAGCTCAGGAGGAAAGAACAATTTAAGGAAGGCCAACTTGAATTCCTCCCAAAGCACCACATAGACATTACCTTTCTCACTTTACCATTGATCAAACCAAATTTGGGCCACCCCCTTGATTTGGTACGCCTCCAACTCCGCTTTGTCATTTGGCCCCACACCAATAATAGATAAGATTTTGTAGATTCATTAATAAACTCTTGTGGATCTTCATCCATCTATGACTAGTGGAAAATCGGAGGATTCATCCTCATGAATCCCTTACCCTAGCTCCCGGGGTAGTAGCATGAGGGGTTTGGGCCCCTTGTTGGACTTGATTGGCCACCACTTGGGCAAGCATAGTAAGAGCATCCCGGAGCTCACCTTTCTTAGGTTGCTCCTCTGGAGTTTGGGCCCGTCTTCCTCTTGTATTCAGCATGATCTAGCATCGGAAAGAACAATTGTTAGGGGTCAAATACTTATCGTAACCCTATAGCACGACTTAGGACATGAAGAAGCAAAACATTTCCTAAAACGTCTCATAGCCTCCTATTCATAGTCATGGCGCACTTCATAACCATGAATAAGATTCTAATAGACACGATGTGTTGGATTACGAGAATCTATCAACCTAGATGTGACACGGCGAATGGGGAACCCGAAGGGACCCCAAATAAGCCTCTTAGCATGTCTTCGCACATCCTTGGTTTCAGAAGCACACAAGACATATACGAATAAGAGTAAGGGCAACGGGACTAAGAGAAAAAAAACTTGCATCAATATCTAAGTCCAAAGTCTAGAGTCAAGCTCATACATAGTACACACCTTGTCCAACATACACCTCTAAAACATAGAAAGAGTGGGGGCCAAGACAAAGTAACCGGGCTCACCCTCATAGTCAAAGATAACACAAGATAGAGTCTCAATACATAGATAATAGATAAAAGGCATAAATGGGGACTTACCAACAAGCTTGGAATAACACCGCCTAGCCACGTGGAGGAGGAGGATGATCAACTCGGGCTCTGGTTCCTACATGGTGATATCATGTAGGCAAGAGTATGCTTTAGTACGTTTGAATGTACTAAGTATGCGGGATGCAATATAGCAAGAGACAGGCATCATAATTCAAAATACAAAACGATAGACAATAAGCATATTACAGCAAGATGGCATGTGTGATCAATGCATAAGTAAATCATGGTTAAGTATATCATGCTCATATAGAATATCATATGTGAAGAATGAGACCAAGCAAGCAATCCAAGGTATAAACCCCTTGGTGGCATATGATGGCTGCACCCCACCATCCATGGTGACAAGGTATAAACCCTTCACATGGTTGATGATGGTCACCACCCCAAACATCCATGGTGACGAAGTATAAACCCTTCGCATGGTTACCCAGGCTTTTTTCCTGCCAGATCAGGCATGGTCTATGCAACACTTTATATAGGATTCACCATAGGCTCTAATGCAATAACTCATGTAGGAATAAACATATACATAAGCTCATTTCATCATAATAACATTATTCATATCATATCTCATGCTTTGGACCTTCAATTCCTCAAGAAACCATAACCGTACATTTTATTAAACACCTAGGGGTAAAAGAGCATGCAATTTAGAGATGAAATCATGCGAGAAATTCAGTGGTATAGCCTTTAATCAACACCTTGCATTACCCCCAAGACATTCATATCAAAATGCCTCATCAAATCCAACATCAGATCCAAGATTTGAAGCTCAAAGCATGATAAAACTACCAGACTTTCATAAACTAAAATCACTGTACAGTAAATTTCTCAATATTCAAGATCCACATGAAAAAGCAAATTTAAATCATCAATTATTAGTAAAAAGAGGGTTTAGGCACCATGGGTTGAAGGACCCAATGGCTCAACACCACATACCTTAGCTTTTGTGATTTTCTTGAAGAAGATCTTAATGGAGATTTGAAGCTGGGGTGAGATCCTTGAAGAAATCCTTAAGATTGTCCTTTAGGTTTGTTCCTCATTCACTATTCATTAATAATGGCAACTCCTTACTCATGTATTATGTTCTATATAAGCATGGTTTACTACAAACATCTTCCATGCATGCCATATCGTTATATGCTACTCATTGCCTATGCTTATGCATTTTAATTATGTTACTTATCTTTTGTTGCATTGCATCTTACTTATTTAGTACATTCAAACTTACTAACACATACTCTATGCCTACATGATGTCACCATGTAGGAACCAGCGGCCCATTTGAGCATCCTCCTCCATGTGACTAGTAAGATTTCTCCCAAGTTTGTTGGTAAGTCCTCCATTCCGAGGACGATATTTATGATATCATATTATGAATAAATACTATATTTCTTTTATGTATGTAATGCTATGAGGGTGAGTTCAATTGCTTGTCTTGGCCCCCGTTAAGTTCTATGGTTAGACGTGTTGTTGGACATGTTATGTATCTATGTTGTGAGCCTTGACTCTGTTATTCTTGATATTTATGTTATGAAGTTTCCCCTTATTCCCTTTTGCCCTTATTTCTAATCTATAATGTCATTTACTTTCTTCCGCGACCAAGGATGTGTCATGATATGTTAAGAGGATTGTTTGGGGTTCCCTTCGTGTTCCCTATTCGCGGTGTCATATCTAGGCCCTAGGCTTGGGTCATAAAAAGGTCTAAGTGTCAAAAGTTCCTGGAAGTATCTTTATAAGACATTCAAATAATAAGTTTGCCCAGTATGTATGTCATGCCTTCACATCAAATATAATCAAGTATCAAGAAGGGTCAAGGCCCTGTATCAAGAAGGCTAAAACCCAATAATTAAGAGAACTAAGAACCATATTAAGAGTGACTATCTAGTCCGTGCTAAAAATGGACCTCTTCCATACTAAGGGTGAACCTAAAACCCATAGTCAGTCAAGATGGTAATTGATCTGAACAAGAGGCATGCCGAATGTGACCAACTCACAACCACAAGAAGGACAAAGTCCATGAGGATGTCTAGTGAACAGGCAATTCAAACAAATGGGAGAATTAAGCGAGTTCCTTGCAAGTCTCAACATATATAAATGTTGCCAGATTAAATGACAAGAACATAGCAAAGATACTAATATAACATTCCAATGTACCAGCAGGTAGCAAAAGCATAAGAACAAGTTTTTACACGAACCTGAACCCTTTTAGCACGACGCTGATCCTACTGAGTTCAAGTCATGGATCAATATGACATCAATTTCTTTAATCAATTTTCTTAAGATTATACAAGAGTTTGAGCACCTTAATACTCATTTAAATGCTCATATAACATTTTCAACAAGTAAAAAACTAACAAGATAGATACCAAAAGTGAGCCTCATTTGTGTAAATCACACTCTTCTGGGAAGCTAGACTGTCTTGCATCGCAAGTAGATTTTGAATTGTTAAATGAAAAAATTAGGATTTTCAGTCTACATGAAAACTGTAGGTATATGAATATAGGTTGCAAAAAATTAATAATCACTTCAAAGTACCCTTTGTACATGAATCTGTGTCGAAACACTAGCAGCAGAACCCCTAGGGATTCCTATGTCAAAAATCTGGACAGAACTTGTCCTAAATTGCGTCCACTATTTTGAATCCATAACTAGAAAATTAGCTTCCAATATACGCATAAGAGTTATAGTTACATATCTTAGGGTTGTAAAGAACTAAGAGCTATTGTAAAATATAGCTCACACATCAAGATATGATTAAAATACTAATAGCAGTACATAGAAGGCTTCTCAGACAGAAAAACTGGCTAGAACTTTCACTAAGTTTCGTCCCCTTCTTCAGTGCATACAAGAAAATTCGAAATTCAACATTAACATAAATTGTAAATATGTGAATTATCTTTCCAAAATATATTTACACACTACAAGCGCAGCTATATACCATGACATATTTTTTTGCAATTACTAAACATTACAAAATTTCAAAATAGAATTTTGCTATTTACCAAAGGGTAGGGGTTTCTGGATTTTTGCTCAAAGGAACTGTTTATTTTCATGCATATTGTCAAATGTACAGCTATGAAGGAGTTTATAAGGTGTTATAAGGTCTTGGAACTGACTTACCTTGGCAAAATATATATTATTCTAGAAGTAAATTAAAAAAAAGGGGCTACCCTAAAGGTGGCTGCCCAAATTTCTTTTTTTTATTCCTTATTTGTTTCCTCACACAAGACTTGTGTAACATATAAAATTACATTAAAGTAAATAAATTGCACTAGCATCCTTCCCTAACTCTTTTCAATGATTCAATAAAATCAGTTTCTCTAACGATACAAATTCAAGTCAAAAAAAGTTGTGAAGTAGGGGTTGATTTTATCTCAAGGGAGTACCTTTCTGAAAGTGAATACATTATTTAATTATAAGGGCACTACAAATCTCCCTCCCCCTCCCCCCCCCCCTTCCAAAGAAATTTCATCTCAAAATTTACCTTATGCTAGTCCCGGAATAAGTGCGGATATTGGGTCCTCAAATCTTCTTCTCTCTCCCAGGTGACTTCTTCTTCAAAACAGCTCCTCCAAAGTACCTTTACTAAGGGATTTTTCTTGTCCCTAAGTTCCTTTATTCCCCGAGCTTGAATATGGATAGGTTCATTGTCATACATCAAGTATTGATTAACCTCAATAGATTCAACTGGTAGGACATGAGAGGGTTCAGAACGATATCTTCTGAGCATTGACACATGGAAGACATTGTGGATCTTTTCCAACTCAGGTGGTAATGCTTATTTATATGCAACTGGTCCTACTCTTTCAAGTACCTCATAGGGTCCGATAAATCGGGGACTAAGTTTTCCCTTTCGACCAAATCTCATAATCTTCTTCCATGGAGATACCTCTAAGAATACCTTACCACCAACTTGATACTCGATATCATGCCTTTTAATATCAGCATATGATTTATGCCTATCCGAAGCAATCTTCAGAGGATCCTAGATCACCTTTACCTTGTCTGCTTTTGCTGCACAATTTCAGGACCAGTAAGTTTTCTTTCACCCATGTTACTCCAACAAAGAGCAGTCTAAAATTTTCTTCCATATAAGGCTTCATAAGGAGGCATCCCAATACATGATTGGTAGCTATTATTGTAAGAAAATTCTACTAAATCCAAATGTTTGTCCCAACTACCCTCAAACTCCATGATGTATGCTCTCCAAAATTTGTATCACTCTTTGTGACTGACTGCCTGTCTAAGGATGAAATGAGGTGCTAAAATTTAACTTGGTACCCAAGGCCTCTTGTAAGCTAGACCAAAATCTAAATGTAAACTTTGGGTCTCTATCGGAGACAATAGAGATGGGGATTCTGTGCAGCCTTACAATCTCATTAATGTATAGTTCTACTAACCTCTCAGGTGAATAATCCATCCTGATTATTAAGAAATGAGTACTCTTCGTTAATCTATTCATTATCACCCATATTGCATCATGGTTCTTTGAGTGCAAGGAAGTCCAGAAACAAAGTCCATTGTAATTCTCTCCCGTTTCAATTTTGGCATCGGCAAGGGTTGGAGTAGCCCAACTGGAACTTGATGTTCTACTTTTACATGTTGACAAACCAAAAAATTTTAAATGTACTCTGCAATGTCTTTCTTCATACCATTCCACCAATAGTGTTTTTTAAGGGTCTAGTACATTTTCGTACCTTCAGGGTGCATGGCATATGATGAAGTATGTGTTCATTAAAGATTTCACTTTTTAAATCTTTCATCATTAGGGACACACAACCTATTTTGATAAGATAAGACACCATCCTCTGTTAATTAAAAATCATGCTTTTCTCCATCTTGAACTTTTTTGGTCAGCTTCACGAGTTTCTCATCTAACTTTTGTGCTTCTCTAACTTGCTTAAGCAATACAGATTTAACTTGCAGTTGGGAAAAAATAGGGCCAGATGAATGAAGTGCAATACGGACATTCATGGCTCTTAACACAAGAAGCAAAGACAATGGACTCAAGGATAGTCTTGCAAAAGACTTGCGACTTAAGGCATCTGCAACCACATTAGTTTTTCCTAGATGATAATCAATTGCGCAATCATAATCCTTAATAACCTCAAGCTATCTACGTTGTCTTAAGTTCAGCTCCTTTTGTGTACCCAAGTATTTTAAGCTTTTATGATTAGCGAATATGTAACATTTTTCTTCATACAAATAATGTCTCTATATCTTTAAGGTAGATATTATAGCAGCGAGTTCGAGATCATGAGTAGGACAATTCAATTCATGTGGTTTTAATTTTCGAGAGGCATAAGAAATAACTTTCTCTTCTTGCATCAGAACACACCATAGACCATGTTGAGATGCTTCACTATATATCACATACTCCTTCCCCTCCATTGGTAGAGTAAGTACAAAAGCTCGCATCAACAAGGATTTAAGAGCTTCAAAGCTCTCTTGGCATTTCTCACTCCAAATAAACTTTTCCTCTTACTTCAATAGTTTGGTCAAAGGGGAGGCTATAATAGATAAGCCTTTCACGTACCTCCTATAGTATCCCGCCAAGCCTAGAAAGCTTCTTTCTTCAGTTGGATTTTTGGGAGGTTTCCATTCAAAAATTGCTTAGATTTTACTAGGATCCGCCTTTACACCTTTGGCTGGACACGATGTGCCCCAAAAAGGTCACTTCATTTAGCCAAAATTCACAATTGGAAAAAGTTCTTTCTCTTTTAAATTCCCAAAACAATTCGGAGGTGCTTATCATGATCTTCACTACCCTCGGAATATACTAAAATATCCTCTATAAGAACTACCACAAATTGATCTACATATGGCTTGAATATTCTATTCATTAGATCCGTGAATATCGTAGGAGCATTATCAATTCGAATGGCAAAACTAAAAAATCATAATGACCATACTGAGTTTTAAAAGTAGTTTTAGGAATATGTTTCTCTCTAACGCTCAGTTGGTGATACCAAGACATCAAATTGATCTTTGAGAATAAATTAGCACCCCTCAACTGATCAAATAAATCATTAATCCTTGGCAGTGGATATCTATTCTTGACAGTTATTTTGTTGAGTTGTTTGTAATCAACACACAATCTAAGAGCTCTATCCTTCTTCTTTACACATAAACCAGGGGCTCTCCAACGAGAAACACTGGGATCGATAAAACCCTTCTTAAGAAGTTCTTTCAACTGACTTTTCAACTCTTTTAGTTCTACTGGAGCCATCCTATAAGGAGTAATGGAAATAGGAGTAGATTCGGGAATAAGTTTGATAGGAAATTCAATTTCCCTTTCAGGGGGTAACCCAGGAAGCTTTTTTGGAGACTTCTAGAAACTTGCACATAGTAGGTATATCTTCAAGACTAGGATCTCCAAGAGTGTATCAACTATGTGAGCAAGAAACACATCACAATCTTGCCGAATCATCTTTCTTGCCAAGACCACAAAAATAATATTAGATATCAATTATCTTTCACCTTGTACAATGATAGGAGAAAATGCAAGGTCCTTAAAAGTCACATGTTTTGATCTACAATCCACTACTGCATGATATTTATAAAGCCAATCCATCCTAACAATAATATCAGAATCTTGGAAAGGCATTTTAATTAAATCAACCGAGAAAACTAGGTCTTTGATGATGAAGGGACAAGCTCAGTAAATTGGATTACAAACAACTCTGTAGCCCAAGGGACTTTCAACTAGCACATTATATTCAAGCCTCATGGATTTCATATTTTTAGGAAGAACAAGTGATGAATAAATATAAGAATATGTAGAACTAGGATCAAACAATGTAAACTCACATAAACCAAATAAGTAAAAAATTTACCAACAACCACGTCTTAATCATGTTGATCATCCCTCTGTTTCATAGCATAAGCTCTTGAAGTAGCCCTTGGCCCACTAGGTTGATTTGCTCCACTTGCTTCTTCCATTTGGTTATTTTTTTGGTCTTGCACTCCTATTAGTTTGAGGGGGAGTAGTAGAAGGCTTCTGAACCAAGCTTTCAGTGTGCAAGGAAAGAACATATTAAGGACAATCCGTCAGTTTATGATCAAAGTTGTCATAGTTAAAACGCACACCAGAAGCTCTCTTGGAAACACCATAGTAATTCTTCCCATATTGGTCATACATAGGAACACGAGTCCTGCCTTAGCTATTATTTGGAGTGCTAACTGTAGAAAAATCTGATCTGCTTTGCTTGGGTTGAGATGACCTGTTAATTCCACTAGCCTTAGAATCATAAAACCTTCCTCTTTTTTATGGACCTCTGAAATCTGATCTAGGTTTCTGGGTTTTTTTCATGTCTACTAGCTTTTTCCTTATCAATTCTTCCCCAGGTAAAACTAAATTACATAACTTCTCATGTTACAAGATTGCCACATTCTTTCTAATGGAATCATTCAGACCATCTTCAAATCTCCTACACTTATCTTTGTCCTCTTTAATAATATCTCCAACATAATGAGAAAGTCTTAGGAACTTTTGTTGATATTCAGCAATAGACATGTTTCGCTGCCTCAGACTTAAAATCTCCTTTTTGTTAGCATCACAGTAGGCAAGTGGAACATACTTCATAGCGGAACTCCAAAACAAAATCATACCAAGTAAGAACTGGAGGTTTTACCTTGGAATTTGGAGCACTTACCCACAAATCATAAGCATCCTTATGTAATAGTGAGATAGCATTCTTAAATTTTGCAACATCTGAACACTCCAATTGCTCAAACACCCTCTCCATGTGTTCCAGCTATTGTTCAGCATCAGTGGGATCAACAATACCTTCAAATTCTTCTCCACCCATTTTCTTCATTGTCTCAAAGTTTACCCCATTAGGATTGTGCATCACTTTACCCATGTGGTGGAAGAATTCAACAAATTATTGGAAAGTAGGATACGTAACTTGAGTACTATAGCTCATATGAGGATGTGGGATAGGTCTCACACCCTGTTGGTTTCCCACTTCAGACCCACTAGTATGGGTGATGAGTGGATTCGAGAGATGTTCGCCAACCCCTTCTAGTGTAAGAGGTTGGGAATACGAGTTATCCAATCTTTCCTGTGTTGCCTCCATAGGTCTATTAGAGGAAAGGCCATAATTTGATTCCTTCAAAAGGAAAGATCATATTGCATTAGGGACATATACATGATGCATATGCACTCTACAACCACTAAAATAGTATTAATCATGTAAATAAGCAAATGACATAGCTCGGATATTTTACAAAATAGAAAAGTATACAAGTAATTCACATCAAAAGTCCACTCCTGGAATCACAAGCCTAGGCTCTAATACCAACACTTGTCGCAACCCTCGTGGGAGAATGCCACTTTTCTATGATCTGGGCTAACCTAATACTTGCTAAAATATTAAAAGTTTAATAGGCAACATATTAATTATGATTTAATAATGAATCCAAAATAGTTATAGGTCTGGGAT
>JAPFFP010000080.1:12149529-12160747 GCA_026153255.1 Solanum medicagineum
TTGTTTTTCCCACCCCCCCCCCCCCCACATATATATATATATATATATATATATATATATATATATATATATATATGAGAGAATTCATCTCATTATTATGATATAAATGGTGGAATACATTATCTCGAAATTAACTAATACCCCTAATCAAACACAAGATGAAATAATCCAGAATTTTATTCTGAGTTTATCATCCTTATCCTAGGAACCAAATGACCCCATAAAGTACTCTATTAGCTCAATAATCTTAAAGATTATTAGCTACGGATCAACAAAATCGAACCAAACTGCAAACTGAGTGAATCCACTCCATCTAGTTAAAGGTCCCTAAGCACAAATCTTTTTCTACACTACACACCATCTTGAATGAGGTTTGAGTGCTTAGAAGACTTACCGGAAGGTAGAAAGCATATGACAACGGACTATATCGCCAACAATGGTCGGAGGTATATTGATCTATTATTCCGCTGCGCTATTGCTTTATGTTTCCTTACAAACCCTTCCTTGCTTATATTAATTAGCTTCTAATTCATTAAAATGTGTCTAAGACATCAAATCAAACAAACATAAGCTCAGTCATTAAGATCAATGCTCGAAAAGATTAAAAAAGTGTTAAAATATGAAACAAATAATGGCTGTGTGTGTGTGTCTGTTTTAGGTTGAACATCAATCAATTTTACATTTTAATTTATTTTTTCAAGATAATTGTTCTGTTAGTGTTCTTTAGCTCTTGTAATTGTGGAATTTTAGCTAGCAGTTACATAATTAGTAATACATCGCAAAAACGATAAAAGAGATTGATTTTACAACTTTTCGTCCTAAAGTAAAATCATATACTAAAGAAGTCCAAATAGTTGTAGATAAATTGTTGAAAGGACCAAACAAAAAGAAGTGAAATGCAATATGCTTTGCCACCATATTCTTTTGGATGATATTCAGAAATGTGCAAATGATATTGAAAAAAGAAAGATAAATAGTGGATAATATTTGTCATTCTTTCTGAAATTTTAGTGTGTCACCATTAATATGTAGCTATTGTAAATTGCTTTAAAAGTTGAGAGACTTGGACTTCACCCTTAAGGTCATACATGCAACAAGGTGTTATGTTCATAAATTAAAACGTTACTAGCACATAATTGATTATGAACTCTGCAAAATGGATTTCCAATTTACAATACTTATATGAATGATGAAAAAAACACAACTTATTAAATAGTTATTTGGATAATATTTTGTTCTAAATGAACAATAAAACAGATGATATAAAGTAAAGTTCAACATAAGTAATTGAAAGTTGTAAGATGCGTTTGGACAAGTTTGTTGAAGTTGAAAAATTGTAAGTGAAAAGAATTACTTCTCTTTGAGATATTTCTCAGAGCAATCATGATTATTTAAAGATTTGACATATAATAAGGCAAAATAGTTATAAGTTTTTTAATTATGATTGGTAGCTATATGTTAGAGGGAGGAGAGAGGTGAGCGAGATTGAGAGAGAGGGTAGAGAAGGAGATAGACGAATTGTATTTGTATATTTGTTGGATAATTTTATACATGTAACTAGTATGTATATGTATCAATAATAGTATTTGTATATCTGTTGGATAATTGTATACAAGTAATTAGTATAATAGTATTAATGAATCAGTTTGTATCCAAACACAATGTGTATTAATGGATAAATTGCATCACCGAATATAATTATATCAATGTTGTATTAAGTTCAATATTTATATTGGTATCATTTATATCAATGTCGTATCAATTATATTAATAAAGACAATTTGTATCCAAATACAATTCTATCAAGTTCAACATTTGTATTTATATGATTGTTTGTTATCATTTAAATCTTATCAATGTTATATCAATGAATACATGTGTATTTGTATTTTGTATCATTGAATATGATCTGTATAGTTGATACTATCATGTGTATTTGTATAATTTATTGTTATCATTTATATATATAAACGACTATTAACATTTGTCTATGTATAACTGATTGTTGTAATTTGTATTTATATTAGAGAGATAAGCAAAAAGAGACGAGGAGGGGGGAGGGGGTTGGGAGGGCAAGGAGAGTAGAGAGGCAAAAGAGAGAGGAAGAGATGAAAGAGAAAATAGCATTAAAATCCAAATTATAGCTACAAATTATAATTATTTCAAGTTATAGTGATGTATTATAAATAATATTTGAAGCTTAAAATGGACCAAGACTTGTTCTTTCCTTTATGTTTTCTTGTTAACACTTTCATCTTGGTGATTCATTAAATTAATTACCAAGATTAAGACAATTTTTGTGGGGTTCCTTTTTTTCCACGTTTAAAGTGTAAGGATATTGAGCAGAAGTGTAAACCATGAATTGGCATTGCACCTTTCAACACCCCATCAAAAATAAGAAGAGAATCTTTAAATTGTTCATGTCAAATCACAAATTTTGTGGATACATACTCTTTGGAAGTAAAAATGAGTCACATGCAAGATTCTTTTTCAAAGCTTGTACGGTCATTATCCCACGCTGTTAGCTAATGGTCCATAAGACAAGGTTCCCAGTGATTCCCTTTTGTCAAAATGAATTATGGACCATTCTTGCTTGTCAGATACGACCAATTTGGTTTTTTATTTATATGGTTGCAAAAGAGTTAAGATTTTGGATGGTCCGCTATGTTTGTTTTGAGGCCCAAAGGAAAGGCCGTAAATTTACAATCACTCTATTCATCAACTTGCAAATCTACCACGTGTGAACATATGCATTTATTCTCCAATCTTGGGCTCCACCACATAGGGTTTGTACGTTTTCAGAAAAATCTATTCATTTAATAACATTTTACCTTACAATGATTGGTGAAATGAAAAGACAAATATGACGATTTTCAATTAGACAAAAATGTGACAATGACAATAGCAACGTTCATTTGGCGTGTAAATCTCTCTTTACTCAGGTTTAAATTCTTCAAAATATCTCTAACCAGAACATTATCTCTAACAAAATCAATGACTCATAATTATCATATTTAAGCACCAATTTACACTTCAATTCAAAACAAAAATTCAGTTCATGGTCACCTTACCACTATACTGACATCTTCATACATATCATTTCACCAGTGCTACAAGAAACAAGAAAAACAAAGTAATCAAGGTTTATCACAATGCCTTTTTGTCTGGCGTTATTTTTAGGACGAGATGAGCAAGAACAAAAACAAGCTCATCGTAACTATGTTTAATCTGTACAGCTATATATGATTTGGGTTCCAAGTCTAGCTTTGACAAACAGCAGGGAGTTTGGCTCTACTTAGTCCCAAAATCCATTACAAATTTACAATAGCCTGGTCCAGGATCCCAAGAATGGGAAAACAGCAATTAGCAGTCTCAATACAAATGGAGTTTCTCTCCTTCCGATTCTCTTGCTCAATTTTCCATCGCTCCATTGTTTTGGTTCAGCCGATCTTTGATTAAGGGGCTTTTCCTGTGGTCCTTCCATCCCATCATTGTCTAGTTCATCCCAACCACCAAAATTTAGAGCGCTTCGTGACTTTTTCCTATCTGGTGCACCATTTGAGGACTGATAATCTCCAACTCCCTTGCCATTTCGAGTATTTTCTCCTTTTCCCATTCTTATTCCAGGGTTGCCCACTGCTCTAGCATAACGTCTTTTCTTTTTCTTGTACTTGGATTGTGGGCCTTCATTGGACCATCCCCAGATGGCATCCATCACTAATGAAAGAGCTGACTGTGCCAAAGGAAGTGCTAATGCCATGATAATAGTATTTGCACTGGTTCCAAGTACCGCTGACATGATAATAGCTGGAAGCATCCAACCAAAGGCTCTGAGCACCTGCACCAGACCATAAGACAATTCGACTTACAACAGTCTGCACAAATGGAGGTTTATAAGCCTTAATGAACCAAATTTTCCACCGGTCACAAAAGTAAAAGCCAACGGATCAAAAAACTCAATATATTTCACATATTTAAATGATCTTTGAAACCTAATGAACAGAAAAGGCTAAAATCCTGTCGCCAGCAGCTGATATTCGATCTAATAGAATGATTTTAAGCAATATTTCTACTTTAATCCAAGCTAATCCAGTCTAATATCTCGCATCTAGATAGAGAAACGCTAAATTATGTGATCTCAGCATTGTCATCATCTTTACCAGTAGATATGACATAAAAAAGTTCTTAGTTTCTTAAAGTGACACTTATCTAGAAAGAGCAGAAAATATGTATGGAACAGGTGCAGGGCTACAAAATGAAAAAGAAAGGAAAAAAAAAGGGCAAGCGGGTGCACTAAAGCTCCCGTTATGCACAGAGCCCGACCACATAGGTCTATTGTATACAGCCTTACCTTGCATTTCTGCTAGCGGCTATTTACCAAAATTAGCTTTTAAAAGAAAAAGGACGATACAAAAGTTGCACCAAAAACTTGTTTGGAGAACTCGGTTACATGCTTTAACTTTACGGGTGTTTCTTTACCCCTATTCTAATTTGAAGTGAAACTAATACCCCCTTCTTGAAACAAACTCAAATTAATGTACAAGAGTGTTATACATGTGACAAACGTGTCCTATACGTTTTTAACACCATTTTTTGTTCATTTTTTATTTTTAGTTTTTCCCTTCTTCCTCCTTTTCCTACTTTTTTTCCATATCCATGGCTATAAGTTGCATATTCATGGAAAAAAAAATTTTCAGTTATCAAATTCATAACACACACACTGCCCATAATTCCAAGGGCTTCTCAACAAGATAGTTCATAGATGAGACAGACAATCATATAGAGGAAAGCAAGGTCATTGGAATTCGATTTTCCGATGAAGATTGACCGGTTTCAATCTCTACTTCTGATCTTGGATTTTGATTTATCAGGGGTAAGATTTGAGGAAGGTGATTTAATCAGTGTTTTAGAACGGAGACATATACATGGTCCACTTTATCGGGAAAAAATGGTGCCATCGAACAACTTTTCTGGCCAACCAAACCTACAGCTAATTTGTCTACGAAAAAATTTGATCTTTCTTGTATAATGTATAATATCAAAACGCATTAATCAAATTTATCTACAAAGAAAAAGAGAATGGTGTAGATGAGGGAAAAGACAATGAGAGAGATGGATGGCATCGGCAAATTCGGGGAAGCAAGAAAGAGAAAAGGGATAAAAAAAATAAGAAAGAAAAAAGTTTTATAAAAAGGAAAAAGGGAAATTCAAATGAAAAAAAATAAAATACTAACAATATATAACTGATTGTATATATCATCCAATAAGAAGATGGCAAATGTGCCTTTCAAGCATTTTTAATGTTATTTTTTCCTTTTCGTGCGCTTCCCGAAAGTAGATGACATTTTGTGTGTCATGCCACTGTTAAGGGGGTGTTAATTTCACTTTTTAGAGTTGGGGGTGGGGCCGAACACATGTAAAGTTAAACTCTGTAGCCGAGTTCTCCAAGCAAGTTTGAGGTGCAAGTTATGCACTTTCCCCAAAAAAAAAAAAAAAAAAAAAAAAAAAAAAAAAAAAAAAACCTTAAAAAAGGACAATTAGGAAGCACGGGTAGCCACTACACCTCTTAACTAGATGCAATTGGAATAGGCTTAGTCGGGCAGATTAAAGACACAATACCATGCAACTCAACATGGATGCAAAACTGCAGGGAGGAGAAAAAAAAACTGATGAAGAAAACCATGAAATAAATTGGACCCATGTAGAGTCCTATGTTGAGTTATATAGTTGTTCCACATGGGTTAGTATCTAAGGGCTTCCAAAGCAGTCTAATAATCTTAAATTACTCCACCTGCTGCCTTTAGGTCCAAGGGTGGATGCTGAATTCTTTCACCACATAAGAGTTCACGTGTGAACAATAAAATCTGGATACACGTATAGAAGGGTGTTAAGTTGTAAAGTTGTTCCAGATGGGTTGTTTAAGAGCTTCTAAATCAGTATATAAAAGTCTTGAATTACTCGAGCTATTGCCTCCAGGTTTTGATCTGAAAATTCAGATTCTCACATATAACTGGAGAAACTTTTATACAAGCAGGAACCAATCTTGATTTTTTTATTTTAAAGTTCATCATTTGCATGCCAGTGGCAATGAGTCCTTTAATCAATTCAAAGTCATGGCTCTGAGAAGCTTAGACCGATTCCTTCTGTAGAAGGGAAGAATAAGAAGGGGAGAGTCCACTGTCTTAATCCTTATGTGTAGGGGAGAAGTCTTCTGGAGTTCCATTAATAATTACAGAAAACTTAACAGTGGAAATGCACCATTTTATACAATCAATCCACTTTTTGCCAAATGCCATACATATTAACAGATTAAGTAGGTAAAAACCAATTTATATATCAAATGCCTTTTCTATGTCCAACTTACATAGAATCCCACTTCACCATGTCACCTCCTACTAACTAAGCATTCATTTGCAATTAGCACTGCATTATCTGCCTTGTTTAAGATAAGGCCTTTTGTGTATCTACCAAGCAATTCATAACCTTCTTTAGTCTTTCTATCAACAACTTGGAAATGATTTTACAGTAGTGTCCCGATAAGCTAATTGGCCTGAAATCCTTCAACTCCTCTGCACTTGCCCTCTTAGGGAATAGAGCTATGAAAGAGGCAATAAAGCTTCTTTCAAATTTCCCAGAGTGATAGAAGAAACGTAGAGCAGTCACACCATCACTTTTCAACACAAACCATTAATCTTTATGAAAGGCCATAGCGAACGCATCTGGGTCGGGGATCCTTCTTACATAAAAACTTCTATATACTCCACTTTCTATTCTGCAAAAGGTCTGTGAAGCCATTCACCATCTTCTGCTGATAATCTAGAAAAATTGGCTCGAAAGGCGAAGCAATAACACCTTGATCTAATCGCCACCGGAGCCACAAAGGACTATCTAAATTGATTCTCTTCTGCCTATATGCCCCAATTGCATCATAGGAATTAGGAAAAAAAGGGTTCTTTCCTATATTTATAGTAACTATTGTCACTTTTTTTTTTATTTTAATAGTTTCTGCGATTACGTGGATCATTTATTTACGCAAATACCTATCTCATTAATTACTCCACATTTCTCCACCTCTACTCCGTTAACTTTCAGCTTTTCAATCATGATACTCTGTTGATTTTCAACTTCTCGATCATATTAAACCATTAGCTTGAATTTGCAATTGTGTGTAAAAACTACAGTTTTGTCCCTGATTTTATCCACAAAATTCTACATCTTTGTCTCCATAAAATTTCTTCTAACTTTGTTATCTCATGTAACTTGTGGGATTATACTGAGTATGTTGTTGTTGTTGTTGTTTGTCATCTCATGTAATTCCATCATGGACCAGCCCTTTCTGCTAACTGCTCTTCATGAAGCACCCCGACTTCTTTCATGTCGAGCTTACAGAACCTATTGCATTAATGTCAGGTGGATAAAGTCAAAACTTCCTCTTCACAGCCCTCAAAGTCCAACCCAATTGTTTACCGCCTTGGTTATACATCTCTGAACCCATTTAGAAACACTATCAAATTCGATAGAAAGACTAGAAAATCGTACACATTGTTGCATGTCAGACGTTGACACCTTCCATGGTAAAGCATGAATATTGTTAGAAGAAAATAGAGAACCTCATCAGCAAAGTAGCTTCTAATCTTCTGCAACTTTCAAGTTCTTCTGCCCCATCAAAGCCTCCAGTTAGAACCTTTTTTTTTTGAGAGAAGGGTAACTAATTTCATTTCAAAGCATTCATCATCCCAAAAAGAAATGATGAATGGAAACTTACATCTCGCCCCAGGGGGTACGTTACAAGTTTCCTATGAAATCTACCAAATCTATATTCTCCCCTATCAAACTACCTTTACACCAAAAAACAGAAGACTTAAACAATTCATCTTGATTCTCTGTAAGTTTGATTTTTGGCCCTCAAAACATCTTGAGTTCCTTTCTTTCCAGAGAGTCCACTAGATGCAAGCTGGGATGGTTTTCCACCAATGATCTACTTCTTTTCTGCACCCAATCCCTCTCCAGCTACTCAGTAGTTCCTTTGTTGTAGCAGGCATCACCCAGTTCACTCCTAGAATAGCCAGGAACATGCTCCATAGATTCCTAGCTATTTTGCAATGTAGGAATAGATGATCATTGACTTCAGCATCCTGTTCACACATGAAATACCTTGAGCATATCTGCCACCCCTTTTTTTGTAACACTTCTTGAGTTAAGCAAGCCTTTTTTTACAGACTATGAACAGTCTGTAACTGTGAACATCCCTTTGGCTTGGATTTTCCATCTCACTCCATCAGGTCTCATAGATAAGCCTGGGTGTGAGTGAAGTGTTTCCAGTAACCTAGCAAAATCCCCAATCTCCCAATCGTTAAGAGCTCTTCTAAAGATCAAATCCCAGCCTTGTGAACTCCAGACTTGAGCAACACTAGCCTCTTTTTGCAGACTTAGAGTATATAGTGAGGGAAGGAAACTCTAAGACTATCTTCACCAGCCCATATCTCATTCCAAAAATCAGTCTTCAAACCATTGCCTACACTAATTGCAATGTTCTTGTTGAAACTGTCCCATAATCTCCTTATGGTTTTCCAAACACTGCATCCAAAAGTGCCTTGAACTTCCATAGTAGTCCACTGAGAAAGTAGACCATATTTCCTCTCAATGTATCTTCACCAAATGGCCCTTTCTTCTGTACAGAATCTCCAAAGCCACTTTTGCAAAAGTGAGATATTCTGTTTGCTCAGGTTCCTCAGATTGAGACCCCCTTGTTGAATACTGAGGGTTAGAACATCCCACTTGACTAGCTTATATCCTTTCTTCTCCTTGTTACCTTGCCATAGAAAGGCTTTCCTTACCCTGTTGAGTTTTTTCTTAATACTCTTTGGTATAGGGAAGAGACTCATCATGTAAGTTGGTATACCATCAAGAACTGATTTGGTGAGTCAATCTTCCTCCTAAAGAGAGATACTGACATTTCCACCTGGAAAGTTTCTTTTCACACCTTTCCAGAACCCCATTCCAAACTTTTAATTCCTTAATTTTTAGCACCCAGTGGAAGTCCTAAGTATTTAGTTGGTAAAGAGTCCAACTGGCAACCCAAGACCCCAGCTAACTCCTGTAGATTCCCAACTTGGTTGATAGGAAATATGACTTTTACCAGTTCACATGAAGCCCTGAGATCCCTTCAAAGATTGTTGAGATGGCTCTTAAGTGTCTCACCTGACTGATTTTTACATCACAAAAGATTAGTGCATCATCTGCATAAAACAAATGAGACACTTCAAGATCCTCTCCTCTGCCTGTTTGTGCACTGAAACCTCTCACCCATCTGTTAGCCTTTGTTATCCTGAGCATATGGTTTAAACCCTCCATAACCAGAAGAAACAGAAAAGGTGACAGAGGATCACCTTGTCTGAGTCCACTGTAGGATTGAAAAAACCTTCTGTGTTGCCATTAATTATTAGGGAGAATGTTACACTTGATATATAGAAGCTAATCCACTTACTGCCAAATCCCATGTCCCTTAGAATTTTAAGGAAATTCCAATAAACATGATCATAGGCTTTTGCAATATCCAACTTGCATAAAATCCCTGGTTTCTTCTACTTATTCCTTGAATCTACTAGTTCATTAGCCAGCAGGGAGGCATACAGAATTTGTCTTCCTTGCAAAAAAGCCATTTGATGCTCATCCACCAGCTTCCCAACTACTGAGTTCAACCTTTCTGTTATGAGCTTAGAAATGATCTTGTAGACCCCTCCAATCAAACTAATAGGTCTGAAGTCCTTAATTTCAGCAGCCCCTGGCTTCTTTGGAATTAATGCCACAAAAGTGGCATTGAAAGCCTTTTAAAAAATTCCCCTTTGGGTGAAAGTTATGAATAGTCTGCATCAACTCTTCCTTTAAGGTTTCCCAGCAAACTTTGTAGAATTGCATAGAGAAACCATCAGGACCAGGAGCTTTGTCCCCATCACAACTCTGAATAACTTGCAGCACCTCTGTCTCTGTGAATGGTCTTTGCAACCATTCATTCTCCTCATTAGTGACTGTAGGGCAGCCTAAAGTGTAAATGAGGGTCTCCATTTTTCAGTCTCAGCATACAGCTTGGAGTAAAAATCTAGTAGAGCACTCCTGATATCCTCAGCTTCTTGGATCTCTTCTCCCCCTACAACCAGCCTATCAATGGTGTTGTGTCTTCTATGGGCTGTGGCTAGCCTCTGGAAGAACTTGGTGTTCCTATCCCCTTCCTTCAACCAGAGGGCTCTTGACTTTTGCCTCCCGTTCTCTTCCTCTTGCTTTGCCAAAGTTTCAACTTCCACCGGAATTGTTGCCTTGACCATCAATTCTTCCTCAGATAATTCTCTGTCTTCCTAAGCTTTATCTATGTCTGACAACTCTTCCAACAATTTACTTTTTCTAGTAGACATCTCCGCAAAATTCACTCTCCTCCAGCTTTTCAATTTTTGTTTTAGTAGTCTCAATTTGATGCATAGCTTGTAATCTGGACATCCCTCTACTTTAAACCCATTCCACCATTCTTGCACCATCTCCTTGAAACCCCCAATCTTGATCCACCAGTTTTCAAATTTAAAATATGATTGCCTATTTTCCCACTCACCACACTCCAACATTATTAGGTTGCGGTCAAAGGTTATTCCAGATAAAATTCTTTGTCTAATCTTCTTGAAACTCTCCTCCCATTCTAATGAGAATAAAAATCTGTCCAATCTAGCATTGTTTGAGTGGTTTGTCCCTCTAACCTAAGTATACTTGCCCCCAACTAGAATAGGGTCATGTAGCTCAAGTTCCTCAATCCACCTAGAGAAATCAGTCATGATATTGGTGGCTCTCGAGCAGCCTCTTCTTTTACCCATTCTCCTGACTGTGTTAAAGTCTCCCTCTATCACCCATAATCCCCCACACAAGCCCCTCATAGCTTCCAGCTCCTCCCAACATTCAAGCTTCTCATTCCTGGTATGTGAGAGCCTCAATCCACCTAGAGAAATCAGTCATGATATTGGTGGTTCTCGAGCAAGCTCTTCTTTCCCCCATTCTCCTGACTGTGTTAAAGTCTCCCCCTATCACCCATAATCCCCCACACAAGCCCCTCATAGCTGCCAGGTCCTCCCAACATTCAAGCTTCTCCTTCCAGGTATGTAGAGCATAAACCCCAGTGAAGGACCAGCTAAGAGAATTTTGTGTTCCTTCAAAGTTATAGGTAATAGAATAGTTCCCT
>JAPFFP010000080.1:12167223-12177413 GCA_026153255.1 Solanum medicagineum
TGTGATCCTAAGCATGTATCGAGATCATGATAAGTCTTTATGATCTATACGTGAACTATTGATTTCTTATGCTAAGTTTTATGGTCTTGTGAATTGTGAAGCCTGCTAGAAGGGGTCATGAACCATGTTGTACTCCTCACCCTCTAGTGCAAGGCAAATGTCTACATGAAGGGGTCATGAACCATGTTGTATACCTTACCCTCATGTACGACTTATTATGATACGTTACCTAATATCTACATGAAGGGGTCATGAATCATGTTGTAAATCTTACCCTCATGTACGACGTAATCCTATATACTATTTGCTACCTACTAGAAGGGGTCATGACTCATCCTATACTCCTTACCCTCTAGTACATGGTACTTGGATGAGCTAATCATGTCACTCTATTGTGTTGAACAAGATATGCAAGAGAAATATTTTACAAGCATGTTTTATCATGAGCATTGATCATGCATGTCATATTGAGATTATATGTCTATTGATTATGATTATGCATTTTGAATATTATGGCTTATGTCTTCGATGCATTTCACCCCGCATACTTAGTACATTCCAAGTACTAACGCATACTCTATGGCTACATGATATTATCATGTAGGGAGCGGAGCTCCTATTGATCATCCTACTCCATGTGTTTAGCTCGGTTCTTGAAGAAAGCTTTGGTGAGTCCTCAACTCCTTGGACAATATCTGCTTTTACTCATGCTACGTTGTGACTTACTCTTGATGATGGATACTTATTATTATGAGGGTGAGCCCGGGAAGTGTCTTGGCCTCTGCTCCATTCTCTAGTAGAAGTGTTGTTGGATACTCCGTTTGTACATGCCTATGAGCTTAACTCTCCTTATGTTTCTATGATCATAAAGACCTCCCCTAGTATCGCTTCTCTTTT
Organism: Solanum medicagineum; assembly: GCA_026153255.1. Classification (NCBI taxonomy): domain Eukaryota; kingdom Viridiplantae; phylum Streptophyta; class Magnoliopsida; order Solanales; family Solanaceae; genus Solanum; species Solanum medicagineum. The sequence continues at coordinate 12,168,121 of JAPFFP010000080.1, forward strand.
TAATATTTGACTCTTATTGTCATTTATTTTTGCTTTCATAACCAAGGATGTGTATATAATATGCTACAAAGCTTGTTTGGGTTGTCTACGGACTTCCTATTCATCGTGTCACATCTAGGCCCTAGCTTGGGTCGTGACAGCATAGGGGAAGCCACAGCTTTTGTAATGGTGGAAAAATCGGGGTAAAGCTTTTCCAAGACTTCTGTGGGTGGTCGGTGATGTCCTACCTATTCAAGAGTCATCGGTGGCTTCGGACGGTGCTTTAGTGCGGCAAGATTCCAACTTGGGAATTTTAGACATTTGCTACCATCAAATAGTTTGGAAAATATCAGTTTTATTCAGAGAATGGATCAATGTGGAGTGGAGGAATTTAGGGCGTCCAACTCTATGGTCACAAATTAAAGCCAACATAGATAATATTTTATCGGAATCAAGCGAAGGCGACATAAATTTTATGGAGGAATAAGCTCAAGAACCAATTCCAGACAATGTAACATCAGGAATGTTAGAAACACTTGGGCAAGATTTTCAAAGTGGTTTAAAATATCGGTATATTACAATAAATAAGGCCTAATTGAAATAGAACCCTTCTTAGAAGGTGGTTGAGAAACTAGTTTTTTTCTAATACATGTACATTTCTTTAGTAACATAATAAAATTATAAGCTATTCGCCTTTTTTTTAATTATTATCTTGAATTTACAACTTTAATTTTAGAATTTTTTTAAAATATGTATTAGCCCCCCTTATTTTTCAAATCTTTATTAACTTTAAAATATAAAATCAAACATTAAAAAATTAAACTTTAAAATTTAAATTTTATTTTTAAAAAATTAAGAAATTTAAACTTTTAAAATCAAAATTTTAAATTTTATATTAAAAATATGATATCTTAAAAAGTTTTAAATGAGAGATAATTGAAATATATATTATAACTTTAAAACTTATAAAAACTTTAAGAATTAAATTTTTTAAAACGATGCTTTTAATATTTAAACTTAAATAGGCCATTGTAACTTGTAAATTGTAACTTGTAATAAAACTAAAAGGGATACTTTAAAAATTAAAATGTATAAAAAATTTAAACTTTAAACACTTTAATTTTCTATATTTGACAGTTGACAATTTTAAATTGTACTTTAAAAAATACAACTTTAAGAACTTTTAATGGAATCAAAGTTCAAACAATTAATCATATTTTATAATAAAAAATATTAATTTCACTAGTCCGGCTCCGGTTAGTACCGGACCGGTAAGGTAAGGGGTATTTTTGCTGAAAGATCCGGTACCGGTTCCGGTGAATTTGGCTCCAAAATGTACCGGTACCGGAAATTACCGGTCTGGTGTTGCAGGTACCGATCCCATTGCCACGCTTACTTAGGACAAAGGCGCAAGGATGAGCTAACCTAAAAAACTCATCCTCAATTTGGATTGCAGACTGCAACTCACCTACATGAAGTCGTAATTGCCGGTCAGCCATACGACGATGATTGATAAATTCGTTTTTGAACCTTTTATAGTTGGCAAAATTTCAACGTTATTGACTTGTCTATATATATTTAAAATTATGTGAAAGAATAATATAAATGAATTGTCATTTTACTACAAGCATTACATGTAACACCCCTTAAACTTCTTCCTACCCGATCTGGTTGAGTATGTTCAGAGGATTGCTGAGAAAATGACTGAGGAAAATTGCAGAAGTAATTTACGAGAGAGGTTTACGAGTCATAGAAAGGTTTACGACTCTTAGACTAGGGTTTAGTATAAAATTCCTATTTTCAAACTGCAGGTTCATCTTTTTAGGAAAAGGAGCTTACAACTCGTAAACCTCATTACAACTCATAAGATTAGGTTTCATACTACATTCCAGTGACCCAAGTATCAAGGTCCTTCACTCTAGGAGATAAGTTTACGACTCGTAGAGCACATTACAACTCGTAGAAAGGGATTTCGTGGTAAATTACAGCAAGTTAGATTTTTAGGACTTTCAATCTATGAGAGGTGTCTACAACTCATGCACGGGGTCTCGTAGACTCAGTTGAAAGTTTTAATATGAGGGATTTTTTTCCATTCCACTACCTATTCCATTTAACGTAGACATTTTTTACTTGAATAAAGCTTGAAAACATAACCCTAAGGGCATTATTTCCTATTCCCCACACGGGTTTTCTTGAGAGAAAGAGGAGGGGCAAAAGAGCTAGGGTTTTCAATTCAAAATCAAGGTTCGATTGTTTCTTGAACCCCCAGGTATATAAGACTTACCAAAGTGTGAAATTGCTTTCTTTACACGCCCCTTCATCATCTTGAGTCATGATTTGAGAAGAGTTGAGATTTGAGAAAATTCCATATTTTAATACTATACCCTTCCATTTATCATGAGGTTTTATTTACTACATGACATAATTGTTATATTGTATGAGTATTTTTATGAGTTTTACAGATGTATTTCATATTTGCTTGCATGAACCCTAAACTACATGATTTATGAAATTCCATGTACATTAATGAGATTAAGGTTGAGGTTGAGTATATGAGCTGAGAAACTTGAGTATGATTGAGCATGAGAAGCATGTTGCATTGTATTCCATGTACCACTTAAATATGATTATTTTGCTTGCATATCATGATGAGTCAAATTGAAAGAGTTTAAATGATTGTATTAAGTTTGAGTCAAGTTTGATTCTTGCATTGATTGATTGAGAAGATGAGAAACTAAGTTGAGCTGAGCATTGAGAATTGAGTTGATTGATTGAGCATTGAGCTTTGAGTTGATTGATGGCGTACTGAGGATTGAGTTGATTGATGAGTTGAACATGTTTTAGTCTTAGGAGGAGTATCAAGCATCGAGCATCAAGCGGGAAGCAAACAAACTTCTACTTTAACCCACAGAATTACGTTGCCAGCATAGGATAGTCGTTATAGCTAGCCTGATGACTCTTTTCCCACAAGTGGACACTTATTTTGGATTCATGAGAGAGTTGATCGTCCCTTTTTTGTGGCAAGTTGAGGGTGGGATTGGTAACGATGCCGATTTGTTGTACATCACCATAATTTATCGTGGGGTGGAGAGTATGTCGATTATAGAAACTCCTAAGCAACACTGATTGAGCATGAGATTCTGAACTGATTCTATTCTACGGAGCCTATTTTTATAAGCATGATTTTACTACAAAACTTACATATCTTGAGTTGGCATGATTTTTTGAGTTGAGATGTGTGAGTCGAGCTTTACTTTTCTTCAGCTGTTTTACATATCAGTATATTACTGATGTCCATTTGGCCCTACATCATTTTATGATGCAGATACAGGTGATAGACGACTTCAGCCTGCGCATCGTTAAGGTCCGGATCAGTACACTTCCCGAGTTTGGTGAGCTCTCCTTGGATTCCGAGGAGCCCTTTTTTTCTTGTTGATCCAGTATCTTTATTTTCTTTGATGTCAGGTGTCCATGGCCTATCATGGCACTATTTTAGATCAACATTAGAGGCTTCACAGACAGTTGAGTAGAGGGTTTTAGGAATCCTTTGTATCTAAACTACTTTACTAAAACTATGATACAGTGGAGCTATGCATGTTATTTCTTTTCTTGCATATGATGACTTTATATTTAAGTTATCCTTCCGTTGTTGAGTCGATGTGATGATGAGGCCACTTGGTTCGCTTGGGGGCTAGCAATAGTCTTTGAGTGCCGGCCACGCTAAGAGTACCCTCACGGGACATGATATTACGTTCTTAACTTGCCGCATCTATGCGCACTCGTGCAAAATGAACTTATCATATATATTCCGATCAGAAGTATTCAGAATTTAAAATCAATGATGGGCTAGTGCAATGATTTTAAGTCAGTGCTATATATTATATAATAATTATGTTGATATATGGTGAATTTAGTTTCTTAACATATATAAACACATTCATGAACTTGGTCCCTTCACTTTTAGTCATAACCATCTCAATCTTAACTAAATATAATGAAAACATCTATGTATACCTGTGGTGTCATCTTTTATCATTCTCATGAATACTAAACAGTCAAATTAATACTATATATTACTTAACATATAGTCTCTAGCAAAAGCAAAAATGTTGATTCACATGATGATTGTGAGTAAAGTGGACTTTAGTTGGTGTCATAGACATTATAAATATCAATTCTAGTATATCTTTCTATTTATGAAAAATTAAAAAAAAAATCATCATAAATTCACAAAACTGCAATAGAAAAATAATAATAATAATTTATAATATAGAATTTCCTATGCATAAAGATAAATCAATTCGATCATTATGATCGAATTCTATTATAAATTTATGACTTTATTCTCTACACGAAATATGATCCTCTCTGAGCTCTAATCATCATATATTACTAAAAGTGGGAAGGTCCAAAGTGAAAAGTTGGATTAAAATTTTGCCCTTATGCCACTATGTATTTACCCTTATGTCATTACTTATTAAATATTGATTTTAATTTATTTATTAAAAAATAATTAAAGGATCATAAATTAAACTGTAAGTTACAATAAAATGTTTAATATACTAATTCGTTTATTTGGACAAATGAAAGGGTTCTTTGTCAATTAAATGATGATTCATAAAAAATTCTATATATACATATAGATGATGTATATTTTGAGTACCTTCTATTTATGATTAAATCCAAGTTAGCTAAAAACTGTATTGTCTTTTAAATATCACTACGCTAAATATATAATTTTTTAAAATAACACATACTATATTTTTAAGAATTACTAGCAATTTTCATTAATTAACAACCTTTATTCATCTTTATAAATACTATTTGTTTATCATATGGGCATGCCTCTTCATTGTATAAATAGTTACGAGAAGAGGATGAATGAATACATAATTAGGAGAATAGAAAGAGTTGCATTCAACAATTAAAATGTAGATTAATTAATTAGGAGTAATAAATATATGAAAGGAAAGATTCAAAGAATGCAAATAAAAAAAAACTATAAAAATCAAGAAAGGCTTCCTCATTTCTTAGTCACCATTACTTGCATGAGCTGTAGGTTTGTGGCATCAGTTTAATCAATCGACTTTTATGTTCTTTTTCCTTTTTTTTTTCTTTCTTCTTCTTCTTTTTTTTTTTAAGAAGAAGCAGTAATTAAAGTTGATGAAAAGTATCTAAAACTGACGTTTATAATTTAATTAGCTGTTGGGATCTATTTCACTACCTCGATACCTCCTCTTTTTTGTTAGGTTTTTAAGAAAATACAAATTTAATTTGTTGAAATGCACAATCCTTATACATTATTGTGCTGAAATGTTAAAACACATATTTATTATCCTTAGCATATAATATTCTAAATTTCAGCATGTCAATCTATGTATTGTACTTTTAGTAATTGTATGCAAAGAAAGAATTAATTTGTCATTTATTTTTTTAATGATTAGAAGCTATTTGTTATTTCTTGAATGTTGAATTTTGTAAACAAGAGTTAAAAGGAAACTTATTATGAATAAAAATCGAGTTCAATGGAATTGACTTGCTATTCATATAAATGTTTATTGAAAGTAGTGCCTCAAAAGCTGGACATTAGTTGCATCTCAAAATACATCTTAAAAGTAGGATTAAGTTCAAATAAATTAGCTGCAAGTAGTGCAGACTCTGAAGAAGTTTTTTCCTATTTTTTAGACATTAGTTATTAGAGATAATCATAACTCCTTTTCTTTAGATTTTTTAGTTATTATTTCATGTATTTATATGACAGTTATTATTCTAATAAATCATGAACTTTACATCTGATTTCTGAGTTTTTTTTCTTCTTCATATCTGTAATATTCTGCTCCAACAGATTGGTATCAGAGCATGCTATCTTGAGGGATCTGTTAGAAGAGAGTGAACCATAAGAACCATTCTTTGAACTATTATCTTAAATAGTTTATAGAAAATGAATTCTGAAACAAGTTTCTTAACTCCACCTATCTTCAATGGTGAGAATTATCAAGCTTGGGCAATTAGAATGACGGTTCATCTTGAAGCATTGGATCTCTGGGAAGTAGTAGAAGAGGACTATGAAGTAGCTCCTCTTGGTGATAATCTAACAATGAATCAGATAAAAATTCACAGAGAGAATAAGACAAGGAAAGCCAAAGCTAATGCTTGCCTTTTCTCCGCAGTATCACCTTCAATTCTTACCAGAATCATGCAAATGAATTCTGCTACAGAAATTTGGGACTATCTAAAAAAGGAATACCAAGGAAATGAAAGAGTGCAGAATATGCAGGTGATGAATCTGATTCGAGAGTTTGAAATGAAGAGAATGAAAGAATCATAAACTATAAAAGAGTATGCAGACCAATTACTCGACTTGGCCAACATGGTGAGATTGTTTGGTAAGGATTTCACTGATGAAAGAATTGTTCAAAAGATTCTTATTACACTTCTTGAAAAATATGAAGCCACAATTTCTTCTTTACAGAACTCTAAAGATCTGTCTAGCGTTACTTTGGCAGAACTTGTTAAAGCTTTGCAGGCATTGGAACAAAGGAGATTGATGAGGAAAGAAGGTTCTGTTAAAGGTGCTTTTTAAGCAAAATCAGAGAACGAGTCAAACAAAGGAAGGAAGAAAAGCGAGAAGCTAAGGCCGAGTAATAATTACAACAAATAGGGAGGAAATCAACTACCCTGCCCTCACTGCAAAAAGGCAAATCACTCTCAACAGAAATGTTGGTGGAGGCCAGATGTCAAGTGCAATAAATGTGGTCAACTAGGTCATGTGGAGAAGGTATGCAAGTCACAATTGCAACAAGAAGAATCCAAGGCAGTTGTACATCAATATCAAGAAGAGCAATTGTTTGTAGCGGCTTGTTTTGCCAGCAAAACAACTTCTGAAACTTGGTTAATTAATAGCGAATGCACAAATCATATGACCAGTGACCAAGAGCTCTTTAAAGATCTAGATAGATCTTTTATTTGCAAAGTCAAAATTAGAAATGGAGAATATCTTGATGCAAGAGGAAAAGGGACAGTTGCAATTGAAAGCCCTACAGGTTTGAAACTTATAACTTATGTTCTTTTTGTTCCTGATCTTGATCAAAATCTCTTAGGTATTGGATAGCTAGTTGAAAATGGTTTGAAGCTGTTGTTTGAAGAAAAAGCATGTCTTGTTAAGGATGCATAATAAGGAGATGTTCAAGATTAAGATGAAAGAAAAAAGTTTCAACTTGAACCTGTTGGATGAGACGCAATCAGCAGCTGTCAAATTGGAAAATAACTCAGAATTATGGCACAAAAGACTGACATTTTCATCATGATGACTATAACCCTAAAAATCCAGATGTAGAAAAAAATGATTCGGAAGATGACTCCAGTTCTGATGAATTTGATTTTTACTCTGCATCAGAAGACTTAGCAGAAGTCACTCCTAAAGATGGTGCGATTTTGGGGCTTCCTTCCAATGACTCGGAAGATGATGACTTCAATCCTGATGATCCAGATAAGGGTGAGCTGGTTAAAGCAGAAAGTTCAAGTTCTGATTTTACTTCTGACTCAGAGAATTTTAGCCTGATATTTGATACCAATAGTTTGCAAGATGATGAACAAATGGTTTCCTGTTCAGTAGATAACAGTGTGCCAAACTCGGTTTCCTAAGAGAAAAAAGCTAAAGTTGGCAAAGCTAAAAGGAATTCACTGAAGGATGAGTTGTCGTATCTTATGCAGTCTGGTAACCCTCTTGGCTCTGCCAAAAGGCACATAGAGAGGTTGGACTACAAAAAGCTGCTGGACGAAACATATGGAAATGATTCTTCTAATTCTAGTGATGAAGATTATGAGGATGGTCCTTTACCCAAGGTGAGAAAGTTCAAAGATGCTAAAGTTGCTATGGCTCCTCCTAGTTCGACTCCTGCAGATATCAAGTGTCAAAGTGGGAAACAGAAAGGGAGTGGACATCTTCTGATAGTGACTGGGCTGGCAGCTCAGATGATATGAGAAGCACCTCAAGTTACTGTTTTAGTTTTGGCTTTGGCATGTTCTCTTGGTGTTCAAAGAAGCAAGATACAGTAGCTCCATCTACAGCTGAAGCAGAGTACATTGAAGCTGCATCAGCTGTGAATCAAGCTCTTTGGATTCGAAAGCTGCTGGCAGATTTGTACATGGAGCAAAAGAAGAGCACTGAAATCTTAGTTGATAATCAAGCTGCAATTTCAATTGCAAATAATCCTGTTTCACATGGAATGACTAAAACATTTCAAGATCAAGCTTTATTTCTTGAGGGAGGTATAACAGAATGGAGACATAGCCTTAGTACACTGCAAAATTGATTTTCAAAATGCTGACATCTTGACAAAGGCTCTACATAGAGCAAGGTTTGAGTTTCTCAGAAAAAGACTTGGTGTTGTTGCTCTTGAGTCAAGGAGGAGTATTGAAAGTAGTACCTCAAAAGGTGGAGATTAGTTGTATCTCAAAATACATCTTAAAAGTAGGATTAAGTTCAAATAAATTAGCTACAAGTAGTGCAGAATCTGAAGAAGTCTTTTCCTATTTTTTAGGCATTAGTTATTAGAGATAATCATAGCTCCTTTTCTTTATCTTTTTCAGTTATTATTTCATGTATTTATATGATAGTTATTATTCTAATAAATCATGAACTTTACATCTGATTTTTGAGTTTTTTTTCTTCTTCATATTTATAACATTCTGCTCCAACAATGTTAAATTGCATTTTAACAAAAAAAATCATTAATTTTAGTCTTCAACAAAAAAGTTTAAATCAATTAACTTGGAATACACGTGCGAAGCACGTGTTCAAATACTAGTTAAAAAAATGAGCCAAGAAAGAAAGTCTCAACAACATATTTATATGTATTTGTTCAATTAAAGAAATAAAATGCAATCTGATTTCATTGAATAAATGTTAAAAATGATGCCTAAATTTTAGCTTATAATCAATATCATAAATATATGGGGGTGCAATTTTACTAATGATCACTTAACTTTTATTTATCACGCAAAAAAGTGAATTCAGGATGTTTAAATTTTTGGTATACCCAGACCCCACTTGTGGGATTACACTGAGTATGTTGTTGTTGTTGTTGGTTAAACAACGGTTGTCAAAATTTGAAGCTCATGTAAAGTAATTCTATGGTAAGATTCGTCATCTTGACAGATTTTATTTTAAAATTAAGAACTCATAAATTTTTAAGATTTTCGATATACATGCTTCCCGATGTAATACTTTGTTTCAATCCTTTCATTTATATAAACTCTAAGTGTGATTGCTATAATACATACATACATACATACATACATACATACCTATA
>JAPFFP010000080.1:12177513-12198587 GCA_026153255.1 Solanum medicagineum
GTGTATAGGCCTTTTCCCGGGGAAACCTGGGAGAAACAAAACCGTGCGCTGGTGCATGGGCGACCCATGGCTGGCAATGCGGACAATATATGCACGTGTGGGGTCTGGGCTATTACACTTTCATAATATTTCCACAAATTTCACATAATACTTGATATACCTCATCCTCTATAACATTCATGAACTAGCTCATCAAACCATCACATCATAATATCAAATAAAGGGTTTCATACCATTCGTAACATTTATAAATTTCTCGTGAACTCATAGCATGCTTAATTTTCTCATCAACAACATCCATGGATCACGTGTGCTACCTTAAGCCTTCATCACATAAGAGAGACTTACCACATAACTTAGTCAAAACATGTTGGGTATATGTATTTAAGCTTAACATCATAGAATTCAAGAATAAGGAACATGAGAGGGGTAAATTAAAGTCATTCAAACAACCCAACAACATACTTGAACACCTCCCAATTTGGGTGTCATGAAAACCATTCAAGAATTCATAATATTTTAGAGTCTTTCAAGATGCCATAGCTTACAAAGCTTTAATATAATAAACATATCGTAATCTCAATCATTAGTAGGAGCCTATGCATCAATAAATAAATAATCAACAAATTTCCAACATTTTTCATGTAATGGAGTGATAATAGAAAATACCCATAAAGAATTAGTCATTAGAATCAAGAAATTTGATAAAAATAGTTTTGGGGCTCCATGGCTGAAAGGACCCATGAATGAAGACCCACATACCTTAGACTTGGAGTTTCTTGAAAAAAAAACTTGAGGAGGACTTGGGGATTGACTTGGTTTTCTTGAATTCCAACAAAACTTTTTCTTGAAAATCTTGAGAATGGATGGAGGATTTGGTGAAGATTAGAGTGGAATTTGAGAGGTTTTTGGTGAGTTTTGGAGTTGAAAATGGCTAAGGATGAGGGTTTCATGCTTATATAGACATTGGATAATTACCCAATTGTCCTTGAGTGAAAAAGGAGACTTTTGACCTAGGGCGCGTCCAGTCTGCAACGCGAACAACCACTGCTTTGTCAAATTTCACTGAAAAAAATACTTTTTTTGGCATGGGTAAAATATACCTTGTATGTAACCATTCTCCCACATAATTTTTCCTTCTGAACAAGAATATGTGGTCAAATTTGTGAAATTCTGCACGAACTTTGAAATATTAAAAAAATGCATCATAGGGTCTTTTCGAGCTACATTAAGGGGTGTTTCATATGGGTGAGACTAATTGTTAGTTATACTTTCGGCTAGCCATTTTAACACTGTTTTCATAATTTGTTAACATTTGCCTTCCTGGATGGTCATTGTACTTAGCATATAGGGTAACTACAATTATTTTGGGATACTTATGGTTGTTCTGAATTGTACTAGCCGTGGACACTATAGTAGCTGAGTTCTGGCACTGTAGAACTATGAAAGCCCTAATAAAGGCTGAATATGGGCTTATTCCCTCAAATATGTATGTATTCTGGCTTAACTTCTATATGTATAAATGTATAGCCTGATGCTACTCAGATATGCTGGTTGTGAAGCTATTGCTGATTTTATACTGTACTGTGGATTGACTCTGGTATTGATATGATTTCGATGGGCCAATTTGTTCGGAATACTTATGATACAGCCGTACATTGGACTGATTCTGGTATAGTTATGACTCAACTGGACATGGTTGTTCTGGATACTTGTGGTATACCTGTTGGTTACATTTTGGGTCTGAGACCCCAGTGATTACATATTTGGGGTTAGACCCTGCTAATTGATTTTTCTTGGGTTCGAGACCTATATTTACTCAAGGTACATGTAATTGACTGGAACGTGGTGTATTTGGCTCTGGATAGGCATGACCCTACATTAGTCTGTGAGATATATACATCTGTATACAGATGTTAGTCCTTGTGCATTTGTTATCCTTATCCGAGGCTGATGTTAGCTAACGTTCTCCGAGGAATGATAACATACGGATATGTGGGCTGGATTGTGTGGTATATATATAGGTTGTGAGTGTCGTCGCCTACGTTCACTCTGGGCATGATATGACTTTGGAGTTTCAGATCAAGTTAGATTGGTTAAGTGAGGGACTATTTTGATACATCGAGCCTAGATGATGTTCTCGTCGCTATTCGAGCTCCGATGGTCATGTTCGAGTGTCTGAGACCCGGGAGTTATGCCTCGTGTTTCGAGTCCAGTTCTACAACTGAGATGTTGGTTAATGAATGTCGATTCTTAGGTCCGAGCACCAGTTGATTATTCCAGGGTTGGAGGACCAGTTGACTATTCCTAGGTTCGAGGCCCAGTTGATTATTCTTTGGTTCGAGGCCCTATTGATTATTTTAGGGGGATTCTTACTCCTGCGGGAGATATGTCCCACCGTTATGTATATTGTTAGACCATCTGGCCTTAGCTGACTGCCCCGACCGGAGGCCAAGTCGGGAAGGGGGTTCGAGGCATCATTTGATATTGTAGGGGTTAGAGGCCCCATGTGATACTGGTCACTGGATGGGTCGACGACCTGGTTTATTTACTGTGGATCCACACATCTATACACACCCTGATTGTGCGTAGGGGCTCAATCGGCATACAAGCATAGATATTGGGGCCTGTACAACACTATGTCTCAGTCAGGTGACAGTTGTGGTTTGGATTACTTGTGTTTCATCAGTTAGTATCATTGCGCACCACTTGGGTTGTTTTAGTGGAGTTCAATGATTTTCCATACTTTCTTACCCTTTGATCAGAGCTTTGGTTTGCTACATTTACTACAGTTCTTCTTAGTTGGGCATTTTATATTTACAATACTTTACTCGATCAGCAGATGATGCCTACTAGGTGCCTGTTACCGGTACTCACCCCTACATTTCTGCATTTTCCCATGGTGCAGGTCCAGGTACTAGTCGTAGTCACTGATTAGGTGTTCACAATAGATTCAGGAGACATTGGTGAGCATCACCAGCCTTGGATATTCTACAACCTCTTTTTATTTTGGCGGTCATCTTTTGTATTCAGACACTGGCCTTGTATACGTAGTGGAGTTTGTATGTGTAGATAGTTATTTTGGTTATATGTATATTTTATTTTAAGTCTATAGCAACTCTGTATAGTTGACTTCAAGGTTCTGGGTAGGTTTTAATTATTTATATTGCTTTGTTTGCTATGGTTTAACTAGAGAGCTAGGACAGGTACCCTGTGACTTAGGTAATTGGCTTGCCTGTAGGTGTCATCATGATTGTGAACGGGTCCTGACAAGATTGTATCAGAGCCTAAAGTTTACTGTCTCATCTGCACAGAGCTATCGTCGAGTAGAGTCCCATGGATGAGTGTTGAGTGACTTATCTCCAGAAGGCTAGGGGATGTTTAAGAAATTGTTGTGTTATTGATTCTGGTCGTGTGATATCACCAATAGTTTATTGACTTCCTGAAACCTGATTTGGTTTGCCTTTTTGCGTGTGTGTTGTATAGAGGGCATGCTCTAGGCAAGCTAGTGTTACGTCGTCAACCCCAGATAGGGAGCAACCCCTAGAAGCAATTGATCAGATATAGGATGCTCTTGAGTTTTGACAGCTGGATAGGAAGACCACGGGCATTGAGACTATGGGAGCCCAAGAGATATGCTCCACAATTCGATTACTTGTTTGGCGGTGACTATGTATGAAACGATGGGATAGAATGTAAAAGTTAGGACTTTGTAACACTGATACTTGTATATTAGTTGATGTTAAAGGTTGTTTGGGCTATGAATACTTCTAACAAAGAGTATATTGGCAAGAGAGGATGTGACTGAGGTAATATCAAGCATTGATGCTCTCTGTATATTTGTATTCAATTATTTGACCACTGGTGTGACTCGTCGATTTTCTCGATGCGGATGAGTATATTATACCTGGTGGGATTCTGAGTAACTATCACTTATGTTATGATTGTACCCTACTGGGGTGGCTAATTATAAGACAAAACCCTATAATTTATACATATGTATGTCCCTTTTGCTGCTTGACTATTGGAGTGGGTAGTTGCATGCGAGGGTTACATAGTATTTGCGGGGCTGACTGCCAGTTATATCCCTAGTTACACCTTACGCCTCTACGGTTATGATCCCATTGTGATGATTATGTTGATATGCGATTCTTCTTATTTCTTGTTGACTGGACTGTGAAACAAATGTTATGCCCAGGGGCTTAATTGGGTTGGCTATTATTGGATGGGACATTGTTGCATTGTCAGCCAAGCTGTCGGCCACTCTGCCCTGGTGACTTTTTGTAATGGTCAGTTGGCTGGGATTGTGTTATCTGATTTTTTGGCTATGCTTGCCAATGAGGATGTTGATTATTTTGCTGGGTTGCCTTGTATTTGAGTTATGGTTTTACATTGTTAGCTTCATTACTTAGCTTATCGTCTACTTGAGTATGGGTTCTGAGCTTCTTTTATCCTGGATCAGATATTGAGGTAGTAGAATGTAACACCCCACATCAAATAGTACTATTACTATACAAATGAAACATGATATGATTTGGTTAAATTAGCGCTACCTTTTAAAGTGCTTGGATCTCGTGCTAATGGGCTTCATGTGCGTCTAACGTTTAAGAGGGTAGCGTGTATATATGTTTTGTGTCGAATTGAGGAAGTTATGACCTTTAAATAAAGTGAGAGAATTGAGGTGCTTGTAGGACTTAAGAAGCTAGTAGGTGAGTCACCTACTTGCTTAGCTTAAATCGCTAACTAAACGGAGACGAGGCTCGACGTCGGAATTGTCCAAGTTCGATTGTAAATAAAATTCGTGTTAAGGGTATAAATTTGGGCCATGGTTTAGCAACACACATGGACTATATTTCTAGCCTAAGTATGGGGGTAAGAAAGGCCCAAATACATCATGAATTCTTGGACACTTTAGGCCCAAACCAAGAAGAACAAAAGCTGAAAAAATGGGCAGCAAAGCCCAACCAATTTAGAGCTCCAAAAGGCCCAAGTGAAAGGGGAAAGGAGCTGCATCACCTACTTGGTGAAATAAGGCTGAAAATGCTTTAGTATGTCAGCATAGATTGCACTTTAAAAAGGGCCAAAACAGCTCTCACAAAGTCATTTTTCACTTGGACTCACAAACGAAAAACAGATTTGCCTTCAAAGTTCTCTCAACTTTCTCCACCTTGTTAAGCAGCTACAAAACTCTTCTAAGGTTCTTATAGAAGCTCTATACCTTGACGGTAGTGGTACGTAAGCTTACATATGTGTTTAGTATGGTTTTCTTATGAAAAACAAGAAGTATATGCTAGTGTGTTGGTGCTGGAATTTCTAGACAGATTGTATGCTAAGGGTTCTTGTGTACTTTTCTTGTTAATTAAGAGGTTTTTCTCTTGTTGGCTGACTTTTTTATGTATTAGTACTTAGTTATGAAACAAATATTGGTTTTACAGTAGTGTAAAAAGGCTGATTAACTACTTTTACAGTCCACAAAAGTGAGTCGTTATATGATATCGCAAGTATGTGCTTTGTGTGAACTTGTGGACTGTTGGAGGGCAAGCTGTTGCTTCACGTCCCTAATAACTGATTTTTTGATGTTCTGAGACTGATTCATAGCTGGTTGTATGTATAAATGTTGCTTGGACAGTTTGGTTAAGGTTGGAACCGATTTGGAATTGTTAATGTCGAAAGGTAGCGAGGGGAGGTAACGTTATGCTACCCATTTTTAGATGATGTAGAATTGTTATGTGCTGTGTTGTGGGCTGCTCTAAGGTTGTTATGGGACTAGAACAGGCTGTCCATGATACTTGTATGTGGATGTGTACTGTAAAATACGATTAGAGACCGAACCGGTTGAAGGAACACGCTAGGGTTCCTAATTGCTCGTTTGCTGCCCGTGTGTTGTTTTGTTATGTATTTGGGCCGCCAAGGTGTGTCTAGTGGATGTTAATGCTAGTTTTATTACCTACTATGTTGTAGCTAAGTATTGGAGGAAGAAACGATTGTCTCGAGGTAGTAACAAGGTCATCCAATGAGGTATGTAAGGCTACTTGATTCCGTATCATTTGGCATGAAACATAGATCCTTCCGTGGTACATAAAGGCACTTGCCAAGTCCGACACAACTATTAGTTGTGTCTCCACTCTTTCACATGTTCACATGCTGCCATATATAGTCACCTTCAAATCTGCATATACACTTGAATACCAAGTCACATGAGTTCTTATTACTAAATAAAGTTCACGAGTTGTATCATTTCATACGTATTTCATTATTTGTGTAACGTACTCTCTTTCATTGTCATATTACCTTGTATGTTTATCTGCATGTTACATGCTGCATATACAGTCCTACAGCTCCAATATTGTGACCACTAAAGAATCATCTCAAAAATAATTAAAAGGTAAACGATATAGTTTATTACGAGTGGAGCCTGAGGGGGTTAGAAATAACCCAGCAGAAAGGACGATCCCGATATAGTTTATTACGGGTGGAGCCTGAGGGGGTTAGAAATAACCCAGCAGAAAGGACGATCCTGCTATAGTTTACGACTGATCAGTTGGCCATTTGTATTACAGCTGTGCACATATTATACAGTAAAGGTATAGTAAAGGTAAAGTAATGTAAAGAACATAAAGTACATGATTCCAAAGTATAATGAAAGGGTGGTCTCTTATCCTACATAAGTGCATGGTTTCATTTGAGTTATTACTCGATATACAGTGTTCCTCGCCTTACATATTCAGTACAATATTTCGTATTGATGTCCCTCACGGGGGACCTGCATTTCATGCTGCAGGTATAGGTGCTACTAGATCTCCCCAGTAAGAGTATATGATATCCAGCTGTGATACTAAGCTCCAGGTTGCTTCAGGGCTTTGTTTGTGTCTAAAGCTTATATGTTTATATTGTACAGTTAGTCGAGGCGGGGCCTGTCCCGACCCTTATCAGATGCTTTTCTTTATCTAGAGGCTTTGTAGACTATGTATATCAAAGTGTGTTCATGTTTAGCACGTAAAGCACCGTGGCCCCAACTGCCTAGTCATATGCATTTCCTTTGGTTTGTTATCACTGTTTACTTCCTTAAGGAATGTCAAATGTGGAAATCTATTATAATGTGTATAGAAAGCGTATAGACATAGTTTGGTTCTCCCAGGCCTTATTGGCAACGGGTGCCAGTCCGCCCTAACGGGACTTGGGCGTGACATAGAAGGTGTCTTTTATTACTGGGAGGATCAAGTGTAGTGATGCTTCAGAACGGTGAAGTGGTAATTGGGATTTCTCTAGTAGAGCCATTTCCAATAGTTGTGAGTTTCCAGGTATGTCTTTTGTTGATTTGCCAGATTGCTGCTAGACAGGGATATTGTGTTGCTGCAAGGATTAGACTACTGTATATTGAGCCCAGGGTGGAGGATATATCCGCACCTGGTATGGCTATTACAAGATCCTAGTTATGTTTTTGGGTTGATTAATGCCTCTGCTATGTGTACAGACCTGAGGACTTATGTGTATCGATCTCATTGTTATGATAGACCTGTTGGGGCCCCTACTTATTGGGGCTTGATTTATTAAGTACTATATTATTGTGGTTGAGTTGTTAGCTACTGAAACAACTAGATCTTAGGTAGTTGGGACGATATGTGTCAGGTTGGATTAGAGAGGTTGACTATGAGCTATATAACGTTGATTTGCTGTAATTCTGCTTAATTGATTTTGGGGGATAGTAAGTGTGTGATTAGTATTATTTTATCTTCCTTATTCGTGGTACTTCGCTTGCAACTAAAATTGTTACGGCGACTGACTGAACAACAAGAGAAAAGGCCAGGTCCTTGCGGTGGAATATAATTACATTAGCTATTGCATGTACCTGTGTTGGTATAAATGAACCAGGAAGCCACTGGGGCTCAATTGTAAGGATTGCTTGCACATGGGAACGGGGAATAAGGTAAGGTCAGTATATATGGAATATGGCTATAGTTGGGGATAATGATGAATGGTTCAATATCATCTAGCATGCCGAATGCACATATATTTAACCTATTGATGTCTTGTTATGTGGTAGCAGATTGAGTTGATGGATTGAGGGGTTGTTCTTCTCAGGATCCCTTATAGATTGTTATACTGATTCTTGATTGCACACTGAAGGGTTATTATATTTCTAATTAGCTGGAGCAACCAGAACTATGTTTGTTGTTGAGCATGCTTAGGGTTGTCGTATTCACTTTCCATTGTAAGTTTGGGGCTAAGATCCCTATGTGGTTTGGATGGGAGTCTTCATGTATGTCCTCATTCTTACTTTCGCCGACGAAAATTCTATTAGTAAGGGATGTTGTAATGACCCTCCAGGTCATTTCTGTGGTTCATTGAATATTTTATCACTTTGAGAATATGCATAGCAACCTCATGCTAGTTGTGACTTATTAACACAAATTATTCGGTCGTGGGTTGAATCGTTCGACATCTATGTTGTGCTTCAGGGTTAACAAGACATTATAACCGCAAACGAATTTTTTGGTAAAGTCCGAGTAAATCGCCGTGGAGTGGAATCTGACAAGTCCATCAGCTCCAGAATGACAAATTTAGGCTAGGAGGATATTCAGTGCAACTATGTCAAGTTTTGAAAATTTAGTCGCTGAAATAGGTCAATAGTTGACTATAGTTGACGTCCTTCAAAAGTGTGCACTAGATAAAAATTCTGACTGCACTATTGAATCTGGAACGCCGAGTTTGGTCTAGGAGGACCTTTTATTTCATTCCCGGGGCTTCTGGTGTATCTTGGTCCCTTCGATCAACTTTGGTATCGGGAAATGGGACCCACATTGGAATAAAGCAACCTTCAATGGAACTTTTGACTACACTGTTGAGTACAGAATATCGTTTCCGATCAGATTTCATATATGGATTGTACTTTTATGACTTCGGATGAGGTCAGAGCATTGGAATTAAGTTTATGCAGTTGCAGAAAATTAAAAGAGGTGGCGCCGACATGGTCCACTAGGGAGGTGACACGTAGAAGGTCGGTTAAGACGGTATTAATCCAATTTTCAGAAACGACCAAAAATGAAGCAAAACTTTCAACTACTACATCTCTATCATTTTTTATCCAATTTGTGCAATTCAAATGGCTAACTTGTGTATTTTTTTGAGGTGAACATTGTGGAAGTGTAAAAAATTGATTTAGTCACATTATTTGAGGTTAAAATCCTTGTTTCGTGGCTGTATTCAAGTAAGTTTTTGGAAACTTCGAGTTGCGTTATATTATCCATTTGGAATCAGAATTTGGTGAAATTTGGGTCTATTTTGTCTATTTTTGCGAGACGCAATTGTGGTAATGTTGGAATTAACTGATAGATCTCCATTGGGTGCGAAAATGTGATTGTAGCTGCTTGTCATGTTGTGTCTTTTTCAAAAAACTTCGAAATAGGATATCTCGGCTGTTTCTTATCGGAATTAAGTAAAATTTGGGTCTGAACTGTATTACGTTTTGAGATATACATCATGGAATTTCTAGATTTTGCTAATTTAATGGTATTTTTAAGAAATTTGGCCAGGAAGTTGTTGTAGATACATGTTATTTTTTTTTATAAGAAATGTGATTGGTTTCTAGGCTGTTAATGATTGTTTTAAGCCTCATTTTGAGCTCAAATATTGGCTATAGACTCGGGGTGACGTGAGGATCATTTTACGGGGTTGGTTATGTATTTTGAGTATTGGCCCCACTTTCTCCGTTTTAGTCGCCCCAATATTTAACCTAGACCAAATATTAAGATTCGAGAACTAAGCTCCGACCTATTAATTAAGAAATAAAAGTAAATCTTAATTATGGGCTAGAAATGGACTAATATTGGGCTAAGTTGAAGATCATTGAGTTGGGCTAAAATCTGCCCAAGATGATATTATGTCATGATCAACCCATAGAATTTTGGGCGAATTTGACACCCATGGTAAGAGCTTTTTTGTGTATTCTCAATGTATAAGAATTTAGCGAGGAGAGGGATAAAACACAAAACGAACCCTGGGCGGAGTCTGCTATGGACTCCATCATTGTTTTGTGTCTATCATCTTCACTAATTTAGAGGGTTTCCATCTCTCTCAGCGGACTCTGCTATCAACTTAGTGGCAAAAAGTTAGAAACTCAATAGATAATAGGTCTGGCCCTTTTTTCTGGCATTAATTTAATGCCTATTAGTTTTCTTCAACAGAATCGAGGTTGAATTTTCTAACTTATTTGACTCTGATGTGCTTTTGTATTTGAATCGAAAGTAGCAAACAGTCTCGATTAGGGATCACGTTGTGACCTTTAACTCGATCCCTATTGCTTTTCTTTTGATCACTGTGATAGAAACAGAATCCAGTCGTTAAGGGAACATGTAGTTTATTTGACTATCTGTTTTTCTTCAACAGAACAGTACTCTGGACCTAAGTTGAGTTTTCTACCTTATGTTATTATGATGTGCTCTTGTATAGAAAATAACTGTACCCCTAAACAACAAGCTAGGGCACAATGGTGGAAAAGCCGTTGTTGCTTGCCGCTTGCGGTCTCTAAAATCTCTCTTTTGCCTGTCTTCCCTATCGCGCAAACTACGATCTAACGACCCCGTTGTTGTATTGCATTTTGTGAGTACAAACACTTTTCCATTACAGACCAGGTGAAAAGTCATATGTAGTACTATCAACGGGTTTGAAACAGGGGAAATATATTACAAAGCGGAATTTTTGTTGGTTGTTTACCTGTTAACCTTTAGATTGTTATATTCTTTTGTGAAGGAAAGTTAATCTCATGTCTGTATGTTTATAACTCACAATTGAATTGATATCCACCTCCTTTATCTAAGTCTAAACCGTTGCTTTACAATGTTGTATTATTTTGTATGTTGTATGTTTACAACTCCCAAGTGTCGACGCATTTACTTAGATTTTGAATGATGATTTACCTTATGCAGTATCATCTGCAAACTTTGAATCATCTTTTGATTCAACCTTCTTTGCACATTACAACTCTCAGTTTTTGCACGCTCTGCTCTAATTTCAATAAGGTTCCCCATCTAATCAAAGATTGTTTTGCATTTGTTGAAGAAGATTCAGTAAAAATTAATGTACAATTAGTGGTGCTCTGTTTTGTATTGATTGCAGTCTGCCCATCAGTCCATCTATTTGGCAAGAGAGTAATGTCAAAATGGCAAAATTGTGATAAGGGGCCAATAAAACTGATTCCAAAAATGGAGAAAAGGCAATATCGCCTTGGCGAGTACCTATGGCTTTGAGAGGAAGAAGAGGAAAAGGACATCTGCCTGGTGGAAGGAGGTAAAGAATGAAACCATAATTAAGATGGCTTAAAAGTTTTTAAGTACTGTTCCTTTCACTTTTTTAATCATAGAGACGACATTTCTGAATTTCCTCTGTCAAATAAATTTTTCTAATCAATGTTTAAAGGTTAGAGGGCCTGAAATTGTGGAAAAAGAAAAATAGACAATTCATTATCAGTGAGGGCTGCCAAGTGTCAAGTCTAGAGTTCTCTTTTATATACATAAGTTTGATTCAACTGACCATGCTTTGTAGTATTAAAGAACCACACATTTCCTTTACAAAAGCATCACAGAAATTCATTGTACCTGAATGTGGAAAAGAGCTTCGTGGACTATATAAACGCATAAAGAAGTAAATAATCCATTTTACATAATTCACAAAAGTAATACTCCATTTGAGACAAGCGCCCACAGCCCAAATAGACAACAGAGACTTGCACACCATGTGCATACCAAGTGATATTGATAAATTAATTCAACTAAACTGATGATCATATAAGAAAATAACTCCATCGATTGATGCTGAAGGGAAAGCTGATATTGAAGACAATCTACCTCAATTGCTACCTATGAAATAGATTGAGCATAATTTGTAGGAAGAGCTACATATATAGGTTCCACCACCAAAGCGAATAAGCAAAGTCATGGCAATTCTGGATCTGTACCAATTTCTTCAAATTTGAATCTAACGTTGGGTGATTCTCGATGGAATAGTTTCATCTCATCCATCATTTGTGTACCCCGATGAAACTGGTCCGTGTTCCAAATGAATATCTCCTCAAGTATGGGAGAAGATGCCAATATAAACTTCACAAATTCCATTTCCATCTCAAAATCAATAAAATAATGCATCTCCACACTTTGAAGCAGCTTCATAGCACCACAAGAGATTGATTGGGCTCATAAGGATTGTATAACAGGTTCCACGACAATGCTTACTACTTCCTAAAATATTTTTGGTGACAGTTAGACGGGTTCAAATAAAGAAACAATATCGAGAAAGTTGGCGTGCTTACACATTCAATTGTAAGTTCTTGTAATTTAGGACAGCTTGTAATCAAGTAAAGTGCACTTGAAACCTCCTCAACATTTTCGAAAGACATGTCCAAAATATGGAGAGATTTGACATTGTTTAGAGCAGTTATGGTCAAGTATTAGAAGCAAGTTAAAAATTAGTTAAAGATACAACATTGGTTATGATAAATACCAACTTACGCTAGTAATTATAATTAATATTACAACAAATATTTATTACCTCTAATGATGAACCACCAAGTTCCAGTTCCTCTAGGGAAGATATGTAATGGAAGAACTTTGCAAGATTAGAACAAAAGGTGACGGATCTGTCAAAACTCGTGGATTGAGCCACACAATAACACTTCTAAGCATCGGGGCATTCTTGAAGCAAACTGACTTCGATGTTCCAAGAAATTCGAAGCATTTGAGATTAGTGACATCAATTTTAAGGATGTCAAACTCCGTGCACCAAGTCAGCCTCAAACTTTCAAGCAATGGGCATTTGGATATGAAATTCCTAAATGTTGTTGGATCAAAAATTACATTATGAAGATTAAGACAAATAAGCTTCGCAAACCCTTTTGAAATCATGTGGTGGGCGGAAGAAGCACATATCAAGTTCCAAATATCTTAGCTACTGGAATGTGAAAAGATGAGGAGGTAAATATCTGTTGAAGGGTGAATTCCTGGACATTCTTCTTTGACAAGAACAACATCCAATAGTAAATATCAGGACAACACGTCAAATTGGGACATTGAAGTGTAAACTTCAGTATTGGTCCTTGATGGAGTCGTAGGACATGGTAAATGATTGTCTTGGCTTCTTGATTGTTGTTGAAATGTGTGAAAAACTCACTATGAAAATCAAGTTCCGCACGTGTTACCCATTTGTACCTCTAGTCTTTTGACAAGATTCTAGTCTTACACTGCATCTTTCAAAGACAAGCTCCCTAGAATTTTATCCAGCACATTACTGGAGAAATTGCTAATTGTAGCACACTCCATCATCCAATACACAAGTTTGCATGCAACTCTATAAATTCAAATCTGGAATAAAGGAAATATCTAAATTGTTTCATATATATATATATATATATATATATATAACTGATCGTTCAACATTTGCAATTGCATAGAAGTTTATCATTTTACCAATATCAATGGGATAAAATAATGATGAATGAGAGAGTAACAGGAAAATGTTGATTAAAGACAATAATGGTGAAAGCATGAATTTAGTCTAGGAGATTCAATAATGTATATTTTGTAAAAAGAAAATTCAGCATTTTGGGATTCCGCCTCCGTTATTTCAGACAGGGAATCCCCTTTTTTTTCTTCCAGTTAAGATTTATACGTTCATTGCGTGTTCCTACATGTATTGGTCAAATGACGTCACCTTCACGATAACTTCATCTTCACAACAACTTCACCTTCACAATAACGCCGGCGAATACTTCTTGATTGTGTATCCAGCATAGTTTCAAGATTATCCGGTGACCCACGTGTTTCCAGAGACCAATTTCACCTTCTCCAGTGAAATCAAAAGTGTTTTACTGAAAGGAGACCCTTCTTCTTCTTCCTCTTCCTTAGTGAGGGGTTTCTCAAGAACTCTCCTTTATCTACTAGGATACCTTCTCCATTTCGATTCCAAGAACCACCTGATGAGTATCATAATTTAAACCTGTCTATGTCCCAAGCTTTGGTACCTACCTATTTGATCTCCTGAAGACACACTATATTAATTTGTCTCCTCTTAAGACACTTCACTAGCTATATGGACTTTCCTGCGAGTGATCCTATACCCTACCCTTAACTTAAGTAAGCGCCCGCTCCTCTTACCATCTCTACCCCTTGCCTCTTACCCCAACTGATGACATGACCCTACTCCACTATCAGATTCCAACGCCACTAAAACTAAGGACTAATAACTCAGTAAAAGATCAAAAAGATACAATCTACGGAAAACTATACAACCCAATAATACAAAACAATAAAATATAAAGTATGTTGCATAATAATCAAACACTTAGATACAAAAATCAAGACGAATAAACTATAGAAATCTATGGTAGGTAACACAATATGATAAGTAAGCTCACACAATATAATAATGATAAATATAGAGATATATGGTAGATCTAGAAATAAATGGTAAAAGGCAATACAATAAGCAGGAAATCACAACAAACTATGTAAAAGGCAAGAAATAGAAGATAAGTAAATGATACTTTTGATTACAATATTAAATACAAAGAGATTTGAAAGATCACCTGGAATTCTGCTCAAAAAATTGTTGAACATCACTGAAAAATACCAGAAAGTAAACCTGTATACGTCGCCGGAGCCTATTTCTCATCAGAAAATTCACACCAAAAACTTCTGACTGGAATATTCTGATCAGCTGGAACAATGACGTCGCCAGAATACTCTTGTAGTTGCGGAGATGACTTGACGTCGCTCAAAAAACCGTAGGTCACCGGATTTTCTTGACGCTGCCGGAATCTGCCTTTGCTTTTTGAATCTTTGAACTTCCATGTCTTTTTCTCCCCGAAATTGAATCCGTTTACGAATTGATCCACTCAGCAACCAAATCGGGATTTTTTTGCCGGAACTGAATCGAAGAAGGAGAGTTTCTTGAGAAACCCCTCATCTAGGAAGAGGAAGAAGAAGAAGGGTCTCCTTTCAATAAAACACTTTGATTTTGCCGGAGAAGGCGAAATTGGTTGCTGGAAACACATGGGTTGCCGGATAATCTCGAAACTATGCCGGATACAAAATCAAGAAGTATTTGCCGATGTTATTGTGGAGATGAAGTTATGGTGACGGTGATGTCATTTGACCAATAGATGTAGAAACACACAACGAACGTATAAATCTTAACTGGAAAAAAAAGGGGATTCCCTGCCCGAAATAATAGAGGCGGAAGACCAAAAGGATGAATCTTCTTTTTACAAAAGATACATTGTTGAATCTCCTAGACTAAATTCATGTTTTCATCAATCAAATTTTCCAATTACTCTCTCATTTGTCATTATTTTCTCCCTCCGATATTGATAAAATGATAAACTTTTATACAATTGCAAATGTTGACCTATCAGTTATATAAATGTGTATACATGAGAATTTGGATATTTCCTTTATTCCAGATTTGAATTTATAGAGTTGCAAGCAAACTTGTGTATTGAATGATGGAGAGTGCTACAATTTTCAATTTTTCCAGTAATGTGTGGGATAAAATTCTAGGAAGCGCTTGTCTTTGAAAGATGTAGTGAAGATTAGTATCTTGTCAAAAAAAAAAGACAGTACAAATAGGTAAAATGAGCAGAACTTGATTTTCGCAGTGAGTTTTTCACATCTTTCAAACACAATCAAGAAGCCATGACAATCATTTACCATGTACTACGATTCCATCAAGGACCAATACTAAAGTTTACACTCCAATGTCCCAATTTGACATGTTGTCCTAATATTTACTATTGGATTCTCTTCTTTTCAAAGAAAAATGTCCAGGAATTCACCCTTCAAATATTTCAGGTAATAAATATTATTGACCTCTTCATCTTTTCACATTCCAGCAACTAAGACATGTGGAACTTGATATGTGCTTCTTCCACCTACCACATGATTTCAATGAATTTGTAAAGCTTATTAGTCTTAATCTTCATAGTGTTGTTTTTTATCCAATAATATTTAGGAATTTCATATCCAAATGCCTATTGCTTGAAAGTTTGACGCTGACTTGGTGCATGGAGTTTGACATTCTTGAAATTGATGCCGCTAATCTCAAATGCTTCAAATTTCATGAAACATCGAAGCCAATTTGCTTCAAGAACGCCCCAATGCTTAGAAGTGTTATTGTGTGGCTCAATCCACAAGTTTTGACAGATCCATCACCTTTTTGTTCTAATCTTACAAAGTTCTTCAATTACATGCCTTCCCTAGAGGAACTGGGACTTGGTGGTTCACCATTAGAGGTAAGGTACATTTGTAGGAATATTAATTATAGTTACTAATGTAAGTTGGTATATGTCATAACCAATGATGTATCTTTAACCAATTTTTGACTTACTTCTAGTACTTTACCATGGGAGGTATACCAGAGAGTCCTCCACCTGCTCTAAACAATGTAAAATCTCTTCATATTTAGGACATATCTTTCAGAAGTGTTGAGGAGGTTTCAAGAGCACTTTACATGATTACAAGCTGCCCTAAATTACAAGAACTTACAATTGAATGTGTAAGCACTCTCCAACTTTCTCACTAACTTATTGATATTGTTTCTTCATCTAACCCACCTAACCATTACAAAAAATACTTTAGGAAGTAGTAGGCATTGTTGTGGAACCTTTTATGCAATTCTTACGAGCCAAATCAATCTCTTGTGGTGCTATGAAGTTGCTTCAAGGTGTGGAGATGCGTTATTTTAATGGTTTTGAGATGGAAATGGGATTTTGAAGTTCATATTAGCATTTACACCCGTACTTGAGGAGATCTCCATTTGGAACACTGGCATTTTTATCAGGGTACACATATGATGGATGAGATTAAACTATTCCATCAAGAATCACCCAACATCAGACTCAAATTTGAAGAAATTGGTACATATCCAAAACTACCATGACTTTGCTTATTCGTCTTAGGTGGTGCAAAAGGCACACTCATCTTTTATTCCTCCTATTTATTTTTGTTTGCCGGTGGAACCTATATATGCAGCTCATCTTACAAATCATGCTCAATCTATTTCATAGGTAGCAATTGAGGTAGATTTGTCTTCAATATCTGCTTTTCCTTCAACATCATCAATTCAGTTGAAATAATTTATCAATGTCACTTGGTATGCACGTAATGTGTAAATCTTTCTTGTCTATTTTGGCTATGAAATTTTTGTAAAAGTGCTTGTCTCAAATGGAGTAGTACTTTAAAAAATATATTAAAAATTGTACCTACACTTTTGTGAAACTATTAGGCTTTTAAAAATATATATTATTCACTGTGAAATAATAGCATATTTTAATATCATTGAACATCAAAATAAATTTCAGGTTAAAAGTGAGGTGTCCAAATTAAGAAAATCAAAATATGGACATAAAATCAGGCTGAGTATACAAAATATAATATTGCCTATTTGTGACATTCTAACATGGTATCACTTTTTAGTGCTTTATCTTCTTCTTTTTCACAAAATTAGTTTTGAAAATACACATTGCACATTTATCCCAAAATACTTCATAAAAATTTTGTATTGCAAATGAACTATTTTATCCTCTTCAAAATCTATTAGTATTTACTTAAAAAAAGGTCACGTTATAGAAGAAAATAATGATGTCTTCCTAATAAAAAAAGTACATCATTAATTATAAAATTACTAAAAATGTATAAATAACAATAACTAACTATTGTACAAATATAATATTTGAATGATGAAAGTAAAATACAGTGTTAGGGTACTGTATAATATGTGTAAACTTCATAAACTTCTATTGATAGTATTACATATAGATTTTTATACTTAAAGAAGAATTACAAATTTGTCATCTAAATTCAAAGCAACAGATCACTATATTTTCAATAATAATAACAAAGAAAAGATTAGAATGTCATACAACAACGGTAAACAAGAAACATAAACATTAAACAAAATAACCTTTCTTTGAGAAGAATGTATGTCACTAAAAAGCAAATTAAGCTCGAATCCAACAAAACCATTCCAATAGCATTTTTCCTTTATAAGGGCAAATATGACATCGACTATATTTTTCAGGATACAAACTCAGAGAGAAAAAAATGCAAGAATGTATCGGATTTCAAAATATGATTTTAAAAAGGTTAAACTAAAATGACTTGGGAGCTACGATTTTCTTATGTGATTCATACAAATTAGGTACCTAACTAGAAATGGCAAGGGGGGGGGGGGGGTTAAACTTAACTCTTAAAACTTTTAAACTGCCCTGCCCCATCCCCACATAAGTAAGTTCTTTTGTCTTTTCATTTAGATTACCATATATAATCTGTACTTTACACACAGAGACAAAAGAACTTCAGTCTTCTCTAAACTCAAGATTTACAAGATAAGTCGTTGTCTTCATCGACTGCAAAATATTTAAGCCACACGTGCTTATGGACAAATGTAGACATTAAGATTGACAAAATAAGACAAAATTGGCCATTTAGTTAACTTCATTAAGTTAATGTTACTGCTAATAAACACTCACATCCCATATTTAAATATTTACAGAACTAAAAGCAGGCAAGCTGGAGGGATTAAATCACCAATTTAGTTGATTAATGACTTGTTCATCTATCAACCCTCCTTGCCCCGCATTTGTTTAGAGAGGAGATTGATTTTGCAATCAATACTGATGTGAGGGATCTAGGAGAAAATATGAATCGGTATGATCCATGAGATGATAGGGACCAAAGTGACTTAAATGATAAAAACTCAGAAATTAAACCTGTAGAGCCTTCAAATGACAAAAACAAAAATGGAAATATAGAACAAACAAAAGAAATACAAGTGTATTTGAGAAGGAACCAAACTCAAGGAAAAAAGAACGAAGATTCTCAACACTACCAAAAGTCTACTCCACAAGACCTTACTGAAACTCAAAGTAATCTTCCAACTGATTCTATTTCTCATTCCTCAGATTTGGACCTACCTATTGCAAAACGCAAAGGTGCTAGAAATGCTCCTAAATACCCTATTTCTCTGTTTTTGTCTTATAAAAGGTTGTCTCACAGTTATTCAGCTTTTACTTCACAACTTTCTAGTGTGGAGATTCCAAAAAATGTACAGGATGCTCTACGAGTTCCCCAGTGGAAGGAGGCTGTTTTGGAGGAATTGAGAGCCCTTGACAAAAGTGAGGCATGGGAGTTAGTGGATTTACCAGAAGGAAAGAAACCAGTGGGCTGTAAATGGGTGTTTACCACTAAATTCAAATCAGATGGATCTTTGGAAAGGTATAAGGCTCGCTAAGTAGCTAAGGAATTCACGTAGACATATGGGATTGACTACCTTGAGACATTGCTCTAGTAGCTAAGCTAAACTCAATTAGAGTTTTGTTGACAATCGCAGTAAATCTTGATTGGTCTCTTCAATAGTTTGATGTGAAGAATGGCTTGTTGAATGGGCACCTAGAGGAAGAAGTCTATATGGATCCCCCACCAGGTTTTGAAGGAAAGTATAAGTCAAAGATATGCATGCTTAAAAGATCCCTTTATGCTTTAAAACAATCTCCAAGAGCTTGGTTTGAAAGGCTTGCTCAATTAGTGAATAAGCAAGGGTATGTTCAAGGACAAGTAGATCACGTAATGTTTACTCGACATTCACTAGAAGGAAAAACAATAGTTCTTTTAATGTATATTGATGATATCATTCTCATAGGAGATGATGTGGTTGAAATAAAAAATCTGAAGGAACGTCTTGCCTCAGAATTTGAGATAAAGGACCTAGGCCCGCTGAAGTACTTTCTCGGCATGGAAGTTGCACAATCGAAGAAAGGAATTATAGTATCACAAAGAAAGTACGTTCTTGATCTATTAAAAGAAACAAAAATGAGTGATTGTAGACCAACTGAAACTCGAATTAATCCAAATGTAAAGTTTGTAAAGGAAAGAAAATTGATTGATAGGGGCCAATATCAGAGATTGGAAGGAAAGTTGATTTACTTGTCACATACTAGACCTAATATTTCCTTTGTTGTGAGCCTAGTTAGTCAATTTTTGCATTCTCCACGAGAAGAACACCAAGAAGCTTTGTATCGAATTCTAGGGTATCTAAAGTATTCTCCTGGGAAAGGGCTATATTTCAAAAAGAATGAGCAAAGAAGTGTCAAGGCTCATATCGATGAAGAATGGGCTGGTTCATCTATTGATAGGTGGTCTACATGTAGATTTTGTACATTTGTTTGGAGAAATTTAGTGAAATGGAGAAGCAAGAAGCAAAATGTTGGGGCTTGAAAAGTAGTGCCGAGGCTAAGTATTGATCCATGGCAGAGGGAATTTGTAAAATTTTATGGCTCAAGAGGTTTTGGTTGAACTAATAAGAAGACCTATGAATTCTCAAATGAAATTGTATTGTGATAATAAGGTTGCCATAAGTATTGCTCATAATCCAATTCAACATGATAGAGCCAAGCACATTGAGGTAGACAGACACTTCACTAAAGCGAAGATTGAAGATGGAAGTGTGTGCATTCCTTTTGTTCCAACAACTAAACAAGTTGTAGATATTTTCACAAAAGGTCTTTTCAGAACTACTTTCGAGTGCTTTGTGAGCAAATTAGGCATGTTTGATATTTACATGCCAACTTGAGGGGGAGTGCCAAATGAGTTGGCAGATTTGGCCATAATCTACTCCATCAATGAGTTGGCAGATATGATTGTAATCTGCTCCACAAATCAGCTAGCAGACTTGATTGAAATTCCCTACTGTAAATATGGAATAGAATATGTTATTCTAGGAAAAAGGTTTAGAGGAAATCCCTTGATTCAAGGATCTCCTAAAAATTAGGCATTGATTAGTTTAGATGATCTTTACTTGTTCTCTTATAAATACTGTACAAAACTATGAATAAAGATATACTTTTCACAATATCTAAACTTTCAGTATAAAGAGCCAACTTTCTCCTACAAACTTCTTTACATCCAAAACTTACATGAGGTACCACCCTTTTTTCCAGTATATAGCAAGGCTGAGAAACCAAGTCGGGTTGAATGTGGGACTGTTCTTATTTTACCGGAGGGGGTTTGAATTAGCTCCTCTTGATTGTA
>JAPFFP010000080.1:12200871-12245386 GCA_026153255.1 Solanum medicagineum
TTTAAAATTTATGTAAAATGTACTATAAATTACAATAATTAAGAATTTGAAATGCTTAAAAAATAACTAAAATGTTTATTGTTTCTCAAAAATTATATATATATATATATAAAATTCTGAGGTGCAACAAGTAGAGAGAGAGATGAGGAGAGGGAGCCCTTATAAGAAAAATTTACTATATTGCCTTATATATCTAATTTTAAAGTTCTCCTACCCATGAAGACTGATGAATTTAAAATGGTATTGGGGTTTTCGCGGAATCATACTTGTGGAGGTGGTATAAGTACGACTCATTGATACAAGCTGCTTGGTAATGCAATTTAAGTGAAGTAATTCGTCCATCAACTTTTTTTTCTCGGAATAATTTTAAATGCAAGACATTGATCAAAATATCTGTATTAGGTCGACAAGAAGTGTCACGACCCAAGTATAGGACTTAGAGTGACACGGTGAATGGGAAGCTGAAGGGATCTAGACAAGCCTCTTAGCATATCAATGCCACATCCTTGGTCGCAGAAGCTAAGTAAACAACAATATGAATATAAATAAGGGAAAAACGTACTAAGGAGAAGTCTTGATATTTATAAAGCATAAAAGAGTCGAAGCTCAAAACATAAGTACAACAATTGTTCCAACAACACCTCTATATATAGATTAGAGCGAGGGCCAAGACACTCTCCGGGGTCACCCTTATAATGTCATATTTCAACATCAAGAAGTCTTAGAAATAGCAAGAGAAAGTAGATAGTGTCCCCGAACTTGAGGACATACCAAGCTTTTCTTCGAATAATCTCACTAGCCATGTGGAGGATGATCAAGAGGAGCTCCGACCCCTCCATGGTGATATCATGTAGGAAAACATATGCGTCAGTACGTTTGAATGTACTAAGTATGTAGGATGTAATGCAACAAGACATAAGACAATATAGTCAAAATACATAGGAATAGGCAATAGATAGGCATAATGTCAATATGGCATGCATGATCAATGCTTGAAATAAAACAAGCTTGTAAATCATCAACCTTGCATAGAAAATAATACATGTGTGGTAAGAGACCTCAACCGACAAAGAATAAGACAAAGTGAGCTACAACTTGGAATCACAATGATTACCCCTCACCAGTAAAGAGGTGGTCTACTTGCCAAGGTAAACCATACTTTACCTTACAGGAGCCCATCCAATTTCGAAGAAGTAACCTTCCTTACGGGAGCCCATCCCATTTCGGAAGGATTTCATGGGAAACTTGACCTTACGGGAACCCATCCCATTTCGGGATGAATTTCAAGAGGAATTGCATTAAATGAATCCACTTTTATAGTAAGGGTATAACATAATCCTATGTTGGCACATAGTTCAAGGAAAGAGAGCAAACCCTCCATCGATCGATGCTAAGTCAAATCCCATGAATACTTATAAGAATCGTACTTTAATAACTTGGAATACACATGGAATCATCATATGAGTAACTCTTTAACATACTTGACCTTTAATGGTGAGCCTAATGTCAAACATGAGAATAGATCATGATCAAACATTACCCTTGCACTAACATCAAAGGCTCACAAGAGGTAAAATTATAAAAATAGGGCTTAACTTTATACTTGCATAATCATAGATAGTTTCATGAATTCATAATATACTTGATAGCCCATATTCATCATGAAGTCACTTAAGTTATAAAACATATAATTAACTTGAGACTTCTTGACTTGACATTTTATCAAACACTTAGTGGGTGTGTAATGCTTGTTCAAAGTCATACAATTCAAGAATGAAATCATGTGAGAAAACTCAATGCGAATCAACCCACCCATATATTGCAAAGCCCTCATGTGAGATACCCTGAAATCTATCAACTGATCTAATAATGGATCATATTTTCAAAGCTCAAAACATACATAGTCTCAATAGAAAAAACAAACTCATAGTATAAGCTTGAGATAGATAGACATGCATATTTAATCAAATTTCATAAAACCCCAACATATTCATACTCATAAACCATAATAAAAATACCTATAGATAATACCACTTGAAAACATTCAATTTTCATAAGATAGGAAGATTGGGCACCATGGATGAAAGGACCCAATGGTTGAGACCCACATACCCTAGAGTTGCGTTTTCTTGGTGTAGACTTGAAGAAGACTTGAACCTTGAAGAGAGTTCTTGAGATACGAAATTAAGATTGAGACACTTGAATTTAAATGAAATAATGTGTTAAGTGTTAGAGACGGTTTTGAGAGGGTCTTGAGAGACATAGAGATGAAAAATTGCTAAATGTAGGTTTTTTTACACAGAGGTTGGCATGGGGCCAAGAGCGCAATGCCTTAGGCCGAAATAAGAAACTAAGGAAAAAATGTTCATCTACGCACCCAGGAAGCGGATAGTCTCTAGAAATCGTAAATTTGCAAAAATTATTTTTCACTATGGGTTCTTTAAAATCGGGGTTATACCCATTCCCCACTCAATTTTGCCCTCTGATCACGAATGTGAAGTCGAATTTGCGATATCATGCATGTATTTTGAGATATATAGATGTTACGATTATGGCATTTGTAAGGCACATTTTTGGTGTTTCAATATCTCCCCCTTGGGAGCATTCATCCCGAATGTCAAAGAAACATATATAAGAGAAGTAATCATGAAGAATTCATCCCAAGATGAATGTAACAAATGCATTTAAACACCATTTTCAAAAATTTCAACATGAATTCCAAAAAATCACCATAAACTTATCAATATAAACATACATGTATGAAGAATGACATAAGGGCTGAAACTTAAGATGAAATCATATAGGGTACTTGAATTAGTACCTTAGGCTTGAGTAGAGTGGAAAAGATATGGATATCGCTTTCTCATGTCTGCCTCGGCTTTCCATGTTGTAGTTTCGACTTGTTGGTTCCTCTAAAGGACCTTAACGAAAGTCACCTCTTTGTTTCTCAACCTCTTCACCTGTCTATGGAAAATCTCTAGAAGAACCTCCTCATAAGAGAAATTGTCTTCAACAACATCCAGAACATCCTAAGACACTATAGCATTAGGGTCACGTACACATTTTCTCAACATGGATACATGGAAGACCAGATGAATCAAGTCCATCTCCATAGGTAACTCCAACTCAGATGCAACCTTACTAATCCTCCTTAATACTCTATAAGGACTGACAAAACATGGTCTTAATTTCCCCTTCTTGGCAAATCGAAACACAACCTTCATAGGTGAGATGTTCATGTAAACCCAATCAAAAACCTGAAACTCATGATCTCTCCTCCTCATATCGAAATAAGACTTTTGCCTACTTTGGACTGTTTTCAATCTCTACGTAATCAACCTCACCTTCTCCAAGGCTTGCATAACAAAATTTAGACCTAACAAAGCAATCTCCCACCAAGGCCTTCAACTCTAGCAAGGCGAGGTCAAGATCTTGTTTTGCCTTTACCTCCTCAATCAAAGAAGACTTAGAACCATCACCAACCACTACACCTCCTTTATCAATTTCATCCAACCTAAGCCGCAATCTAGCCAACTGATGAACCTCTCTAGCCACCTCTTTGCCACGTTTTTCAACATGAACTAGACTACCCAAAGACACTTTACTTAGAGCATTGGCCACTACATTAGCTTTGCTGGAGTGATAATGCACACTCATATATAATCTTTAAGGAGCTCTAACCACCTGCTTTGTATAAAGTTAAGATCTTTTTGGGTGAACACATATTGGAGACTCCTGTGGTCGGTGAACACATCAGCATGAACCCCATATAACTAGTGATGCCAAATTATTAAAGCAAATACCATGGCTGCCAATTCAAGATCAAGGGTGGGATAATTCTTCTCATGCACCATGTTGTCTAGAGGAATATGATATCACCTTACCATTTTGCATCAAAAGACACCTCAAACAAATTATTGAGCCATCACAATATACAACAAACTCTTCCAACCGTTCTGGAAGAGCAAAGATAGGAGTGGAGACAAGCTTATCTTTTAAAAGTTTAGAAACTCTTTTCACACTCATTAGTCCACACAAATTTTGCCTTCTTTTGTGTCAATTTAGTCATAGAAGAAGCAATAGAAGAGAAGCCCTTCCCAAACCTCCGGTAAC
This sequence comes from Solanum medicagineum, assembly GCA_026153255.1. Lineage (NCBI taxonomy): Eukaryota > Viridiplantae > Streptophyta > Magnoliopsida > Solanales > Solanaceae > Solanum > Solanum medicagineum. The sequence goes on from JAPFFP010000080.1 coordinate 12,204,985, forward strand.
AAACCACCAAGCCTAAGAAACTTCTAATGTACGATGGAGTCAAAGGTCTAGGCCAATTGTTCAGCACCTCCGTCTTCTTAGGGTCCACCTTAATACCATCACCCCACACCACATGTCCCAAAAAAGGAACCTCTTTCAACCAAAACTCACATTTCTTATATTTTGCATACAATCTCTCTTTCCTCAAGATTCTGCAACACCACCCTCAAGTGATCCACATGCTCCTCCTAACTATGAAATATATCAAGATATAATCAATAAAAACCACCACAAACAAGTCAAGGTACTGTTCGAAGACCATATTCATAAGATTCATAAATATAGTCGGTGCATTAGTCAACCTAAAAGACATAACCACAAACTCAAAGTGCCCATACCTAGTCTGGAAAGCCGTTTTGGGAATGTCACACTCCCCCACTTTAACTTTGTGATACCCAAACCGAAGATCAATCTTAGAGAAGTGACTAGCCCCTTGAAGTTGATCAAAAAGGTCCTCAATCCTAGGTAGAGGGTACTTGTTCTTTATGGTGACTCTATTAAGTTGCTGGTAATCAATGCACATTCTAAGAGAACCATCAGTTGCTCCTTCAACTCCTTCAACGTTGCCGGGGCCATACAGTAAGAGGGAATAAAATTAAGTTGAGTATCAGGAAGGAGGTCTATACCAAAATCTATTTCCCTTTCGGGAGGAACACTGGGAAGCTCTTTAGGAAAGACATTAAGAAACACAGACTCTATAGGAAGGTCTTTGGACTCAACATCCCTAACCCTCACAAGATAAGAGAGACAACCCTTAGAGATAAACTTTAGGGCTTTAAGACAAGAAATGAGTCTACCATTTACCACCACATCACAACTTTTCTATTCAAGAATGGGTTCATTAGGGAATCGAAGTTTCACTCGATAGGTTCTACAATCAATAGAAGCATAATATGCATGCAACCAATTCATCCAAAAAATAACATCAAAATCTACCATATCTAATTTAACAAAGTCACAAGGCAAGATTTTATGTAAAATGAACGCGGGGAAATTTCTATGGACTCTTTTAGCAATAATGGACTCACAAATGGGGGTAGATACTTCATAAGGTTCACACAACAATTTGGGGCTAACATGAAGCTTTTTGGCAACAAAAGGAGTAATAAATGAAAGAGTGACACACGGGAATATCAATGCATACACATCAAAATGAAAAAACTTTAACATACAAGTGATGACATCAGGCACCTCATCCACCCTTTTTCTCCCTTGAATAGTATAGAATTTATTTTGTGTTGGTGCACCCCCTCGTTGGTCTCCTCTTCCCCTTTGACCAGCATCTGTACCTTGGCCTTATGGACGACCATCTCTACCTTTGGGTTGAGCATGAGGAAAATCAATAACCTTGTGGCCAACTTCACCACAACCAAAGCAATCATTTGAATTTCCCAAACAAGGACCACTATGATTCTTTTCACACCTTGGACATCTAGGCTTTACCATACCTCTATTTCCACCTTTGAACCTTTGATTAGGCACCCTATAATTGGAAAAACTCTTACTAAAAGCATTAGATGACACTTGGCCTTGGAACTTGTGGCCTTGAGGAAACCGACCACCCTTGGAATTTCGGAATCCACCTTCAAAACGGGCCCTCAAAGCCTCACCACTTCTTCTCTCTCTAAGATTTTCCCTATCTAGTTGTTCGGCATATGTCATGAGGTAGGACAAATCCATATCACCAACCAGCATGGCATTTCGACACTCCTAATTCACCATGTTGGATACGCCCGACTCGAATTTATTCATCCTTGAACATGGCTCGGCAACCAATTGCGGGGCATACTTGGAGAGTTAATTGAACTTGATTGCATACTCCCTCATGCTTATCGACCCTTGCTTTAGATTTATAAATTCCATCATCTTCACCCCTTTTAGCTCAATAGGAAAGAACCGGTTGAGAAATGTCGCTTTGAATTCCTCCCAATCGATAACATCACCATTCTCCTTCTCCATTTTCTATTGAGTGAACCATATTTGAGCCGACCCTTTGGGTTGGTTGCTATTTCCATCGAATTAACCACCATAATAGATAATACCTTATATACCTCATCAATGAATTCTTGGGGGTCCTCATCCACCTTGGATCCATGGAACTCCGAAAGACCGTAGTAGGACCATGAGGGGCTTAGGCCTTTTGGTTCAGTTGATTCATTATTGCATGGGCCAACATAGTGATGGCATCTCAGAATGCATCATTGGTCACTCCCCCATCTTGAGGACATTGAGGAGCGGGAGGGTCCGATTGCTCCTCAGGTGTATAGGTTGTTCTTCCTCTTGGAATTCGTTAGAGGAAAAAGCCTGACCTTTAAAGTATGACATAGATCATGAAGAAGGAAAACATTTCCTAAAACACCTTAAAGCCTCTTACTCTTTTTCATAGTTGTGGTGCACTTCACAAGAATGAATATGACTCTAGTCGACGCGGTGTGTTGGATTTCAAGGACCACTATCAACCTAGTGCTCTGATACCAAGTTTTTCATGACCAAGCCTAGGTACTAGATGTGACACAACGAATAAGAACCCCAACGGACCCAAACAAGCCTCTTAGCATAACATTTACGCATCCTTGGTCATGGAAGCAAAGTAAACAACAACAAGGACTAACGGAAGTCTTGATTTTTATAAAGCATAATAAAGTCAAAGCTTAAAGCATAAGTACATCAATTATTCCAAAAACACCTCTATACATATATTTAAGTGGGGGCCAAGACGCTCTTCGGGCTCACCTCACAATGTCATATGTTTAACATCAAAAACACTTAGAAATAGCAAGAGAAAGTAGGTAGTGTCCCCAAACTTGAGGACTCAGCAAGCTTTTATTCGAATAATCTTACTGTAACACCCCACATATTACAATACTAGTACTATGCAAATGAAACATGATATCGTTTGGTCAAATTAGCGCCAATTTTTAAAAGTACTTAAATCTCATGTTATAGGGCGATATGTGCGTCTAACACTTAAGAGGGTCGAGTGTATACATGTTTTGTGTCAAATTGAGGAGATCACGGCCCTAAATAAAGTGAGAGAATTGAGGTTCTTGTAGGACTTAAGAAGCTAGAAGGTGAGTCACCTACTTTCTTAGCTTAAATTTGCTAGCTAAACGGAGACGAGGCCCGACGTCGAATTTGTCCAAGTCCGATTATGAATAAAGTCTGTGTTAAGGGTGTAACTTTAGCCAATATTTTAGCATCACAAATAGACTATATTTTCAGCCCAAGAATAATAGAGAAAGGGCCCAAGTACAACAAAACTCTCTTGGTGAGTTGGGCCAAAACTAACGAAGAGAAAGGAAACAAAATAGTCTGCAAAGGCCCAACTAATTTGAACCCAACAAGGCCCAAGTGAAAGAGGAAAAATGGTACTTTGATTTCTTGATAAAATAAGGCTTAAAATGCGAAGTTTAGGTCAGCCAAGTGCTTCTTTAAAAGGGACTTAAAATCAGCTCACTCAAGTAATTCAACTTGAACAAAAAATCAGATTTTCTTAAGAATTTCTCTCTACACTTCTTAACTTTTTAAAGTAGCCAAAAGAAGCTTTTAGGGTTCAAGAGGCCCTCAACCTTGAAGGTAAAGGTAAGTGATTATAGTTGTATTTTTAGTATAGTTTTCTTATGCAAAACAAGAGACAATATTGGTTATGTCTATGCAGAAATTGTTGGACAACATGTGTTCCAAAAGTAGTTGTACATTTTTCTTGTTTATTTGGAAGCTTTTATATTTTTGGTTGGATTGATTATGAAGGGAGGCTACTGTTCTTAATGAGTATTGGTTTTATAATTATTTATGAAGTCTACTGCACCATTTTTACAGTCCGCGAAAGTAAGTTCTTGTGTGATATCGTAATTGTGCTCATAATAGGAACTTGTGGGCTGATTGATTGGGGGCTATGGTCTCACATCATCCACCTAATTTGAAGGCTATTTTGAACTATTTTAGGAATTTTTGTATGTATAAATGTTGTGGGAACAGTTTGGTTGAAGTTGGTAAAGTTTTGGAATCGTCCACGTCTTAATGTAGCGAAGGGATGTACCGTTATGCTGTCTATTTGTACGTTGCATAAATTGTTATGTCTTATGATTTGTGGGCTATGGTAAGACTGTTATGGCACTAAAATAGGCTGCACATGATATGCATATGAGAATGTGTATTATAAAATACGATTAGGTGCGGAAAGGTTGAAAGAATACGCTCGGGTTTACAATTATACGCTTGCTGCCCGTATGTTGTTTTTTTTATGAGATTGGGCTGCCAAGATGTATCTATTGGCTGCTAAAGCTAGTTATATTACCTACTATATTATCGATAAATATTTGGAGGAAGGGAAGGTTATCTCGAGGTAATAGTGAGGTCGTATAGTAAGGTATGTAAGACTACTTGATTTCGTATTGTTTGGCATGAAGCTTAGATCCCTCCTTGGCACATAAAGGCACTTACCAACTCCAACACAACTATTAACCGTGTGTCCGCTCTTTCACATGTTCATATTCTCCCATATGTAGTCACATGCAGACCTGCATACATACTTGGATACCAAGATACACGAGTTCGTTCTACTAAATAAAGCCCATGTGTTGTTCTAACTCCTATGAATTTCATTCTTTATGTAACTTACTCCTTTCATTGTAGTGTTGTCTTTTGTGGTTATTTACATGTCATAGGTTGTATCTACATTCCTACAACTCCAATATTACGACCACCAAACGAATTATCTCAAAGGTACTTGAAAGATAAAGTAAAGTATATTGCTTGTTGATGGGTGATAACCCGATGGGTGGAAGAATCACCTAGCCAGGGTCGATCCTATCACGGCGGGTGGCCCGAGGGCTTAAAGAAAAAGCTTAGACAGGGCCGATCCCAATATATATTTACTACTTATTAGCTACTCATTTGTATTACACGCTGTGCACTTATTATACAGTAAAGGTAAAGTAATAAAAAGAACATAAAGTACATGATCCCACAGTATAACTAAAGGTGGTCTCTTATCCTACACCAGTGCAAAGTTTCATCTGAGTTGTTACTTCATATACAGTGTTTCCTGCCTTATATATTCAGTACATTATCTCGTACAGGACGTCCCTTATGGGAGACCTGCATTTCATGTTGTAGGTATAGGTGCTAGTAGATCTCCCCAGTAGGAGTACAGGATATCCAGCTATTGTTACCAAGCTCCAGGATGCTTCAGAGCTTTGTGTGTGTCTAGAGCTTATATATTTGTATTGTATAGTTAGTCGAGGTGGGGCTTGTCCCGACCCTTATCAAATACTTTTCCTTATCTAGAGGCTTTGCATACTATGTAAATTAAAGTGTGGTCATATCTCGTACTTTAGACACCATGGCCCCAATGACCTAGCCATATGCATTTCCTTTTGGCTTGTTATTACTGTCTACTTCCTTAAAGGCATGCCAAATGTTGAAATCCCTTATAATATGTATAGAAAGTGCATGGATACAGGTTGGTTCTCCCGAGCCTCATCGACAAGGGTGCCATTCCGCCCTAACGGGACTTTGGGCGTGATACTTACTGGCGACGTGGAGGATGATCAAGAGGAGCTCCGGTCCCTACATGGTGATATCATGTAGGCAAAAGTATGCATTAGTATGTTTGAATGTACAAAGCATATAGGCTGCAATGCAACAAGACATAAGCCAATATAGTCAAAATGTATAGGAATAGGTAACAGAGAGACATAATCTCAATATGACATGCATGATCAGTACTTGAAGTAAAATACACTTGTAAATCATCTAACTTGCATAGAACATAATAAATGTGTGGGAAGAGACCTCAACCGATAGAGAATAAGACCAAGCGAGCTACAACTTGGAATCTTGATGATTACCCGCACCGGTAAAGAGGTGGTCTACTTCCCATGGTAAATCATACTTTACCTTATGGGAGCCCGTCCCATTTCGGAGGAGTAACCTTCCCTATGGGAGCTGGATTAATTTTCGAAAAGGATTTCATAGGAAACTTCACCTTACGGGAGCCCATCCCATTTAGGGAAGGATTTCAAAAGGAAGTGCACTAAATGGATCCACTAGGATAACAAGGGTATAACATAATCCTATGTTGGCACATAGTTCAAGGAAAGAGAGCAAACACTCCATCCATCGATGCTAAGTCTAATCGCACTTAATACTTATAATAACCGTACTTTAATAACCTACAATAAGCATGGAATGATGATATGAGTAACTATTAAACATACTTGACCTCTAATGGTGAGCCTAACTTGTAACATGAGAATAGATCAACATCGAACATTACACTTGCATTAACATCAAAGGCTCACAAGAGGTAAAATCATGAAAACTAGGCTTAACTTCATACTTGCATAATCATAGATAGTTTCATGAATTCATAATATACTTGATAGCCCATATTCATCATGAAGTCACTTGACTTATAAAAGATGCAATTAAATTTAGAATTCCTGACTTGACATTTTATCAAACACTTGGTGGGTGTGTAATGCTTATTCAAAGTCATGCAATTCAAGATTGAAATCATGTGAGAAAACTCAATGCGAATCAACTCACCAACATATTGAAAATCCCTCATATGAGATACCGTGAAATCCATCATTTAATCTCATAATAGATCATAGTTTCATAGCTCAAAACATACATAGTGTCAATAGACAAAACCAAATCATAGTATAAGCTAGAGATAGATAAACATGAATATCTAATCAACATTTCATAAAATCCCAACATATTTCATGCTCATAAATCATTATAAAAGATACCCATAGATAATACCACTTGAAAACATGCAATTTTCATAAGATAAAAAGAATGGGCACCATGGGTGAAAGGACCCAATGGTTGAAACCCACATACCTTAGAGTTAGGTTTTCTTGGTGTAGACTTGAAGAAGACTTGAAGCTTGAAGGGATTCCCTGAGATCTGGAATTAAACTTGAGACACTTGAATTTGGATAAAATACTTGCTTAAGTCTTAGAGAGGGCTTTGAGAGGGTCTTAAGTGATATAGAGCTGTAAATTGGCTTAGTGTAGGTGTTTTTATGCATAGGTGGGCATGGGGCCAAGACCCCAATGCCTTAGGCCGTAATAAGAAACTATGGGAAAAAATGTACATCTCTGCGCCCCTGGCGCGTCAAGCCCATGGTGCGGATCGTCTTTGGAAATCGTAAATTTATGAAAATTATATTTCACTATGGGTCCTCTAAAGTTGGGGTTATACCCATTTCCCACTCAATTTTCCCCTGATACGAATATGAAGTTGGATTTTTGACATCACGCACGAATTTTGAGATATATAGAAATTCTTATTATGGGCATTTTCGAGGCTCATTTTCAGGTGTGTTTGGGGCGTTTCAAGAAGGATACTATTTATTGGTGTTGTAAGACTTGTATCCTAATGGTCCAAATGTTTAATCACTATTTTCTACAATCAGTAGCGCTGAAGTGTTTCTTTTTCATCTCGGAATTCCACTAACAAATGTGGTTTCTATGGAAATGTTTGAAGTCAACAGGAATATTACTAGAAGCTTGTAGGAGCGAACAAATCAAAAATGGAATTTTGTAAATTTTAAAGATGTGCAACAGATGAACAAAGACATCTTCAAGTGGGGTAGATTTTAAAATCTCTCCCGCTTTAAGTGACCCCACTTCAAGATGTCTCCATTCATCTGTGGTACATCTTTAAAATATACAAGATTCCCTTTTTGATTTGTTTTGTCCCACCAGCTTCTCAAAATATTCTAGTTGACTCAGATTTTCCATAAAGACCAAGTTGTTCGATGGAATGTCGAGATGGTAAAGAGAAACTTCAGCACCACCAATTCCAGAAAATAGAGGGAAAACATTGATACCGTGTGACACCGATTAAACACTATCCTCACACATACCTATATTTCAAATCCCATTCTTATATGTGGGAAGTGTATTAGGGTCATTAGAGACCTCCAGTACTTACTCGAGTTCAAAACCATCCTATAAATTAAGTTTCTTGTTTTGGATTATGTACGGGTCAATTGTAACCGATCATAAATCTTAGCACAAAATGAGTTAGATGTCCCATTACCTACCAAATGAAAGCCCTTTGAATCAGCTTACAATGCAACGACTTTCACCTCATTTGGAGTTTGGAGTCAAAAATTATGGTCATTTTACTAAAGACTGCCATAGCAGTGATGAAATACGAAACCACTTTATGGGTCGTAGAATGAAGTACAATCCATTTGCTAACTCATCAAAAAAAGTCTTGAAATTTTAATTTTTTGTCCCACATTCTATGGACCAATCTACAGGTTGTAAAACCTTCTACAAGCCATAGATTGGGTTCGTGAATGTGATCCAGAGAGCCAAAAATTTGGCCAAAACTTTACGCAAGGGTCCTTACGTGCCGTGGAACGTTTGACGATTCATAGATAGGCCCATAGACAACTTTTGATAGCATTTTAAGAATGTTATTTTGATCTTTTCCCACCTTTTCAAAGCATAAAATTGATGTTTTGACACCCAAATAAAGACCTAAACATGTCATTTCAATATTTTTACACTAAATCACTCTCTCAAAGGTAGAAGCAAGTAGTCAAGAGAGAAAAGGGCTAGGGTTTGAAGAGAAACTTGAGAATTCTTCCAATCTCTTTCAAGGTTCAAAACTTTCAGGTATGTAAGACTAACCAAAACATGGATTGTTTTCTTCAATGTGCCCCATAACGCAAATTGATGGTGATGTGAGTAAATTGAGTCTCCCATGAATGTTTCTTGAAGGGTTTTCTAAAAATCTAATGTATTTCTACATAATTCTGCATGAATTATTGTTTTTATTATTTAATTACTTGAATTTGATGATTTTAACTTACTATATAAACCCTAGCATGAATTCTTATTGTTTTCACATATTTCACTTAAATGAGCATTCATGAGCATAGTTTGAGCCTAAAGAATATATGAAATCCCTAAATGCTTTAATTCTACATTTGCTCTCCTAAATATTATGAGTTAGAACTATGTAGGATTGAGTCCTAATGAGTCAAGAACTTGACCTAAAAATGATGTAACCAAAAATGTTAATAGTTGATGTAATGAATTGAGTTGATAAATAACCAATGAGACTAGATAACTGAGTTAACCATTGGGTTGATGTCTTATGAGTATATTGAGTCTTGGGAGGAGTATTGAGCACGAAATTGAGTAAGAGTAAGTCAAACTCGAACTTAATAACTACAAAGCCAGTGTAGGAAAGCATTGAACCATAAAACAAGTTGTTTTCTATTATCCCAAAATGAGGAATTAATGTTACTAATTTTGTATCCACTGATGCCATGTCCTATACCCTCTTCAGGGTATTGGATGGATGTGGCAACAACATCGCTTTGTTGTATCATCACCGGCTCATAGATGATGGTTGTCGGTTAGAGAAACTCCCAAATAGTCTTTGGTTGTACTTTGAGTGGATGGGACGTAGATGATAGTTCAGTAGTCATCGTCTAAATTACATTCTTACTTTTGATTCTTGACATGATAATTGAGTTTCCTATTTCTTGAGTTGAGTTATTTGAGATGATGTTATTCTTCCTTTACATATTTCTTTCTACTATTTTTACATACTCATACATTCCATGTACTAACGTCTATTTGGACCTACATCTTTTCAAGATGCAGATAGGTACTAGTGGTCATCAGTAGGTGCCCCATTGAGGACCTATTTTCTTTCAGTTTATTGGTAAGCCCTACTCTACTTTTGGAAGACATTATGATTCTTTAATAGCTTTGAGTATTAGACTTATTTTATTCTATTTTTTAGGTAGCCATGGGTTTGTCATTGGTACCATTTAGTTAGATGCCTAGAGGCTTCATAGACTAGATTGTTGATGTGATTGGATGTTATTATTGACTATTTTCTTTAACACCAGTCTTACTTAATTGATAGATAGACTGTTTGGCCTTTGGCCATCGATTCTCATTTTATCATTACTTCTTATTTAAGCATTCTTATTCATGAATGTCTTCTGCTATTGGAAAGTGATTTAATAAATGTGATGAGGCCGAGTGGTTTACTTTGGGAGTAGAAATAGTCTCTGAGTGTCGGCCACGCCAAGGGTACCCTCTCGAGGCATGACAAACTTGGTATCATAGCACAGAGTTCAATAGTCCTAAGCAGTCTATGAAGCCATGTCTAGTAGACTCTTGTTAATGTGTATGTTGTGTACAACACTTCATAAGCATAAGGTTATAGGACATTAGGAATTGTTGCACTTGTATTCTGAGTTCATGCGATAGAGTTAAAAACTTTACAAAGCCTTTTTCTAACTCACGCATTACGCGGTTGAAGATCACACCTCCAAAGCATACCATGACCCAGTGAAATAGTTCAGCCAACAATGCTGAGAATCCCACATCAAAAGTTTCTCCTCAGATAGAGACAAGGGGTAGAGGTCAATGATATGCTGTATGAATACATAACATTTGATGCTTAAAACATGGAATTTTGCATGTTCTTAATCAATGTTTGTTGGTTTTATATGTTTTTGTGTTATATCTGTAGGATTCTAGGGTTGGCCTTGATTATTGGATTAAAGTACAAAAGTCGCTGAAGCAGTATGAGACCATTTAAGGGCCGTAATTCACTCTACAGGCTATGTAGTAGGCATTGTGGACAATTCCAATGAGAGGCTGATTTCTGATGTTAATTCTATGAAAATGCAGATGGGTCATGGAATGTTTTACGAGTCCTAGAACATGGTTCGTGTCCTGAGGATCAGAGATGAGGGACTTTATGATGATTCATCAGATGAAAACCCCCTAGGGGTTATAAACCACTATACGAGTCATAGAGAGGTATCATAGACTTGATGCCCAAATTTCCAACAGCACTGTACGAGGCCCCGATTATAGGCCATGGATTGCAATATGACCCGTAAACCTGTTCGTGAGGCGGGCTGACCCAGTTATCCTATTGTGTTTAGGACTTGTATTTTAAATATTATAAATAGGTTTTTAGGTTATATTTCATAAAGTTTTCACATAGTACACAGAGAACTTGAAAACAGAGAGGAAAAATGGAGAGATAACATTGGAGAGTTTTGAGAAACACGTGTACTTTGACTTGATCTTTAATATTGTGAATCTTTTGAAACTTCGATTTGCTTGTTCATTTCAATTGTGTAAGTGCTCTATTATGTTATTCCAATTCATAAGTCTAGCATCTACACAAATCATGAATCGCTAAATCCACAACAAAGGTTGTGGGAACTACTAAGAACTAACAAAGTCATGCCGAATAATTCATAATTCTTGAAAAGTGTGCATGCATGTATTAATTAACTTTCTTCATTTTTCATGTTTTCTAGTGGTGGCCAACTTTAGAACCCGCCTAGTTTTATAAACTAGACCGAGGTAGTAATGAATAAAAAAAGATTAATTAACAGGACTTGATTGATGTGTTCTCATCTAATCAACCGAACTGGGCACAGAGGAGGTTGTACAGGGACTAATAGGTAAGGGTTAGTAATGCCTACTATGGAGATGGGCCAACTCACATAGTGAAATTCACCTCTAGCTTAGACCAAAGGATTTGGTGAACTTAACTTAACCTCATGCATGCTACACATTAGAAAAGAATTAGGTTATTCAATGATACTAAGCTATGCAATCATGGGGAAGACAATACCCTAGTTTCTCTCCATATTAATTTAACACAATACCTTGGTTAGGTTTTCATTCTTGACAATAACAACTTTATTCTAAAAAAGGAGGTGTAAGTTAGGCACCATCAACTTTTTGGAGCCATTGCTTGGGATTACGACTATACTTAGTGAATTCATTGTGATTTGGGTGTTAATTCTCATTTCCCACATCTTAAATTTTTTGTTATTTTTGTTTCTTTTTAGGGTGTAAGTGTAGTGTATGCCCAACACACGAAGTCGAGGGAATCCTTTGAATCTGTTTGACCCAGATATCCAAAAAACATTAAGGAGAATGGCCCTTGATAAAGACAACATCATGGCTAATGTAGCTCTGAATAGGAATGACAATAAGAATGCTGACAATAAGGACCTACCTCCCATTGAGGAAATTGCTCCACAACCACATGATTTCAATGCCAATGCTTATTAGTGGAATCAATATAGGCTGAATCCTATGGCTATGGAGGTGACTGGAGCTATTGTGTTGCCTCCACTACCGGCTGACACAACATTTGTAGTTTTGAGTGTGTTGATTCAGATTCTGCAGAATCGTGGGCCATTTATGGGCTTGCCATCGGAGAATCCTTATAGCCATCTAGATAACGCTGCATTCGTCTATAAGAGTGTGATGAGAACATAGAATCTATCTATGGATGCTTTGGGACTTTGTTTCTTCCCATTGTCTCTTACAGTTAATGCAACACTATGGCTATCTGAGCTCTTGCAGAGTTCGATTGCCAGTTGGGATAAATTGGATAAGACCTTCTTGGATAGGTACTTCCCAAGGTTGAAGAAGCTCAAGTTGAAAGACTATATTAACAACTTTGAGCAACTTCTTGGTGATTTGATCAGTACTACATGGGAGCAGTTCACCAAATGCTTGACGAGTGTCCCAGTTCACAAGATACTTGATGATGCCTTAGTGGAGATCTTCTACCATGCCCTTGATGAGAACAGTTAGGCTTGTTCTGACGCTATCATATGGGGCATGATCTTAGATCAGCCATTCGCAAGGATTGCAGATAGGATGGAGAGAGTGATTTACTAATTGTGCTTGAGGAAGAGGGGCAGACCATCTTCCAAAAGTTCGTGCACTGCTAGTGTTGGTTCAGAAAAGCTATAGGGTCAATGAAGCAGGTATGGAGGTAATGATGAAGCAGAATCAGTAGTGAGTCAATATAGTGGTTCATCAAACTCTATATGCACCCATGTACAATGACCCTTATTCTGAGAATGACACCTATTTTATTGCTGAGGAGAGGATATTATGACCATTGCAATGCGATTGCTACAAAGTCCTTGGTCCAATAGAAAGAAGATCCTGGTGCTTTAATCATACCCTGCACCATTAGACATGTGAAGTTTGCAAGCTCACTATGTGATTTAGGTGCCAGTATTAATCTGATGCCCCTTGGAGTTTTCAAGAAGCTAGGATAAGGAGCCCCTACTACGACGAGCATGTTGTTATTGATGGCTCATCACACGATGAAGAAGCCTTTGGAGATACTATATGATGTGCTGGTAAAAGTTGAGAAGTGCATATTCCCTATAGACTTTGTGATTTTAGATTGTGAAATCGACTTTGACTTCCTAATTATCTTGGGAAGATCAATCCTGTCCATAGGGTGAGCACTAACGGAAATGGAAGACAGTTAACTTAGGTTAAGATTGAATGATAAAGAGGTTATGTTTAGTATCTGTCAATCTATGAAGAGGCCAAATGATTTGAAGAATGAAGTTTGGGCAAATGGTGAAGTCTGATTAAGCAATTTGTCCAAGTCATGTCGCAATAATAAATGACATGCTACTTAGGAGGAAACCTAAGGTGGAGACCGACACATAGGTGCCAGGTATGATTTTTCATTCCTTATACTTTCTTTTGCTTTGGTTGTGTGCATAGGATATAATGCACTTCTTTTTCGATAAGGCGTGGGTCATTATGGTCCTCATCAATGAATTCTGAGTATCTAGGGTCCATAACTACCCCAACCTTTGATCCTGAGGTTTTCTTTCCTGTGTTCTTTTTCCCCATTTATATTTACTTTTTGTTGAATTGGCATGTTTAGGATCTTTTAGGCAGTATTTGTAGCATATAGTACTAATACTTATGGCATATATCATGTTTTTGTTTTTCATTTCAAAAATGATAGCCACCGAAATTTGATTAATAGTTTATATAGCAACCATGCATGTTTAGGTGTGTTGACAGTGTTTGTTCCGATAACTAAGGATAGATTAAGGTAAAAAGCATGATTTGAGAATCTTTTGTTGATGATGTAGTCATTTGCAGTAACTGGGACATTAAATTGCTAAATTCATGTGTATTGTGCTAATTAAGAACTTGCTCTGTTACTTTAAGTTAGATAGTAAATTAATTCAATTAGGAAAGGATCTAAGGCCATTGTTCTTAAAAGCGCACTTAGCTTAAATTACCAACCAAAATTGCAGTATATCCCTTGTTCTTAATGTTTTTAAGCCTACCACATACATATTCTTTGCAAACACCTAATAAACCTACCCTTGTTAGTTGTGAAATCCTAAGATTGGCCCTGGTTTATCCTTGAACGTTGTGCACCTTGATTGAGGCAAAAAGGTTAAGTTAAGGGTGGCTACCAAAAGTGGCCCTGTTTCTGAGGATGGACATTGTGCACCTCAACTTAGGCCAAAAACCTAAATTGAGTATGGCTGGTATAAGGGTAATACATAAAAATGAGGGGGAAAGTTAGTGATATAGAGAAAAGGAGAAAAAACATCATGTACTGGGTGCAAGAAAAATAAGTGATTCCTTAGTTGGGAGTTAAAAAGAAAAATAAAGTGTAAAATCAAGGCAAAAAGCTGAAAAATGAGAAGAAAGCGCCCAAAAAAGCTTGAAATAGCAGAAAGGGAGAATGAGATGGAAAATAATAGAGTTGGTTGGATAACAGTGTAGAAAAACGCAGTGTCAAGGAGGGCCTTTAGTCACTATGTTCCCAAAATACCATACCCAAGTCCCTTGAGCCTACTTTACAAGCCTAGAAAGTCTTATAGTTATCCTAGTCCAAGTAGTTGAAGGTCTTAGTCATGAGTATATGGGAAAGCCTATGGTATTGTGCATAATGCATGAAAATCTATTTTGTGAGTGACTTTGCAAGTTCCCAAAGTTATACATGAAAACATCATTGAGAGTGACATATATGACTTCTTTCTGTGAGGGCACTTGCATTGCATTATTAGCACTGGATTATTTAGTGATTGTGGATTATTGATAGTACCTCACTTTTCATAGTTGTTTTGTCAGATGCACTAGGCTGTATTGGTTTGTTAGATGACTATATGATTCTATTTTGAAAAAATAGTATAGGTATATGAGTTTAAGATTGATATGATGTATGCCATTGTGTTGAGGTCTGTGTGTTGCTATCTTACTTATAAAGATTGAGTCCATCGCTTGAGGACAAGCAATAATTTAAAGTTGAGAGTGTTCATGCACTATCAAAATACATCACTTTTGATGCTTAAAACTTGGAATTGTATGAATTCTCAATGCGATGTTAGTTGGTTTTATGTATTTTTGTGTTATATTTGCGGGATTCAAGGGTTGGCCTTGATTTTGGGAAGAAAGTACAGAAGTCGCTGAATTTGATGCAGTACGGGACACTTTACAGACCATAGTTCACTCTATGAGCCGTGAAGTTGGTTTCATGGACAATTCTAGTGAGGAGCTGAATTTCTGAAGTTGATACTATGAATATGCAGATGGGTCAAGGAATGATTTTTGAGTCATAGAACATGGCTCGTGCTCTGAGGATTAGAGATGAGAGACTTTCTAAGGATTCATCAAACATAACCCCCTACAAGTTGTAAACCACTTGATGGGATGTAGAGGGGTATTGTAGACTTGTAGTCCAGATTTCCAACAGCACTGTAGGAGACCCTGATTATGGGCTATGGAGTACAATATGACTCGTAAACATGTTTGTGAGGCGTGCCTACTCAATTATTCTATTGTGTCTAGGACTTGTATTTTAAATATTATAAATAGGTTTTTAGATTATTTTTCATAAAGTTTTCGCATAGTACATAGAGAACATGAGAACTAGATAGGACAAATAGGGAGATAACATTAGAGAGTTTTGAGAAGCACTTGTACTTTGATTTGATCTTTAATCTTGCGATTCCCTATGAAGTTGGATTTGCTTGTTCATAATTTAACTATGTAAGTGCTCTATTATATTATTCAAATACATAAGTCTTTTATCAACATAAATTATGAGTAGCTTAATCGACAACTAGGGTTGTGGGAACCATGAAGAACTAACAAAGTAAAACCAGATAATTCATAATTCTTGGAAACCGTGGATGCATGTATTAATTAACTCTCTTCATTTTGCATGTTTTATAGTGGTGGCCAACATTAGAACCTACGTATTGTAAGTGACTAGAACAAGGTAGTAATGAATAGGGAAAGAGATTAATTAACATGATTCGGTTGATGTGTTCTCATCTAATCAACTGAACTGGGCCAAGGGAAAGTTATACTGGACTAATAGGTAGGGTTTAGTAATGCACACTACGGAGACGGGCCAACTCACATATTGAAATTCACCTCTCACCTGGACCAAAGGGTTTGATGAACTTAAATTACTGTCCTGCATGCTACACACTAGTAAAGAATTAGAATATCTAGTGATACTAAGTTAGGGAATCATGAGGAACATTATGCCCTAGTTTCTCTCCATATTGATTTAACTCTTGTGTTTGTTAGATTTATCTTTCTACTGATTATTGCAAAACCCCCTCTTTAGGGGAAGTTTATTAATTACTCAAATTGCATTAACTGACTTCTCTTGAGTCTACGTATTCCTTTAGGTTTGACCCTATCCTTTGTTAGGTTCTACTTCTTGATAATGATTGCTTTATTCTCAAAAAGGAGGTGTAACTTGGGCGACATCAGTAGACTTGCTAAAGCCGGTGCGACTCCTCAGCCACATATTACTTTGCCTGCTCCTACCACAAACATTTATTTTAGAGGAGCTATCACTTTGCTTACCTAACTGGTAGCTGCACAGAGTGAGAACCAGAGTTCATATAGTCCTAGATCTAATTCTCAAGAGCCAACAATTGCCACCAGATTGAGAGATTTTCTGACGATGGCCCACTAGTTTTTTATGGATCAAAGGTTGAGGAAGAACCTTAGAACTTTATTGATGAAATGTGGAAGGTGTTGAAATCTATGCGCGCAGCTGAGACAGAGGGAGTTGAACTTGCTTCCTATTAACTCAAGGATGTGGCCATTGTCTGTTACAATCAATGGGAACAAAGCCCAGGTGAGTATGCTGAGCTTACCATTTGGGACGACTTTAAGGGTGCCTTTGTTGATAACTTCTTTCCACGAGAGTTGAGGGAAGCGAAGGTGGAGGAGTTTGTCAACTTGAAGTAGGAAGGGATGACTATCAAAGAACATAGCCTCAAACTCCTATAGCTATCCTGGTATGCTCAAGAGATGATCCCCGATGTGAGGTCTAAGATGAGAAAGTTCATACCAAGCTTGGGCAAGCATGTGAAAAAGGAGTGCAATGCGACATTGCTGATTCTAGAGATGGACATCTCTAGGCTTATGGTTTATATGCAATAGCTTGAGGACGAAAAGACGTGGGATAGGGAGGTCCACTTGTGAAAAAAGGCTAAGTCAACAGGGCATGATCCAAGCCAGTATAAGTAACGTTGAGGGGACAGTCTTATTTTCAAAAGAGATCTTCGAATTGTGCATCATCCTTAGCAAGTGCACCAGCTCCAAGTAATAGGTATGATCAGAAGTCTCAGCGCTATCAGAATTTAAAAGCTTAGGGTTCTCGATCCTAAGCTAGTATAACTGAAGGTTCGAGGGGAAATCCGCCATGAGGTAAATGGTAAAGTCCATCTAGGTGAGTGCTGTGAGGGCATAAATTCTTTCTATAAGTGTAGACAGATTACGCACTTCCAGAATGATTACCCAATGAGGAAGCAGGGTGATGGAGGTAATAAAGGTTCATCTGCAGTAGCACCGTAGAGTGGTGCCGCAACTAATATGAGCAGGGGTACAAATTATTTGTATGCAATGGGAAATCAATAGGATCAAGAATTTGCACCAGATCTTGTCACGGGTATGCTTCGAGTCTTTTACTAAGATTTGTATGACTTGCTTGACCTAGGTGCCACTTTATCATTTGTAACTCCATCTGTGGCTGGAAAGTTTGTAATCGTTATAGAATGTCATTGTCACGACCCAAGCCTAGGGCTTAGACGTGACACGATGAATAGGGAACCCGAAGGAACCCCAAACAAGCCTCTTAGCATGTCAATCACACATTCTTGGTTGTGGAAGAAAAATAACAACAAGAAGAGATATAAATAAGGGAAAATGGGACTAAGAGAAGCCTTTGATATCATAAATGCATAAAGAGTCAAGCTTATAACGCCAATACATCATAATATTCCAATAACACCTCTAAACATAGAATGTAGTGGGGGCCAAGACACTTCCCGAGCTCACCCTCATAAAATAAGATGTTCAACATAAAGAAGTATTCGAGATAGAAAGAGAAAGTAGATAGTATCCCTGATTTGAGGACTCACCAAGCTTATCTTCGAATAATCTCACCCTAGCCACGTGGAGGATGATCAAGAGGATCTCCAGTCCCTACAAGGTGATATAATGTAGGCATGAAGTATGCATCAGTATGTTTGATTGTACCACATATGAAGGATGCAATACAACAAGACATAAGCCAATATAGTCAAAATGCATAGAAATAGGCAATAGATAAGTATAATTTCAAAGTGGCATGAAGCTTGAAAGTAAAACATGTTTATAAAACATTCAACTTGCATAGAACATGATACATATGTGGGAAGATACCCTAACAAACAAAAGTAAGACCAAGTGAGCTACAACTTAGAATCCCGATGATTACCCCTTGTCGGTAACGAGGTGGTCTACTTGCCAATGTAAAGCACACTTTACCTTACGGGAGCCTATCCCATTTTGGAGAAGTAACCCCCCTTATGGTAACCTGTCCCATTTTGGAGTTGATTTCATAATAAAGTGCACTAAATGGATCCACTAGTATAGCAAGGGTATAATATAATCCAATGTTGGCACATAGTGTGAGGAAATCAGTATGGACCCTTGAAGATAGTCTACGCCGACATCCAATCCATAGGTGCTAAGTCTAATCCCACACAATACTTGAAATAATCATACTTCAATAGCTTATCATAAACATGGAATCATGATGTGAGTAGCTCTTAAACATATATGACCTCTAACGGTGAGCCTAACTTGAAACATGAGAATAGATCATAATCATACATGGACCCTTGCTTTAACATAAATGTCTCACAAGAGGTAAAATTTTAAAATAGGGCTTCATCTCATGCATAATAATAGATAATTTCATGAATTCATAACATACTTGATTGCCCATACTCATTATGAAGTCACTTGACTTGTAAAATATGTAAATAACTTCAGAATTCTTGAGTTGAAATTTCATCGAATACTTGATGGGCGCATACGAGTACATGTTCAAATCATGCAAAATGCAATAGTATAGATCATGAAATAGTGAAATCAATGCATCTTAAAGTCTTGTAAATCAGCCCAACAACGTCATGTTAAAACCCCATCATGGGTAACTTGTAAATCATATCAAAACATCACAATAGTTCATAGATTAACTTCATAGCTTGATTCATATATAGTCTCAATAGACAAAGATGTATTCATAGTATAAGATCAAAATAGATATTCATGCATAATCATCAATATTTGACAAAACACCAACATATTTCATGCTCATATCTCATAATAATGGATATCCATAAGTAATACAAGTTGAAATCATACAACTTTATGTAAAATATGAAGGTTGGACTTCATGGGTGAAAATACCCAATGAATAAAACCCACATACCTAAATATTGGGATTCCTTGATGGAGACTTGAAGCAGACTTGAAGCTTGAATGGAGTTCTTTCGATCCGGAATTAAGCGTGAGACACTTGAATTTGGATGAGAATTGTTTTTGATAAAATGGTTGAGTAGTTTTAGACAGGGGTTTTGAGTGATATAGAGTTGAAAAATGGCAAAATATAAGTGTTTTCACACATAAGTGGGCATGAGGCCATGTCCCCAATGCCCTTAGGCAGACACAAAAATTAAGAAAGTGCTAACATTGATCCACGTTACGAAGCATTGCGTACCCTCTCTATCTCCAAATATTTTAAGAAAATCATATTTTGCTAGGGTCTTCCAAAATCGGGGTTAAACCCATTTTTCATTCAATTTTGCCCCCCAATCAAGAATATGAAGTCGAATTTTTGATATCACGCACGAATTTTGAGATATATCAAAATCACGATTATGGATGTTTCCAAAGCACATTTTAGGGCGTTTTTGGGGTGTTTCAATATCTCCCCCTTGGGAGCATTTATCCCGGAATGTCAAATAAATGTATATAAGAGAAGTAATCATGAAGATTTCAGCCTGACATGAATGTGACAAATACATTTAAACATCATTTAAAGAATCTCAACATGAATGTCAAAAATCACCATAAACTTGTCAACATAAACATGAGTGCATGTAGAATGACCTAAGGGTTGAAACTTAAAATTGGAAATCATATAGGGGACTTAAATTAGTATATTCCACTTGAGTAGAGTGGAAGAGATAGGGGTATCGCTTTCTCATGTCTGCCTCGGCTTCCTATGTGGCACTTTCAACTTGTTGGTTCCTCCAAAGGACCTTGACGGAAGCTACAACTTTATTTCTCAATCTCTTCATTTCTCTATCCAAAATCTCCATTCGGAACTCCTCATAAGTCAAATTATATTCTACTACACCTACAACATCCAAAGACACTATAGCAATTGGGTCACCCACGCACTTTCTCAACATGGACACATGGAAGACCGAATGCACCATGTTCATTTCCATAGGCAACTCTAACACATATGCAACCTTACCCACTCTACTCAAAACTTTATAAGGACCCACAAAACTTGTGCTTAACTTCCCCTTTTTTCCAAATCGGACAACACCCTTCATGGGTGAGACCCTCAAATAGACCCAATTACCAACCTTAAACTTAAGATCTCTTCTCCTCACATCGAAAAAGGAATTTTGTATACTTTGGGAAGTCTTCTAATCTCTCCCTAATCAACCTCATGTTCTCCAAGACTTCCATGACCAAACTCAGACCTAGCAAAGCCAATTCCCCCACTTCAAACCAGCCACCCAGGGATCTACAACGCCTACCATAAAGAGCTTCAAAAGGAGCATACCAATGCTTGAGTAGTAGCTATTGTTGTAAGCAAACACAATGAGCGGAGATGTTCATCCCAACTACCCTTAAACTCTAAAACACAAGTTCTAAGCGTATCCTCAAGAGTTTGGATAGTTCTGTCGGCTTGACCATCCATTTTAGGATGAAAGGTCGTGCTAAGCTTAAGTTTGGTACCAAGAAATCTTTGGAAGGACCTCCAAATGTGAGAAATGAATTGAGCACCATGATACGAAATGATAGACAAAGGCACCCCATGTAATCTAAGCGACTCATGTATGTACAACTTGGCATAATCTTCGACACCAAAGGTAGTCTTGACCGGTAAGGACTGAGCCAACTTTGTCATTCTATCCATAACAACCCAAATAGAGTCAAAATGTTTTCTAGTCTTAGGCAACCACCACATTGTTGATCTCATTCCACTTCCAAGTAGGAATCTATATATCTTTGGCTAGGCCACCCGACCTTTGATGTTCGACCTTCACTTATTGGCAAGTGTGACATCCGAATATGAACTTCACAATGTCTCTCTTTATACCACCCCACCAATGCACTTCCATCAAATCCTTATACATCTTTGTAAAACTGAGGTGAATGGAATAGGATGGATTATGTGCCTCCTTCAAGATCAATTCTTTCAAATCATCCATATTTGGCATACACAATGTACCTTAGTACCTAAGGGCATCATCTCCCTCTTGGGAGAAAACCTCCACTTTACCATCTCTCACCAAGGCCTTCAAATCTTGCAAGGCGGGGTCAAGATCTTGTTTTGCCTTTACCTTCTCAATCAAAGAAGATTTAGAACCATCAACAACAACTACAACCCCATTGTTAACTTCATCCAACCTAACCCCCAATCTAGCCAACCGTTGAACCTCTCTAGCCACCTCTTTTCCACTATCATCAACATGAGATAGACTCTCCACATACACCCAACTTAAAGCATCAACCACAACATTAGCTTTGCTATGGTGATATTGCAGACTCAAATCATAATCTGTAAGAAGCTCTAACCACCTTCTTTGTCTCAAGTTAAGATTATTTTGGATGAACACATATTGGAGACTCTTGTGGTCGGTAAAAACATCAACATGAACCCCATACAATTAGTAACGCCAAATATTCAAAGCAAATACTACGGCTACCAATTCAAAATCATGGGTGGGATAATTCTTCTCATGCACCTTAAGTTATGTAGGGGCATATGCTATCACCTTACCACATTGCATCCAAACACACACCAAACCAATTCTTCAGGCATCATAATATACAACAAACCCTTCCAACCCATTCGGTAGAGACAAGATAGGAGCGGAGACAATCTTACCTTTCAAAGTTTGGAAACTCTTTTCACACTCATTAGTCTACATAAAGTTTTCCTTCTTTTGTGTCAATTTAGTCATGGGAGCAGCAATAGAAGAGAAAACATTTACAAACCTCCGATAATAACCCACTAAGCACAAGAAGCTTGTAATGTCCGATGGAGTCAAAGGTCTAGGCCAATTTCTAATCACCTCTCTTTTCCTAGGATCCACTTTAATACCATCACCCAACACCACATGTCCCAAAAATGCAACCTCTTTCAAGAAAAATTCACATTCTTCATATTTAAAATATAATTTTTCCTTTCTCATGATTTGCAACACCACCCTCAATTGATCCACATGCTCCTCCTCACTATGGGAATAAATCAAGATATCTTCAATAAAAACTACCACAAACAAGTCAAAGTAAGGTTTAAAGACCCTATTCACGAGATCCATTAATATAGCTGGTGTATTACTATACCCAAAGGGCATAACCACAAAATCAAAGTGCCCATAACTAGTATGGAAAGTCGTCTTGGAAATGTCACATTCTCTCACTTTCACTTGGTGATACTCGAACCGAAGATCAATCTTAGAAAAGTGACTAGCCCCTTGAAGTTGATCAAAAAGGTCATCAATACTTGGTAGAGGGTACTTTTTCTTTATGGTAACTTTATTAAGTTGCTAGTAATCAATGCACATTCTAAGAGAACCATAATTTTTCTTCACAAACAAAATCGGTGCACCCCAAGGTGACTTACTAGGCCTTATAAAACTCTTCTCTAACAAATCTCTCAATTGCTCCTTCAACTCTTTCAACTCTGTCGGGGCCATATGGTAAGGAGGAATAGAAATAGTTTGAGTATCAAGAAAGAGATCTATACAAAAATCTATTTCTCTTTCGGGAGGAACACTAGGAAGTTCAATAAGAATGACATCTAGAAACTCATTAGTCACTGGAACTGACTCGATAGGAAGGACTTTGGACTCAACATCCCTAATCCTCGCAAGATGATAGAGACAACCCTTAGAAATCAACTTTTAGGGCTTTAAGAAAAGAAATGAGTCTACCCTTGACCACCACATCATGACTTTCCCACTCAAGGATGGGCTCATTAGGGAATTGAAATTTGACTCGACGGTTTCTACAATCAATAGAAGCATAATATGCATGGAACCAATCCATCTGAAGAAGAATATTTAAATCCACCATATCTAATTCAACAAAATCACAAGGTAAGATTTTATGTAAAATGAACATGGGACAATTTCTATAGACTTTTGTTAGCAAAAATAGACTTACTAATGGGGGTAGACACTTCATAAGGTTCATACAATAATTCAGGACTAACATGAAGCTTGTTGGAAACAAAAAGAGTAATAAAAGAAAGAGTGGCACCCGGGTCTATTAATGCATACACATCAAAATCAAAAACCTTTAATATACAAGTAACAACAATGGGCACCTCATCAATTACTTGTCTTCCTTAAAGAGTATAGAATCTATTTTGCATTGGTGCACCCCCTTGTTGGCCTCCTCTTCCCCTTTGACCCATATTTGGACCTTGACTTTGCGGACGACCATATCTACCTTTGTTTTGTGCATGAGGGCAATCAATAACCTTGTGCCTAACTTCACCACAACCAAATCAAGCATTTGAATTTCTAAGAAAAGGACCACAAAAAAAAATAAGGACCACTATGATTCTTTTCGCACTTTGGACATCTAGGTATTACCATACCTCCATTGTCACCTTAGAATCTTTGATTAGGCACCCTATCATTGGTAAACCTGTTGTTGGAAGCATTCGATGACCCTTGGCCTTGGAACTTATGGCCTTGAGGAAACTGGCCACCTTTAGAACCTTGGAGCCCACCTTGTAAAACCACCAATAGATACATTGTAACACTCTCAAGCATTGTATATCCAAACCCTTCATCAAATCTCACATTAGATCTTAGATTCATAGCTTCAAACATGCTAAAAACAGTCACAATTTCGTGAAACCCCAACATAGTGTGCAGTGAAATTCATAATATATGAGATACCTTAAATCATGTAATTTTAGGTACAAGAGAGCTTGGGTATCATGGGTGAAAGGAACCCATGAAAAGAACCCACAAACCTTGACTTTGGATAATGTTTGATGATGATTGGAGATGGAGACTTGAAGCTTGAGTGAGAATCTTGAAATTTGGATGAGTCTTGAGACCTGAATTCAGGAGATAAAATATTGGCTAAGTGTTTGAGTGAGTATTTGGGAAAGTCTTAAATGATATAAGGGTGAAATAAGGCTAATTATAGACATTTTCACACATGGTAAAAACTTAGGTACAAGACCCAAAAGTCTTGGACCGAATAGAAAACTAACCACAAAAATGAACTGAGACGCGGCCTTGGCGCATCGCGCCAGGGGTACAAAAATCTCACTGGAAATCAATTTTCACAATTTTTAAATTTTGTTATGGTTGCTCTTAAATTGGGGTTAGACCCATTTTCCACTTAATTTTTGACCTCTTGAATAAGAATAAGAAGTCGAATTTTCGATATCACGCATGGATTTTGAGATATATGAAAATTACGATTCTGGGCACTTCCAAGGGACATTTTCGAGCACTTTTTGGGGTCGTTTCATCATTTTTACCCTTCTCCATCTTCCATTGAGTGAACTAAATTTGATCCAGCCTTTTAAGTTGGTAGGCCGCCAACTCTACTTTTTCCTCCGCATTAACACCCATAATGGACAATACCTTATACACCTCGATGAAATCTTAGGGATCCTCATCCACCTTGGACCCATAGAACTTCGGTAGGTTCATATAGTAAAGTCCCTCACCCTTGAGACCGGAGTAAGAGCATGAGGCGCTTGGGCCCCTTGATTGATTTGGTTGGTCATAGCGTGAGCCAACATGGAAATAGCATCTCGAAATTCTTCTTGGCCTACCGCTCCTTCTAGAAAAGCTTGAGGAACTGGAGGAGTCTATTGCTCCTCGGGTGTACGGGCTTATCTTCCTCTCGGAATTGGCATGATCTAGAGTAGCAAAGAACATTTATTACGAAAAAAACTTTCACCTTAACTTCTATAGAACGACATAGATCATAAAGAAGGGAAACATTTCCTAAAACGCCTCATTGCCTCTTACTAATAGTTGTGGCGCACTTCACAATAATGAATATGACTCTAATAGACATGATGTGTTGGATTCCGAGGATTATTAACAACCTAGTGCTTTGATACCAAGATTGTTGATTTGCTGTCAAAATATAGCACATTTGGTGCCTGAACAAAGAATTTTGTGAGTTCTTAACACGAGTTTTTAGTGTTTTGATGTGTTTTTGTGTTAATCTTGCAGAAATGTTAGGTTGGCATGATTTTATACAAAAGTTGCAGACTTTGCTGAAGCATAAGACATACGAGCTTACCTACGAGTCGTAGCCCAAGCTACGAGTCGTAGGGTGTGTCATAGCAGGAAATAGAAACCAAAAACTCAAAAATTTGACAAGTGAGGGTCACTCCTACAATGCCATTCTATGAGTTGAAAGACACACTATGACTCGTATAGGTGGACTCGTAGCAAGAATCAAAGAGCTAAAAATGTTGGACTAAAAATTGAACACCCAGACTACGAGACAAACATATGAGTCATAGCCCAAGCAACGACTCGTACCCATGGGTCATACTAGTTCAGTCCAAGATGCCAAGAACCTGATACACGACCCCGACTATGACTCGTAGGTCATCCTACGAGTCGTATCTGCGAGACATACCAGCTGCAACTATCTTTTCTGCATATTTTTAGGGTTTATTTGTGTACACTATAAATGCTTAAATTAGGGTTTTCATTTGGCAGACCACACATCAGACATTTAGAATTTGGCTCTAAAATATTCTCTAGGGTTTCACTTTAGATTATTGTTTTATCATTTTTATTTTATGGGGAACAGACCTATGCCAAAGGGTCCCCACCCCTTTTGACGGTAAGGGGTTGAGCCGCACACCCACAAGCCTTATTATAGGTAAAAAAGGATGGAAAGATACAAGGAGGGGGGCATAAACCGTACCTCCAACCTATGATGGTATACAAATTTCCCTACCTACTACGGTCTGTTAATTTGTTCCCAATACTACAGAAGTAAACTAACTTAGAAAATACTAAAGAGAAGACTCCTCTCAGTACATAAAACCTAAGAAAGCAAGCAAACGAGGGAGACTCTCGCCTTAGAAGTAAAAGGAGAGCATAAGAGAAAATAAAATCTAAACCTATGGAACTAAACATCATTAGCTTCCAAGGAGTATAGAATAGCATACTAATAGCCTAGTCCAACTAAACTATCAGCATGTACATCACAAAATTCATGGGGGCTTTTTGATTCTTCTCAGTTTCCTTCTTCTAAATGTTACCATCTCTGCTTTGTCAAGGAAAAAATAGGATCTGGCTTCCTTTGGGAGCTGAGCAGCCTAAAAAAGGACACGTGGAATAGTAAAGTTGTGACTTCTTTTGGGTAGCAGATCTGCAAAAAAATTAGCTTCCCTCAAAGTATGTTTGCAATTAAAATCCTCCGGTTGATCAATGTAATGCAACAACCTAGTAAGGGGCTGTTGAGCA
Organism: Solanum medicagineum; assembly: GCA_026153255.1. Lineage (NCBI taxonomy): Eukaryota > Viridiplantae > Streptophyta > Magnoliopsida > Solanales > Solanaceae > Solanum > Solanum medicagineum. The sequence goes on from JAPFFP010000080.1 coordinate 12,231,920, forward strand.
TACTAAGGAACATTAGTATGTTATGTAATCCATTTACACAATAGTTGAGAATCCACCTCTAGCAATACTTTAGTCCACCCCATTTGAAGACACCAAGCAACACCAAAACAGCAGCTTCAACTTCAGCTTGATTGTTTGACCCAACTCCAAGGGGAGTAGAGTAAGCAAGCTTGAAATCCCCATTCTTGTCTCTGATTATACCCCAACCCCAATCCTTCCATCAGTGAGAGCACTACCATCAGAGTTAATTTTAACCCATAAATCAAGAGGTTTACTCCTAAGAACTGGAGTAACTTTAATAACATGGGAGCACTTTTCAACCAATATCACCAGATCAATCCAGTTAGTAGGCCAGGAAATGTAGGGATATGCAGTCTTCGGCAGAAAAAAAGTATCTTTGAACACCAGAAGCTTAACTCTAGCCATGTTAGATATCTTCCCAGCATATCTTCTAGTACATCTATTCTTTCTCAAGTTCCAATCATATAAATATTGGGGCAGCTTGTAAGAGGAGTTTCTGAGCTTCATTTTTATAATCTGCACCCCACCATCTCATTACAAAATGGTGCAAAGAAAGGCTATCATTGTCTGGACCATAAGTTGTAGTAAAGAATTTCCAAACATTCCTAGCAAAATTTCCTGTCACAAATTTATGATCCACAGCATCAAGGTCTGGGTTGTAATAGCAGCAACATTCCGTAGGATCAACCCCAAACTTGCTCAACTTCTCATTTGTAGGAAGTTTACTCCTCAGGGTTCTCCACTGCAAAAAGGAGCATTTAAAGGGGATATTTCTATGAAAGTCATCTTATTAATGGATGTTTCTCTCTTTTTTCTCTAATCAAGCCCTAAGCATAAGAGATAGAGAAATGTCCATCAGAGTTTGGTTTCCAGATGGTGTTATCAGAGACCCCCTGTTGGAAATGGAATTGGAAAGCTAAGATATCACCAACATATTGAGGGGGAGCAGTGTTTATCACTCTTTCCATATTCCATTATCCATCCTCAATGAAATCAACTTCCTTGGTGTTATTAAACCTACTACTGACATCCCTGAACTGAGTAAGAGGACCAACACCCAACTAATTGTCCCACCAAAAGGAGAAGCTACTAGAGTTGATCTTCCAGTGTATGTGAGGTTCCATGGCATGTTTGTTGATCATGACATGTTTCCAGACAATAGACTCCCTAGTATCCCATTTTTTGCTAATAAGATTTGATATATGACAATATTTTTCTTTCAAAAATTCACTCCACAGCGTATTCTTAGACCTAAAAGTCCACCATTGCTTGTATTGAAATGCTTGGCAAACCTCAGTGATTATTCTAACACCAATAACACAATTATCATATGGAAAACTGAGCTTCCTCCAAGAGGACCAATGATATTTCCTCTCTCATCTAACCATCCCCAGAAGAATTCAGCAGTCATGCTTTGGATCAGTTTAAGAGTTGTAGATGAAGGAGAAGCAGTAGACAAAATATGAATGGGAAGGGACTGAAGAATATGTTTAATGAAGGTAGATCTACCACCATAGATAAGTAATTTGGCCTGCTAACCAGATATTCTAGCCACCACCTTAGAAACAAGATCTTGAATAAAATATGATTTTCTATCTGCTAAAATAAATAGGGCACCCCAAGTAAGTAGATGGAGCTTTTTTTTTGTAGAAAACCAATGATGTGTCTCACTTTATCCACCGACTTTTTGAAAACATGATCAGGAACAATGAAATGACTCTTGTTTTTATTGATTAATTGCCCATAAACCCCTTCATAAACAGACAAGGCCTTTATAACCAATTTAAGAGACTTACTTCTTCCAAAGGAAAACATAATCACATCATCAGCAAAACTAAGGTAATTTATTTGTGGAACCCTCTTCTCCATATAGAAACCATGAAAATTAGGATTTTGATGCAAATTATTCAACATTCTTGACAACACCTCAGCCCCAATAATAAATAGGGCTGGTGAGAGAGGATCACCTTGTTTAAGCCCTCTTGTGGAGTGAAAAAAAACCATATCTTGATCCATTGATTTTGATGGAGTACCAAATATTAGACATGATCCTCCAAACTATATCAATGAATCCTTCAGCAAACCCCATCTTCCTCATCACAATGCAAATGCAGGACCAAGAGACTCTTATCATAAGCCCTTGCCATGTCAAGCTTGAGGACCACATTGCCACCAATGATAGGTTTCTTGATCTAATTAATAATCTCTTGAGCTAACATAATATTCTCAGTGATGCTCCTACATTTTACAAAACCTGATTGATTAGGAGAAATTAGATTTGGTAAAATAGGAGTGAACCTCAAACACAGTAGCTTAGATAACACCTTGTTGACAAAATTACTTAAGACTTATTAGCCTATATTCAGAGATTCTGGTTTGATTCTTGACCTTAGGCAGCAAGACCAAACAAGCATGAGAAAAATATTTAGGGATGTTATAACGACATAAGAAAGCGTTCACCACAGCAAACAAGTCAGTCTGGTAATATCCTAACAAGGTTGAAAGAATTTTCCATTCATACCATCAGGGCCAGCAGTAGAGTGTGGGCTCATAGATAATACCACCTATTTTAACTCCTCAATATCTGATATTATTTGCAAGTTTTCATTTTGCTCCTGAGTAACCATGACTGGAATACAAGTGAGAACTTCTTCATTAATAAGCTTATCCTCCCATGTGTAGATCTACTGAAAATGAGAATAGGCTACCTCAACAATTTCCTTATCCCCTTGAAACCAATTCCCATCCTTATCTTTCACCTGGTAAATAAATAATCTCCTCCTTCTGCCGCTTAGTAGAGTATTAAAATAACCAGTGTTTGGATTCCATTCTTGGAACCATTGCAACTGAGTCTTCTGTCTTAAAATAGATTCCTCTAACTTGAGAAAATATATTCTGTATTCACACTGTCAAGACTGATTCTTGCTGCACGGCTTGGGAAATTAGCTCTTCTTCTGCATTTTTTATTCTCTCATCAAAACTTCTTACTTTAGTATGAATATCCCCAAACTGAACTTTAGTCCAACTGCTTAAAGTAGAAGATAATCTTCTCAATTTCTTATGAAATACCCACATTGAATTGCAAGATAGGTCCCTATCCCAACAAGCTTTCACAGTTTCCAAGAAGACATATTGTACAACCCAAAAGTTCAAAAATTTGATAAATCTGATAACAAGATCAACCTTTGTAGTCATTTCCAGCAATAGTGGGGAGTGGTCAGAACTGACAGTGGGTAAATGAGTGACTATGGTCTGTGGCATGACCTCCAGTCACTTGTCATTGACCATAGCCCTATCCAACCTCTTCCAAATTCTAAACATGACCCCCTGTTGGTCCAAGTAAATTTAGACCCAGTAAAACCAAGATCAAGTAATCCACACCCTTCAATAACAATAATAAATTCTAGGCTTTTCTTCATGTTGTAAGGAATACCCCTTATTTCTCTTCAATGCTAGTAACAACATTGAAATCACCAACAACTCACCAGGGAATCCCTTTGAATCTATCAGCCAAATATAACATCCTCTCCCAGAGAGGTCTTCTCAAATGGTCTCTTCACTTAGCATAGACAAATGTAGAAACAAACTTGGTAGGAGTCTGAGTATGTTGGATTTCACAAGTGAGTTACTGCTCATCATTCTCCGGCACAGTACAATCCACTTCTTGATTCCAAAAGACCCAAATTTTACCATTCCAAATACAAATAGCTTTTTCCATTCACAATTAGTTCTGCAATTTTGGAATTGAGAAGTGGCAGAAAATGGTTCCAAGATGAATATCATAGCAATTTGCTGGGTGATTTTAAGAGATTTCATTCTTTCCATAGCTCCTTGGGTATTGATACCCCTTGCATTCCAAATGATTGTATTCATTGGGAAGATTTTGAGGTAAACAATCTTGTGTTGGGCCTGCCACCAATGACAGGATGTCCGCTGCTAAGTTTTTTTGTTTGAGCAATGGACTGATGGGCATTCTATGGGGATAGACCTTGTTCCTGACTTACTTGATCAATTTCCTCATGCATAGCATCATCATTAGTAGGACTAAAGGTCTTAATGAGTTGTTTATTGATACAATTATCATCATCTTGCTCAGTAAAAGGTAAATTGTCATTATGTACCACATCTTCAGAGTTGATCACTCCACACTCATCCTCCTCATTGCTGGGAAGTATAGGATCAATGTTAAATTGGCAAAAGTTTGTATCTGCTACATTTGGCTCCCTTCCTAGAGGGAAATGCTATTGTATATTAAGAGGTGTGACTGTCATACTAGCATACTCATCAACCAGAATGAATTTTTTACATGTTTTATTCCTCTGAGCATCTATGTTATCAGCCTTGTTCTCAATGTTTTCTGAGATCATCATACTACTTTCAAGCTTCTTTTCAGAGTATCTCTCTTCTTTTTATTAAGCTTATTTTTTCTCTTGGAACCACTAGTGCTAGCCAAAGCCTCAAATTTTTGCCATGCCACTTCTAGGAGGAATCTGACCAGCATTAGCATTAATAGCTGAGTTTTGACCCTTCTGCAATTCATCAGAAGCTCTGACCAAACCTTTCAGTGGTAGCAGAAGCATGACGTTTAGGATCTCCCCTCCAATTGGTTCTCCATCCTACAGCTTAGAAGGTACCTCGTGCCTCTCCGTCTTCTCTCCAAGAACTACAACAACTGTCCCAGTAACAATAAAAGGGGAATGGGGTGGGATTGTTACATCAACATCATCAACAAAATTTACAGTAGGGGATTTTGGGGGTTGGGCACTAGTCCCTTCAATGACAACATATTCAATATGAGAGTTGGGATGCTGATTCACACTCTTGTGAACAATATCATTATATTGGGAGGGGGGCATTAAGTCAATAACTTAGGTGGGCTTGTCTCCATTCTGACCTCTTACTTCAAGACCCTACTGGTATGGATCTTGTTGTTGAAATTGTTCCTGCTTCTTTCTACTATTCTTCCTCCTTTGTGTTTGCCATTCAGTAACATTTTGGGTTGATTTCACTGGTCCTATTTTCCTGGAAGCATTGTCTTTTCGTTGCCACTCAATCTTTAGGAACATTCTTCTTTTAGTTCTACCATCTTCCTTTTGTATCTCTGTAGCTTCCTGTTCCTTCTTTTGTTTGATCTCATCCTCTCTTCTCTTTGAAAACCCATTTTGGGGATTGCAAATCTTGTGTTATCACTTTGGAAATCTATAAAGCTTGTGGGTTTGCAACTTAGGTGTCTTCAACTTTCACTGTTGTTGGTAAAATTCTCAACTATGCCATTTATTTGCATGTTTGTGTGTTTTTCCTTAGCCATGAATAGCTAAACACCCACAACTAGGAATTGTGGGAACTATATGTAGTTGCTTAAGATGACCTAGGTTATTTGCATTTCTATGATTAGGGTTATGCATGTATTGTCTGTTATCCTTCATTATTAATATTGTTTGGTGGTGGCCAACACCAAACACCACCTACTATCATGAGCCCGACCAAGGTAGTGACGAATATTAAAAGGGAAGTAGATGACAGGATTCGGTTGAGGTGTTCCCGTCTAACTGACCAATCTTGACCAAAGGGAGGTTGATTGGGACAATAGGTAACGGTTAGTTGGCACGCCATGTTAGCTGACCAAGCACCATGGTGAAATTTGACCTTCAACTCCATAAGAGGGCTAGAAGAACCTAAGTTATCGTCTTGCATGCATATCGCCAATTGTAGTCATGTTATCTAGGTTAATCGAGCCAACGAACTATGGGAAACACAATTCCAAAGTTGTCCGAGAAATTAAGCATTTTCTCACATTTTAATTAGTATTTATTTTATTTTGTTTTTGAATCACAAACCCCCCCCCTAATTTAGAGATTGTAGTCATAAATACTAGAAATGATTAGTAGTGAAGTCTTGTAGTCAAAGCCATGTATTCCTTGCGGATTTGACCCTAACCTTGGTTAGGTTAATTACTGATAGGGACCGCTTTCTTATTGGAGTGTGAACATCATAAAAAATTATAGCGCTGTTGCCGAGGAATACGGCTAAATTTTGACTTGAATTCACTATTAGTTAGTTTTAGTGTTGATTTCTAGAATCTCATGTATTTTACTTTCGTTTTTGTTTCTGTTGTTTGAGTTTACTTGCAGGTTGTGCTAGGTTGCATGCCCAACACAAGGAGTCAAGTGAATAAGGATGTTGCGGTTGAGGAGGAAATCGATATGAATGAGTAAGACTTAAGAAGAGAGGAGAATCTACCACCAAGGGATAACCGGCCACAACTTAGAGATTTCAGTGCAAACGCTTATGGCTCTAATCAGTACCAATTGAACCCTATGGCGATGGATGTTACCAGTTCTATAGTACTGCCCCTTTTACAGGTAGATGGTAAGTTTGCAGTATCAAGTGGATTGCTCCAGATGCTCCAATACCATGGACTATTTCCAAGGCTAATGTTAGAGGATCCCCACAGTCATCTCCAAAATGTCGTGTTCGTGTGCAAAAGTGTCATGGGGACACAAAATATTTCTATTCACATTGTTGGATTGAGGGTGTTTCCATTGTTATTTACTGGCAATGCAGTTGTATTGTTGTTTGAACTTCCTCTGGGTACCATCATGAGTTGGCTGAGCTGCAAAGGGTGTTCTTAGAAAGATATTTCTCAAGGTCGAAGAAGCTAAAGCTTAAGGACCAAATTGACATTTTTGAGCAATTACCTGGAGACTCTCTTAGCACTACATGGGAGAGATTCACCAAGTACTTGAGGATGGTTCCTGATCACAAAATTGTTGATGATGCTTTGGTAGAGATCTTCTATAGAGCACTTGATGATAATAGCAAAGCTTCCTCCAACATGATCATGGGAGGTATTTTCCTTGATCAACCGTTTGAGCTAGTAACTGAAAGAATGGAACAAGTGGTGAAGACCAACAGAGTATGGGGTCAGAGTGACCGTGGCAACATAAAGAGTTCTTGTGCGGTTACAACAAATAGTGAGCAAGCAAAAGTAAATGAAGTGATTATGGAGCAACTTGCTCAATTCCGTACAAGCATGGATTTGGTTTTGAAGGAAAACCAAGCTAGTGTAAAGGCAATAGCTCACCAAACCCCAACTACTGATATGTATGATGATTAGTTTTTGATGAGGATGCATGTTACGTGAGCAACCAAGCGGCGGGTTTCCGGAACAACCCCCAAGGGTCCAACTCAGACTATTGGAGGCAAATTTTCGAGAATCAAGGTCGGAACTTTAATCAAGATTGAGCATACAAAGATAATAGGGGTGGGTACCATGAGAGAGAAAGAGTGCCAGACGACAATGGGGAAGAAGAGAAGGCTACAGGAATGGTCCCTATGTGCCACCACATAATCGTCACTCTGGTCGAGTAATTTGAGGATTGAAGAAATGTTCGATAAAATGTTGAAAAAGACAAATTAGCACGATGAGACTTTGAAAGGGATGAGGACAGATATTTTAAGCATAAATCAGAAAATTGAGTCTCACTCTGTAGCAATCAAGTCACTTGAACAATAATTCGAGAAAGTGTCTTCAAAGTTGAACCAACATCAGAAGGGCATCCTACCTAGCAACACAGTTCAAAATCCTAAGAAAGAAAAACATTACATAGTGGTAATGACTAGGGGTGGCAAAAGCATGGTAGATCCCACATGCCAAAGGTGGAAGATGGGAATCGCAAGAAGTGAATGAATGAAGGAACCCAAGTGTGAATCATGGAAGAGCAATCAAAGAAGTATAAAACCTTTTCGAGGCCTCCTCTGCCTTTCCCTCAAAGGCTTGGAAAGAGAAGTGAGGAAGGTAAGTTTGAATAGTTTTTGGCGGTGCTAAAAAAGTTGTCAATGGACCTTCCTTTAGTTGAGGCTGTTGAGAAGATGTCGGGACATGCAAAATGGATGAAAGACCTAGTCAAAAAGAAGCTAAAAGTGAGCCAAGACCTCTCCAAAAATGTTCAATATTGTAGTGCCATCACTACAAAGTCATTAGTGCAGAAGCCTGAAGACCTGGTTGCATTCACCATACCATGCGCTATAGGAGAACTAGTGTTTGCTAAAGCACTGTGTGATTTGGGGGCTAGCATTAATTTAATGCCTCTTTCCACTATTCAGAAAGCTCGGTTTGGGGAGCCTTGTCCCTACGAAGATGCATTTGTTGATGGAAGACAGAACAGTCAAGAAGCTTGTGGGGATCTTATATGATGTGTTGGTAAAGGTAGACAAATTTATATTTCCGACAGATTTTTTTATACTTGACTGTGAGGTTGATTTTCCAGTTCCAATCATTTTGGGAAGACCTTTCTCAGCCACAGGTCGAACATTAGTAGTTATGGAGAAGAGTACACTCATTTTTAGGTTTAGTGAAAAAGTATTGGTGTTTCAGGTGGGTCATTAGGATAGGAAGAGTTCTGAGTTCCAACTCATCTCAATGTTTCCAATGGATGAGTGATGAAGCCAAAATCCCGATAGAATTGAGGCTAGGGGTTGACCCTTTGGCAGCCGTATTGATGAACTTTGATGATGACAACATTCCTGATTATGAGGAAACAATAAATGCTCTTGGGGTGTCATTTGGGCTAAGGCGACAAGCAAGGATGGATTTGGACTTATGCAACAGGGAGACGCCACCTATAGAGCCCTTTGTAGAAGTTTCCACTAGAGTTAGAGCTAAAGGAATTACCATCGCATCAACAAAAAACATACTTGGGAGAGAGTAGTACATTACCTGTCATCATTGCAGCAGATTTTAGTGAAGCTCAAACAGAAGCCCTAGTCTTAGGCAGTACATGAGAGCTATTGGGTGGATTGTAGACATCATTAGCATACCCCCGGGGATATTCACTCATAAGATTCAACTAGTCAATGATTACAAATTGAGTATTCAACATTAAAGGTGGTTGAACCCCCCAATGCAAGAGGTTGTGAGTAAATAAATCATCAAGTGGTTAGATGCTAGAGTAATCTACCAGTTGCTGACAGTGAGTGGGTGAGCCCAGTATAGTGTGTTCCAAAGAAGGGAGGTATCACAGTGGTGCGTAATGCAAAGAATGAGTTCCACCGAGAAGGATTATTTTCCTATGTCCTTCATGGATCAGATGCTCGATAGACTGGCAAAAAGGGGATGGTATTCTTTCCTTGAAGGGTATTACAGGTACAATCAAATTATTATTGCACCTAAGGATCAAGAGAAGACAACGTTCGCAGCCCCAATGGTACCTTTGCATTTAAGAGAATGCTCATTGGACTTTGGAACACTCTAGCCACAGTTCAGAGATGCATAATGTCTATCGTTTTAGACATGGTGAAAATTACTATTGAGGTGTTCATGGACGACTTTAGTGTCATTGACCAATCTTTTGAAAAATGCCTTTTACATTTGCGTGATGTGTTGCAGAGATGTGTAGAGATTCACTTGGTGCAAAATTAGGAGAAATGTCATTTTATGGTCAAAGAGGGCATCATACTTGGTCACAGAATTTTGAGCAAAGGAATTGAGGTGGTTAAAGCAAAAATCAAGGTGATAGAAACATTACCGCAACCAATTTTGATAAAAGGTATCGGAAGTTTTCTAGGCCATGTTGGATTCTACCATCGTTTCGTAAAAGATTTCTCCAAGATCTCACAACCTTTATGTAATTTGCTAGAAAGTGATGTGAAGTTTGTATTTGATGATGCATGCATGCAAGCCTCCAAAGAATTGAAAAGAAGGCTAACCATAGAGCCCATTATTGTAGCTTCGGATTGGTCACAATCGTTTGAGCTAATGTCTGATGCAAGTGGGGTTGCACTCGGTGTTGTGTTAGGACAATGCAGAGAGAGAGCCCTACATATGATCTATTATGCCAATAAAGCATTGAATATGGCTCAGAAGAATTACATCGTGACCGAACAAGAATTGCTTGCATTGGTGTTTGCATTTGAAAAAATCCGTTCATACTTGTTGAGAGCTAAAGTTATTGTGCACACAGACTGTGTGGCGCTCAAATACCTGATGGCAAAGAAGGATGCAAAGCCTAGATTGCTTAGATGGGTACTTCTCTTGCAGAAATTCAATTTTGATGTGATTGATAGAAAAGGGTTAGAAAATCAGGTTGCCGATCATCTTTCTAGATTGGAAGAGGAGGGTATGGTGAAATTTGATGATGGGCGAGACATAAATGACTCATTCCCCGATGAAAGAGTTCGGGCAGCATCACATGATCTTATACCTTGGTTTGCAGATTATGCTAACTATTTAGTGAGTGATATAGTGCCCTCTAAGTTGAACACACATCAACATCACAAGTTTATGCATGATGTAAAGAAGTTCTTTTGGGATGAGCCATATTTGTTTCACATTTTTGCCGATGGGATCATCCGTAGATGTGTTCCAGAAGTAGAGATGATGATCATTCTTTAAGCATGTCACTATTCATCGGTGGGTAGCCATCACAGTGGAGCTCGAATAGCTTACAAGGTGTTGTATTGTGGCTACTATTGGCCATCTATACATCAAGATTCCCATGATTATGTAAAGTCGTGTGATAGATGTCAAAGACAATGCAGAGTTTCGCGTAGGCATGAACTTACTCTAAATCCTATTTTGGACATAGAACTATTTGATGCTTTGGGCATTGATTTTATGGGACCCTGTGTTAGCTCTCACGGTAACAAGTATGTTGTAGTTGTAGTTGATTATGTCTCCAAGTCGGTGGAGGCCATAGCTCTACTGAACAATGAGGGTAAGAGTGTTACGGGATTTCTCAGAAAAAATATTTTTTCTAGGTTCGGTATGTCACAGGTAATTATCAGTAATGGAGGCTCTAAATTTTGTAACCAACTATTCAAAACTCTCCTTGAAAGATATGGTGTGAAGCACCGTGTGGCAACGCTATATCATCGTCAAACTAGTGGCAGTTGAAAGTATAAAATAAGGAAATAAAGCAAATCTAATCAATAACTATGAATGTGAATAGTATTGATTGGTCAAGGAAGTTGGATGATGATTTATGGGCCTACCGGGCGGCCTTCAAAACTCCCATCAAAATGTCTCTGTATCAACTGGTGTTTGGAAAGGCTTGTCACTTGTCGGTTGAACTTGAACACAAAGCATTGTGGGCGTTGAAGAAACTGAATCTAGATTGGCAACAAGCTGCATCCTCTAGGTTGACGTAAGTGAGTGAGCTTGATGAGTTTAGACTGTGAGCATATGAGAGCTCCGCTTTGTACAAACAATTGAATGAAGGTTCAGCATGGTCGCATAATTGATGATCGCTAGTTTGCTCTGGGAGACATAGTATTTCTTTACAACTCTAGGTTGAGGTAGTTTACCAAAAAACTTAAATCTATGTGGATGGGGACCTTTAGAGATGTGCATGTTTTTAGTCATGGCGCTATCGTGTTAGAGAGTAGGGATGGCAAAACATTCAAATTCAATGGACAAAGGGTAAAAAGTGGGTGACTTGGAAGAGATCAAAACAGTGGAAGATTGGGACCTTGAAAAAGCATGAATGCAAAAGCTTCTTGAAGACACATGAAGGCAGAAGCTTCTTGTTGTATCACGACAATAAATCAGGCGCTTCCTAGGAGGCAACCCAAGGTACGACCCTTGCACCTTTTCTTTGTGTTTCTACTTTGATGACAAAGTATCATGTTTTGGTGGGGTGGTGGAAGTTATGGATTAAGGTGAAATCTGAGTAGCCATAAGTCCATAACTTCCCCTATTTTGGATCCATTTTCTTGCCGTGTTTCTTTTTCCTTATGGATGTTTACTTCTCTGTGTTAAACCTGCATGGTTTAGGAAGTATAGATAATTTGTAAATGCATAGCAATGTTATCATTTGGCATATATATAGTTCTTAGATTTTCTTTAAACTTTTGATGAAAATTTGGGTACCCTCAAATTTTTTTAGGTTGTGATTATTGATGCATTCACACATTTATGAGTATATGACAATGTGTATTCTGATATTGTTAAGGTAAATTGAGACTGAAAGCATGACCTGTTAACCTATACTTGATTGTGGATGCAAATTCCATGTGTGTTGTGAGTGTATTTTGCTGCATTCATGCATCTTGTATAGACTTAGAACTTTCCTTGTTACTCTAAGATTGGTTTAGGTGATACGATGGTGATGGAAATGATCTTAGACCCTTGTTCTTTGAGTGAAACCACTTTTAGCCTAAATGACCCACCAAATAAGTGAGTGAATCCCTTGTCCCAAATTTTTGAGCTTCTCATGCACCCATTCTTTATCGACACTCTGCTGACTTAACCTTATTTGATGAAACACCATGATATTGGCCTTGGTTTATCCTTGAACATGTGAACCTTGCTTGAGGCTAAAGACCTAAGTTGAGGGTGGCTGCAGTTGGTGGCCCTGGTTTGAGGCATAGATATTGTGAACTTTATCTGAGGCTAAAAGCCTAAGTTGAGGGTGACCCTTATTGTGGCAAAGTAATATAATAAGATGGTTAGCTGGGAAATCAAGAAAGAAATAAAAAAGCATGAACTGAGTGAAGAAAAAGAAGAAAAGTGCCTTAAATTGAGAAAAAGGTTAAAAAAATGAGTTTGATATCAAAGCACAACTGAAAAAGTGAAAGAAAGCACTCGCGAAAAGTTTAGAACAGTAGAATAAGGGGGATTGATTTAAAAGGGTTGGATTATGAAAGCAAAAAGTATTGGTCAATATGGTTCAAGTATAGCTTCAATCACTATTTGCCAAAAATACCATACCAAAGCACCTTGAATCTATGCTACAAGCCTATAAGTCCTAAAGTGATCCAACTCCACATTATCACAAAGCCAGAAGATGAGTATAGAGGCAAGCATGTGGTGTTAGTCAGTATGCTTGAATTTTAATTGTGAGAGCGAACATGCTTCCTCAGTCCCTGAAATCTAAATGCTTTTGAGTGAGTGTGAGGGACTTCTTTTCTAGTGAGGGCATTTGCACCACTTCAGTAGCATTTGGCTATACCAACGATTGTGGATGGGTGATGCTCCTTAGCTTGTCATAGTTGGATTGCCAGGTATCTCATTATGTTCTTGTTTGCTTAATAACTATGCAATCCTGCTTTGAAAATAGTGGTTGTGTACCTGAACAAGAGGAGTTGATATATATGCCATTAGTATAGTTATTATGCATTTCTCTTTGTCTGTGTAGATTGAGTCGCCGCTTGAGGACAAACAACTGTTTTAAGTTGAGGGTATTGATGTGCTTTCAAAACACAACACATTTGGTGACTGAAACAAGGAATTTTGTTAGTTCTTAAAGCGACTTTTTAGTGTTTTGATGTTTTTTGTGCTAATCTTGCAGAAAAGTTAGGTTGGCATGATTTTGAAGAAAAGTTGCAGATTTTGTTGAAGCATAGGACATACGAGCCCACCTATGAGTCGTAGCCCAAGCTACGAGTCGTAGCGTGTGTTGCAGCAGGAAACAGAGACCAAAAATTCAGAAATATACCAAGTGAGGG
>JAPFFP010000080.1:12245486-12268844 GCA_026153255.1 Solanum medicagineum
TCCCCCCTGTCCCCCACTGATGACATGACTTTAAACTACCATGAGATCCAAGCGCCACTAAGACTACTCACTAAAAACTCTCCAAGCTATGAAGGTCCCAACAAAAATCTATACAGCAAAAAGCAGCAAAGTTACAGCAATACAGGTATATAGCAATATACAAAATGTACAACGATATACAACAATATTCCGCAACAATATACAGCAATAAACAACAGCAATATATAACAATATACACAATATATAGCAACAATATACAACATGTACAATAGTATATACAGCAGGCAATTATGCTATCAACAGGCAATCAATAACAGTCATCAAAATTATGCACAAAGTTCTGTACTAAGCAGAAAATACAAACAGGAACAAGAACAAGAAGAAGAAGAAGCAGTGTGTCAGGTATACCAACAGGAACAAGAAATTAAACAAAGAAAGAAAAAGGGAAAATGGAGGATATCACCTGAGTATTATTGGTCACTTGCAAGAAGCTGACCGTAAATGACTTTGGAAGCGTCGCGCCGGAAAGTTCCGTGCCGGCAGAAATGAAGTCGCCGGGATCTGGGAGCTGCTGGACGCCGTGGGTAGTTGGAGGGTTTTCAAGCTTGGATCCGAGCTCCTTGAGCTGCGTGAATGCAGATCTCCGATGCCGTACGTCGACGGAAGTTCACCGGAGGAAATCCCACGGTCGTCGGAGTAGCGCTAAATCGCGAAGCACCTTTGTAGTTGTTCCTAAAATATATAATGCCTGAAATATATACTTACAAGTTTCTTGTGCTGTTCCGCAATGGTGATAGAGCCACAGATTGGGGATCTGGCAGATCCAGAAAAACTGTGCGGTGACGTGATCCGGTAAAGCTGCAAATCAAAATGATTTTGAACTTTCCTCTTTAGATAGAAGCAGATTTTAACTGAAGACAAGGAAGACGGACACGCGACGGCGGCAGTAGCGGCAACCGGCGGCGAGAGGCAGATAATATATAAAATATTATTTTTTATGCATATTGGATAGATATCAAACTCCTTTTGATTAGTTCCTGTCATTACTTGGAGAACATTCTCATGTATTAATTTTCAAATTTTGGTTACTTTTTTGGCATGAGATTTTTGATCATTTTTCTCTTTTCACTTGAATTGATTAATTTTTGGTGTCATTAAATTTGATATGTGATTGTGTTGCCAAATTTGAATAGATTGTGGTTATTTAGATTATCAAGGAAGGGGAAAAGCGATGGAGTTATCTTTATTCGAGAATATTTCTATAGAAAGTGGACTTCTAACCTTTTGTTTTGTATGTATGTGGAATTGAGTATTTTTATGGTAGAATTGTGCCATTATAGGCTTTGATCATAAGACTTTGGTTCGAGAGCTTGTTCATGTTGTGAAATCTTGACTTGCGAGATATTTATAGATTCGTAATACATGTAATCTTGTAATGATTTGAGATTGATACTGAGATGATGCCTATATTGAGATGAAAATGATATATTGAGACAGTGCTGACATTAACGTCATTGTGATATGGAATATTGTGATGAAACTAACCTGGTGCACATTGCATCTACCGTTATTTGTACATCGATACTTATGATTACTATAGTCGAGAGATATTTAAGGTAATAAGTTAGTTGGTAGTTGAGGTCTTTACCGAACGATGATTAGCTAATGTTAGTGCTAGTGAGACGAGGTAATATGATGACTGATGATGCACGAGGTTGCTTCCTTATGGATGGGCATTGACCGAGGTTATTGTTGGCAATGTTTACGGATACATGGTCCATGTGTTGCCCCTATGGGTTTTGTTCTGACACAG
This sequence comes from Solanum medicagineum, assembly GCA_026153255.1. Taxonomy (NCBI): domain Eukaryota; kingdom Viridiplantae; phylum Streptophyta; class Magnoliopsida; order Solanales; family Solanaceae; genus Solanum; species Solanum medicagineum. Next base: position 12,247,300 of record JAPFFP010000080.1, read on the forward strand.
AAATGATCAGTGAATATGTGTCACAGGAAAGACATGCTTCAAGATTATTTGACATTGCATCGCATTATTTACATCTCATGGAAGTCTCCTTATCTCATATCATTCCTTACTTGTTATTATTATATGGCTTGTTATTATATTGGACATATATTGTACCATTTGACTCGTGTATCAAATGGATATTTTGAGATATATTGCTAGATGATGAGTTTCTTATATATATATTCTTGTGATTGGTATATTGTATTGTGGTAGAACTATTCTGAGTGCAAGTTTGTTGTTCGCGCGGTATGTGGTTGGATGGATAGAAGTAGTGGTGTTCTTCATTGCTTTATTTTGGGTTAGTTCTATTTGATGAGTATTGTGTGTTTGTTGCTCATCCCTTTCTATATTTTTTACGTTGTGAGCCCAGTCCTTCTTGCTAGCTTTCTGACTTACAGATCAAGCTTCCGAATCATTAGTCAGGTAGTTTCTTATATCTTCAGCAGGCCTTCGAGGACTCCATTTTATGTTTCATTCTATATGAGAACTAGACTATAGTTTATTAAGCATTCTATATTCAGAGGCTTGTACATGTGACACCAGTTGTGGGATGGTTATGGCTTTTGATTTCCTATGCTTATCAATCTTGTTAGACTATTTTATCTTCTGCTTGCATTATTATGTTGAGTTAGTTAGGTTTGGGATGACTTGCCTAGGTGGGTTAGGTAAGTGTCATCATACTCAGATTTCGAGTCCTGATAATTTTACAGCATAAGAAATAAAAAATGGATCCTCAGAATTCATTCGAAACTCGATTCACACAAACCAGACATGTAACCCCATAAGAAACGATGTTCCGGACTAAATGGAATAGTCAGTCCTTGTCCCAAAACCCAATAAAACTCAGGGAAACTAGTTAAAACATAAAATACATAAACTTTCCTTGAAAAATTACAACAAGATTATTTCTAGTGTTAGTTTCACCACTCGAAACCACTAGAACTGTTGGAATTTCGATTTGAGCTTCCATAATCTCAATGTTGACCAAAGTCAAACTAAGATTTAGAATCAACTGAAAATGCAACTTTGGGTCTAAAATCTATATTTTAACTCCAAATTTAGTTTTATAAGTTCTCCTAGGCTATACTCGACATCTAGAGCTGATGGAATCAAAGGGATTGCATTTTGATACTCGAAACTCAAGATGACTGCAAAATTCAAATTTTCCAACTTTAAGCCTTTAAAAACACTTTTTTAGCAAAACAAATTTTTCAATGTTTTGAAAATTTTTAGACTCAACCGACAAATGCCCAAGGCAACTTTCAAGAAGGGTAAAATAGTAATTTTATCAAAACTGCAATAAATGACCTTCTAGGTTATTACATAAGACAATAAAACTTGATATGATTGATGGGTCTATGATTGGTAGGGATTTTGTTTTACCCTGGAAAGGTATTGAACGGACTGGTGACACGTCGACCTTTTATATGATCACTGACTCATAAGTGGTCGTTGTCGGACCTAAAAAGCTCCTAATAGAACATGATAGCACTCTAATTAGATTGTATTGGATTTGATTGGTCTCTACCTAAACCATATCTTTGCTTGACTTATGTCTTATGATTGAGTTCATTATCTATTTGATTGAGTCTCTTCAGTTGAGTTGACTCTCTTGAGTCGAGTTGACGTTGAATTGAATCTCTTAGGTTGAGTCTTTTGAGTTGAGCTACTTGAGTTGAGAATCTATGTTTGTGCTCTTTCCTTTCTATCTACTTTACATACTCGTACATTCCTTATACTGACGCCTATTTGGGACTACATCTTTTCATGATGTAGCGACAAGAATTAGAGATCATCGATAGACGCTTTATTGAGGATCTTATCCGTATTAGTTGATTGGTGAGTCTTCCCCCACATTAAGGATACCGCATATGTCTTTCTTGCTTTGAGTTTAGTATTTCTATTATGATTTGAGGTAGCTATGAAACTTTCATTGGCACCATCTAGATGTTTAGAAATAGAGCATTCATAGACAATGATGGATTAGAGTGGATGTTTTTAATTTTTTAGACTTGTAATTTCCAAACTATTTTAACAATATTGAATTGATTTGGACTGTTAATGTTTTTCGTTGTTAGATTGTCATTGAATAAATATGATAAGGCCAAGTGGTTTACTTGGGAACTAGAAATAGTCTCTAAGTACAGGTTATACCAAGGGTACTTTAGTGGGGTCAACCCTTGCGATCTAACCCAATTGGTAGCCTAGTTCACTTAGATTCAGCGTCCTTAACTTGCTTTGATCACCAACACATATAAAGACTGTGAAATTAAGAACATAAGCATATACAGGAATAAGTCACAACCTTTTTATTTAACTTGTGCCAACAAAGGAAGCACATAACACTTAGCCTACAAAATTTGTCAAGGCCAACTTGCTGCCCAGACAGACTGCTCGTGGCTTTAACTAGGCCACAACATGCCCTTATGTGCTAGCTTTGTGCCTGCCAACTCACTTGACATTCCCAACTGATAGGGATAATTTAAATTAAAAAATAAAAGCTTATCCAAACATACTGACATGTCACAAACGGCTAGAAACTCCCTTAATCGCCAAATGCCCACCTTCAAATTTTGGTGCTAATTCCTTGCCCTTGGTGCCCAGATTCGTGCCTTCCCTACATGTATGTGCTATACCGAGGCCCTACATATGTGCCTGTACCATGGCAATGGTCCTTCCCTGTACCGCTTGCCACTGGGGTCCAATTTCCTGCTCCATTGACCTTGTCCAACACTTAGCCTTAGCTTGTTTAGCCACGAGATTGCCACATTATAGCCTTACCTTGGCTTGGCTCCCCCAGCCTTTTTCATGCCTTAGCCATGTCTAGCATTACATTGCCTTAGCTTTTCCAGCCCTTCCTATGCCTGAGCCACGTCCTGCCTTGCATGCCCTGGCCACGCCAATGCCAAGGTCTTCCTTCAATTGAATTTTATCTTGACTGAAGTCATGGGTCCTTGGCTAGGCTATCAGGTAAGTCAGTAGCCAAGCCCGAGCTACTTGAAGAATGGGTTTGAGGGTTTGACAAACTTCTCCCACCTGATGATCTCATCATCCTCGATGAGGTAGAATGCCTTGTCCGTTCAGGCTGCTTTATTGCAGAAAAATCAAGGTATACTTTAATTTGATCCTCAAACTGCAACAATGATGCTGCTTTCTCCCAGGTTGCATCACATTCCTATTTGCCCATCCAATGAACTAGAAACTATGTTCTTCTGCTCTTTTTATGGTATCTAGCCAGCCTATGATCCAGAATCTTTTCAATTTGACTTTCAAAATGTGCCCGTACAATAGGAGGAGTGCGTCTGGATGCCGACCTTGTTGGGTCCTCAATATCTCCGTAGAAATGCTTCAAAACTCACATGGAATGTGGGGTGAATCTTAAGTTTCTCCAATAGATTCAACTGCTAAGAAACTTCACCCTCTCTTTCAACCACTTTAAAGAGTCCATCATATTTTGCAATCAATAAGCGATGCACTATTATGCTACTAATATTCTTCCAAATTTGTGGAGTCAAATTCAGCAACACTTTGTCTCCAACTTGGAACTATAAAGCATGGAAACCTTTATCAACATACTTCTTCATTCATTCTGCTGCCTTCCTCAAGCTGTCTTGCGCCTCATCTAACATCTCTTGCTTGTCACATGCATAATTGTGAGTAACAAGACACTTCCCTTGTGCATCGGTCTTAGCGACTTCCAATGGTGTTTTGGGCTACATGCCCAGCACCAACTCAAATGGACTCTTCTCTGTTGCAGATGACCTGTGCAAGTTATAACAAAAATGTGCACTATCTAGCAAGTCAACCCAGTTCCTTTGATTTGCAGTCACATAGTTTCTAAGATATTTCTTAGGCAGATAACTGATTCTTTTCATCTGTCCATCAGTTTGTGAGTGGTTAGCCCTTGAGAACTTTAAATTAGTGACTATCATGTTGAAGAAAAAATTCCAAAACTTATATGTGAATCTATCATCCCGGTAACTTACAATATCCAATAACTTACAATAACACTAAAGTTTTTCTCAACATACTCATGAAATAACTTAGTAGCTACTTAAAAAGAACATAATGTAGGGGCAATAATGAAGTTAGCGTATTTCAAAACCTGTCAACTACAACCATGATTTATGCTTTTCCATCAGCCTTTGGAAACCCGCTAATGAAATCCATTGAAATAGAAGCCCATGGATGCTCCGCAATGGGTAAAGGCTGCAATAATCCTACTTCTTTCTTTAGTTCTTTCTTGTTTAATTGACACACTAGATATAATGTTACATAGGCCTCGATGTCATCATCCATATTTGGCTAGAAATAATTTCCGGACAGTAATATTATGATTCTTTCAACACCTGAATGTCCAACATAAATAGTATCGTGTGTTTCTTTGGGGAGTTATCTTTGCATCCCATAACCTTGAGGTACCATGACTCTCCCCCCTTGAAATAAAGTAGATCGTCTCTCGATCTATTACCGTCTAACTATTCCCTCTTTAACTTGTGTCATGACCCAAGCCTAGGGCCTAAACGTGACACGGCGAATGGGGAACCCAAAGGAACACCAATCAAGCCTCTTAACTTGTCATTACATATCATTGGTCACGGAAGCATATAAAAGACATAAAGTAAGCATCAGGGGCAAAGGGACTAAGGGATAGCTTGCAAAACATCATCATAAGATACAAGGAGTCATAGCTTATATCATAGATACATAACTTGTCTAGCAAACACCTCTTAATACATAGATAGAGATGGGGCCAAGGCAAAGTAATCGGGCTCACCCTCGTAGTTAAAATAGGACATGAAGTATATTGTCTCAATACAAAGAAAGAGGAAAACATAGACCAAGGTCCCCGAAATGGAGGACTCACCAGCTAGCTCGAAATAGCACCGACTAGCCATGTGGAGGAGGAGGATGATCAACTTGGGCTCCGGTTCCTACATGGTGATATCATGTATGCAAGATTATGCGTTAGTACGTTTGAATGTACTAAGTATGTGGGATGAAATTTAACAAGAAATAGACATCATAATTAAAATGCATAATAATATGCAATAGGCATATTATAACAAGATGACATGTATGATCAATGCTAGAGTAAAACATGCGTAAGTAACTCATGCTCATATAAGATATCATATGTGAAGAATAGACTAAGCTAGATTTCAAAAGTATAAACCCCTTGGCAGGTTAGTAATGATAGCACCCATAACCCTAGTGTGTGAGGTACAAACCCCTCATCAAAGTTAGTGATGATATCACCCATCACCCTAGTGTGTCAGGTATTAACCCATTATCAAGGTTAGTAATGATAGCACCCATCACCCTAGTGTGTGAGGTATTAACCATTCATCTAGGTTAGTGATGATAGCACCCATCACCCTTATGTGTGAGGTATTAACCCCTCATCAAGGTTAGTGATGATAGCACCCATCACACCAATGGTTGAGATATTAACCCCTCAACTAGGTTAGTTATAATAACACCCATCACCCTTGTGGTTGAGATATTAACTTGTCAACTAGGTTAGTGATGATAGCACCCATCACTCTAGTGGTTGAGATATTGACCCCTAGGCTCCCGGAATGGGAATGGTCTAATACAACACTTTCATATAGAATTAATCATGTACATAAGCTCATTTCATCATCATTTAGTCATTCATATCATATCTTAAGCTTTGGACCTTCAATTCCACAAGAAACCCTTGCCGGACATTTTATCAAAAACTTAGGGGGTATGTAATGGGGGTAAAAGACCATGCAATTTAGAGATGAAATCATGCCAGAAAATCTGTTGTAAAACCATCAATCAACACTTCACAACACCCCCAAGACACTCACATCAAAACCCCTCATCAAATTCAACATTAGATCCAAGATTTAGAGATCAGAACATGCTAAAACAACCATACTTTCATGAACTAAAATCACTGTGCAGTAAATTTCTTAATATAAAATACCCACATGTAAATTCAACTTTAAATCATGCAATATTAGTAAAAAGGAGGCTTAGGCACCATGGGTGAAAGGACCTAATGGTTCAACATCAAATACCTTAGCTTTGGAGAAGCCTTGAAAGAGATTGGAGATGGAGACTTGAAGCTTGAATAAAATCCTTGAAGAAATCCTTAAGATTGGTCTCGAGTTTTAGGACTTGAATTTATGGTGAAATATGAGTCTAAGTGTTTGAGAGGATATTGGAGAATGTTAAGGATGATATGAGGGTGAAATAAGGCTAATTATATGTATTTTCAAGTGTGAGAACCCTTAAGTCCAAGACTTATAAGTCCGACCGAAAAAATTAAAACAGGCACCAAAAGCAACAAGGGCACGTCACGAAAACCCTACTAGAATTTTTATTTTCTACACAAACATGTTCTACGAAAATGGGCATAACTCCTTCATCCAAACTTGGAGTGAGTTGAAACCAAGTGCATTGGAAAGCTAATTCAAAGGGCCTTAATTTGGTAGGTCATGGGCTACCCAATTCTTCGTGCGCTAAGAGATATGCCCCTTCAAAGTTGACCCTCCTAAATCAGGTTTTTTACGATTTTTGGATTTTGATACGGTCTAAAATTCGGGTTAGACCTATTTCTTACTTAATTTGACCCCCTGAAAAAGAACATGAAGTCGGAGTTTTGAAACAAGGATTGGATTTTTAGACATATGGAAATCACAATTCCGAGTACCTCCGAGGCACATTTTCGGGCACTTTTTGGGGTCGTTACAACATCTCCCCCTTGGAAACGTTCGTCCCCGAATATAAAAGAGACGTACATAACAAGAGTAATCATATGCAAATCAGCCCCAAAAAGAATGCAACATTACATTTAAAACGATTTTCAAAATCTCAAGTGTAAAATCATCATAAACTTGCCAACTTAAACATGAATGAATATGAATGACATAGGGGCTAAAACAGGAGACTTGGAATCATAAAAAGACTTGACGTGTTATCATAAGCTTGAATAGAATGAAAAAGATACAGATATTGCTCCTCCATGCCCGGTCCGACTCCCCAAGAGACACATACAAATAGACGACTCTTCCCAAAGTGCCTTGAAGAACACTACATCATTATCAATCAACTTCTTCACTCATCCATCCAACACCCCCACCGGGACCTTCTCTTAAGCCAACTTGTCCTCCATATTACCCACAATTACAAAGAGTGTCATAGCACTAGAGTCACCAACATTCCATCTACCTAGAAGCATGAAGAACCGGACGAACCATATCTACATCCATAGGCAAATCCCCAAACTTATGCAACCTTACTAACCTCCCTCTACACTCTATAAGGACTCACAATCCTCAACAATTGTTAATCTTAAATACACCTAGCCTACTTGGTACCATAACCGTCATCTCCCCCTTGAAAGCCAATCTCCACTCTATCATTCTCTCACCCAAACCTTCCAACTCTGATTAGGCAGAAATCAAGGCCTTGCCTAATCTAGTCCTCTTAACCCAAGAAGATTTGGAACTATCAAGAACACTATACTACCCTTCTCAACTTCCTTCAATGTAACTCCCTATCTAGCCAACCGATGGACTCTATTAGACATCTCCTTACCACGATTATCCATACATACTAGGCTACCTAGAGGACTAACCACAACACTAGCCTTATTGAAAAAACGAATGCACACTCATACCATAATCCCTAAGTGGTTCTAACAAACTTCTTGTTATCCTCTACTCACACCTATCATATTTAGTAACCAATCCCCCAAATGATTCACAAGCCATAAATAAATCAATAACTCATCACTAGAAACCACCACAAACATACCAAGGTAGGGTTTTAAGACCCTATTCATGAAACCCGTACACACAACCGACGCATAAGCCAACTAAACAACTCCACTAATATTCAAAATGCTCACTCCTAGTCCGAAAAGGACACTTAGGGATATCATTTACCCTCATCCTCACTTGGGGACAAAACCCAAACCAAAGATCATTCTTAGAGTAGTGACTAACCCATTATAGTAGACCAAATAGATTGACCATCCTTACCCATCGTATTACAACCTTACAGTTTCTACACTCATTAGAAACATGCTATGCAAGTAGCCCAAACTACCCCAAGACCCCCCAACACAACAAGTTAAGTCGTCATCCCACAAGAATACTTATAATATGTATGTACATACTTTCAAAGAGGCAATAGTCATTTTCCAAATCAATTTCAATGCACAATTGAGCTAAAAAGCCAAACACCATTCATAATAATTCATACTTAGCCTCAAATGCCAAAATCATAATTTCATAGTCATAATACTCATGCATAGGAATAGCCCTTTCATATACAAAATGGTGCAAGCACCCAAAATGCTTAAAGAGCCAAAATCAAATACATACATGTGATCACAATATTGTCATAACCAACGTTTTATCAAAATCATACCATAAAACATTATAATTCTTTTAAAAAATAATTTGTGTCCATAAATGTATATGCTATGAACAATGAGGAAATGACATAGACAATTAAGACTCCATTTAAAATCAACATTTATATTATGAAGTTTAAGTGAAAACATAATTAATTCCACATTTAAATCCATAGTGTTATCTCTCATGCATAAATCATTCAAAAAAGGGAACATGCATATTTATAACTTCATAAACCCAAAGTAAATCCTCATATAACAGCTTAAATTACATTAAAATTATCAATAAACACTACCCATGCATCAATAGAATTTTAGGAATCATAATATTCAAATCCCAAATTAATAAAATCAAAGTAGGTTTTCTTGGAAATAATTTTGGGTCTCCTTGATTGGAAGGAATCGAGGATCAACCCACAAACATACGAATTCTACTAGCACCAAGGAATAACACAAGAAATAACAACTCCCAGACCTATCAAATCACCCTATTAAAAATGAGGGTCACAACATTGCCCTTACTTAGGGTCAATGAAGTCATAGGAGAAGCAATATAAGAGAACCTGTTTACAAACATCGGTAATAGCCCACTAAGCCCAAGAAGCTCCTAAACCCTAGGAAGTCAAGGTCTAGGCTAATCTCTAATCACCTTCATCTTACTAGGTCCACACTAATACTATCACTAGGCACCATACAACCTAGGTAGGCAAATTCTTACAACCAAACTCTCACTTCTCCTATTTAACATCTAACTTTCTTCTTTAAACTTTGTAGTTCTACTCTTAAAGACTCACATGCACTACCTCATTAGGGAAACGAACCATCATATCAAAACCGCCATAAACCTATTAGAGTTGGGACTAATGATTTTACTAATGAGACTTATAGGCATACCCGGTGTACTAGTCAAACCAAAGGACACTACCCCAAAATTCAAAATATCGGAAAGGATATTCAAAGCCTAATCTACCACCAACAACAATTCTTTAGACAAAACAACTTAGGTTCAACAACTCCACTTCTCACAAGATAGAAAATTTAACCCCTTGGAACCCAATTGTACCCTAATACAATGGACCTACCTCCCTTGCTACCATTCAAAATCCACCGCACCAACTCCAACAAGCCGCAAGCACGACCTAATGCAATACAAACCCAGGTCAACACCTATGAACCTCCTAGCATTGATATACTCAACAAAAGGATAGAAACCAAGGTCCACACAACGACTTAGGCACATAAGAATCCCCACTAGCAACCAAAAGAATAAAGAAATAAACAATGGCACACTAGCCCCAAAAATGCACACACATCAAAGTCGAGGAAACTTCAACTTACCGGTAATGACATTGGATACCTTATCCCCTCCTTGAGCCACTTGATTAACATGACCACCTCGATCAAAAATTCGACCACCCTTACACTTCCCTGGGACACATGGACAATCCACTAGCTTGTGACCCACTTCTTTACATCCACAACAAGCATTGGTCTTACCCAAGCATAGGCCACCATGTTACCTCCCACACCTTTGAAGGTTAGCCATCACACCATCACCCCCTTTACTTCTAGTGCGTTAATGAGGACAATCCTTCCTCTCATGTCACACTTTGCCACAATCAAAACAAGCATTGGTGCCCTTGAACATGGGCCCCTATGAACCTTATCACAAGTTGGACACATGGCATCACCTCTATCCTTAAGACTTTGGAACTTTCCTTCAACACAGGTCCTCTTGGCCTCACTATCTCTCCTCTTACTATTTGAAGTCCCGAAAACACCCACTTGTTGTTTGAAGTAAGTTGCCGATTTCGCCGCCGCTTTGGCCACTTTCCATAAAGCATCGTAAATCTTCGCATTCGTCTTATAACTGTCCTGAGTATCTTGACATATATCCTGGAATGTAACAATTAGGGGTTAACAATAAACCTTAGGGGGTCTAACTCTACAGCACGATATGGATCATGAAGAAGTGAAACATTTCCTAAAACACCTCATAGCCTCCTACTTATAGTTGTGGTGCATAACACAACCATGAATAAGACCCTAATCAACACGGTGTGTTGGACTCTGAGGATCTATCAACCTAGTGCTACGATGACAAGTTTGTCATGACCCAAGCCCAGGGCCTAGATGTGACACGGCGAATGGGGAACCCGAAGGAACCCCAATCAAGCCTTTTAAATTGTCATTACACATCATTGGTCACGGAAGCATATAAAAGACATAAAGTAAGCATGAGGGGCAAAGGGACTAAGGGATAGCTTCCTAAACATAATCATCAGCAGACAAGGAGTCATAGCTCATAGCATACATACGTAACTTGTCCAATAAACACCTCTAAATACATAGATATAGTAGGCCCCGAGACAAAGTAATCGGGCTCACCCCATAGTTAAAATAGGACATAAACTAGATTGTCTCAATACAAAGCAAGAGGAAAACGTAGAACAAGGTCCCTAAAATGGAGGACTCATTAGCTAGCTTGAAATAGCACCGACTAGCCATGTGGAGGGGGAGGATGCTAAACTTGGGCTCCGGTTCCTACATGGTGATATCATGCAGGCAAGAGTATGTGTTAGTATGTTTGAATGTACTAAGTATGTGGGATGCAATGCAACAAGAAATAGACATCATAATCAAAATGCATAACAATAAGCAATAGGCATATTATAACAAGATGGCATGTATGATCAATGCTAGAGTAAAACATGCTTAAGTAACTCATGCTCATATAAGATATCATATGTGAAGAATAGACTAAGATAGATTTCCAAAGTATAAACCCTTTGGCAGGTTAGTGATGATAGCACCCATAACCCTAGTGTGTGAGGTACAAACCCCTCATCAAGGTGAGTGATGATAGCACCCATCACCCTAGTGTGTGAGGTATTAACCACTTATCAAGGTTAGTGATGATAGCACCCACCACCCTAGTGGTTGATATATTAACCCCTCAACTAGGTTAGTGATGATAGCACCCATCACCTTAGTGGTTGATATATTGACCCCTCAACTAGGCTCCCGAATTAGGAATGGTCTAATTCAACACTTCATATAGAATTCATCATGTATATAAGCTCATTTTATCATCATATAGTCATTCATATCATATTTTAAGCTTTAGACCTTCAATTCCACAAGAAACCCTAGTCGGACATTTTATCAAACACTTGGGGAGGGTGTAATGGGGGTAAAAGACCATACAATTTGGAGATGAAATCATGCCAAAAAATCTATTGAAAAAACATCAATCAACACCTTGCAACACCCCTAAGACATTCACATCAAAACCCCTCATCAAATGCAACACTAGATCCAACATTTATAGCTCAAAACATGCTAAAACGACCATACTTTCATGAACAAAAATCACTGTGCAGTTAATTTCTTAATATACAAGACCCACATGTAAAATCAACTTTAAATCATGCAATATTAGTAAAAGGAGGCTTAGGCACCATGGGTGAAAGGACCCAATGGTTCAACACCACATACCTTAGCTTTGGAGAACCACTGAAAGAGATTGGAGATAGAGACTTGAAGCTTGAATAAAATCCTTGAAGAAATCCTTAAGATTGGTTTGAGTGTTGGGACTTGAATTTAGGGTGAAATATGAGTTTAAGTGTTGAGAGTATATTGGGGAATGTTAATGATGATATGAGGATGAAATAAGGCTTAGTATATGTACTTTCAAGTGTGGGAACCATTAGGCCCAAGAATTATAAGTCTTGGACTGGAAAAATTAAAACAGGCACCAAAACCAACAGGGGCGCGTCGCAGAAGCGATGCGAAAACCCCACTAGAATTTGCATTTTCTGTGCAAATGTGTTCGAAAATGGGCATAAATCCTTGATCCCAACTCGTAATGAGGTGAAAATAAGTGCATTGGAAAGCTACTTCGAAGGGCTTTATTGTGGTAGGTCTTGGGCCACACAGTTCTTTGTGTGCTAAGAGATATGCCCCTTCAAAGTTGACCCTCCTAAATTGCATTTTTTGCGATTTTTGGATTTTGATACGGTTTCTCCAAAATTCGGGTTAGACCAATTTCACTCAGTTTGACCCCTTGAACAAGAATATGAAGTCGGATTTTCAAAATAGCAAATGAATTTTTAGATATATGAAAATCACAATTCCGGGTACTTTCGAGGCACATTTTCGGGCACTTTTTGGGGTTGTTACAACTTGATCCATTAATTTGACATATAATGAATCATATGCAGCACTAAACTTAATCTTATCAAGAAAATCATATTCAAGTCTAGTTAATGCATAAACAGTAAAGTACCTCATGACGACTCAATGCATCAGCCACTTCGTTTTGCTTTCCTCATTTATGTTTCCACGCAAAGTCATATTCTGCCAATATCTCTTGCTATCTTGCCTGCTACGAACTTAATTTTTGTCAAATTTTAAAGAAGGTATTCACATCATCCATCTTGACTATGAACTTTGTTTTGAAGAGATACCCTTTCCATGTTTGAAGACAATAGAGCACTGCCACCACTTCTTTTTCATGTGCAAAATATCTTTACTCCATTGGATTCGACTTCCTGCTCTCAAATGCAACAAGATGACTATCTTGAACCAACACGCCCCCAAAAGCATAATCAGATGCATCTGTGTGTACTTCAAAGGTATATCAAAATTGGGCAATCTCAATATTGGTTCAGAAGCAGTGGCCTTTTTCAATGAGTTGAAAGCCTTTTCTCTTGCCTCAGACTAAGCCCATTTCACGTTCTTCTTCAGCAAATCTGTCAATGGGTACGCCTTTTTCGAATATCCAACAATGAATTTCCGATAGTAATTTGCCATCCCTAAGAATGATTTTAGTTCGTTAACCCCAGTTGGTGCTTACCATTCAGCTATTGCTTGCACTTTCTTAGGGTCCATGCACACTTGGTTTTCACTAACCAAATGTCCCAAAAACTTGATCTTATGACTAGTCAATTCACACTTTTCCATCTTGATATAGAGTTTGTATTCTCTAACTTTTTGCAACACCTTCCTCAAATGTAGCAAATGGTCTTCCAGAGCCCTACTATATATGACTATGTTATCTAAGAAGACTACTAAAAAGTCATCAAGATAATTATAAAGGACATTATTCATTATGTTGCAGAAAGCAGCCAGGGTATAGTCAGCCCAAATGGCATTACAAGGAATTCATAGCTATCATATCTAGTTACATAAGTGGTCTTTGGGGCATCCACTTTGGCTATGTGAACTTGCAAATAGCCAGACCTTTAACTTAGAAAAGCAAATAGCATTAGATGGCCTATCCAGGAAGTCTTGAACAAGCAACACTAAGTACTTGTTCGATCTCATACCAAATCCCATCAATCGAATCACTTTTTCGAGAAATCCTAAGGCTACCATCCTACTTTTTTTCTGAAATAACATAAGAGCACCAAATAGAGCCTTGGATGGCTGGATCATGCTTGCATTCAGCAACTCAAACAATTGCTTCCTTAGTTCAGCCAACTCCACAGGAGATATGTGGTAAGGGGGACATGCCGGTGGCACAGATCCAGGAACTAAGTCGACCTTGTGATCAATTTCCCTTCTTGGAGGCAACTCTTTATGCAGTTTAGGTAGCATCACGTCTTTATACTCATTCAAAACTTAGCAACATCATCATGAACTTCAATCTGCACAACAGGCTTCATTTCCACCAACGCATCAAGATATGCAGGTTCACCTCTCTTCAATCCCTTCTCAAAACTGATAGCCGACAGCAAGGCCATAGTTTCCATGTTTTTCTTATATTGACCATCAAAGGGATTTATTCCCTTCATAATTCTTGGGTCCTTCTTACCCATAAACACTAGACCATCTATATGAGGAATTTGGGCAACCTTAAACTTCCACATGAAATCAATTCCCACAGAACATTAAAATCATCAAGTGGCACCACTATCAAGGTATGCACACCAAACTAGTACCCAATTTTCATAGGCACATTGGCAACCATGCCATAGCCAGTTGTGCAGCAGAATTGACAGCCTTTATTTTCATTGCTCAGTCACTTTCAACCAATACTCTTTAACAATCTTTAAGGAAACAAATGTATGAGTAGCACCGGAGTCTACCATCACAAATATTTGTATCCCCAATTTTCATGTCCACACACATCAAAGTACCATAGGCATTAGACAAATCTATAGAATCGACAACACATACATAGGCAACTTTAGCTTTGAATTTCCCCTCATTGATGTCCATCCCACCAAATCTTGACAATGTGTTGATCAAATGTAGTCAGTTGACATAGGCAGAAATTTCCTATCTTTTTCCGCTTTCTTTCTTTCTTCTTCAGTCAGGAGTACATTGATCTTCCTCTGCCTTAAACAGTTCCCTGCCTGATGTCCCAGTTTCCTGCAAGTCCAGCAAACTTTTTCCCCACCCTATTTACTTTGACTAGATGAGGTAGCATCCAGTTTCCATTTGCCTTCGTTATTTCTGTCCAACTTTCATTTATCTTTATTAGGTCCTTGCCCTTCTCCTTCTTCGACTTAGGAGAGTGAGTTGGGTCAGTGGAGATATTATTTGATAAAAATAGATCAATACGTCAGCAACAACAATGGGACTAAGTAGATCTTGCACTTTCTACCTGCACAACTCATTTTGTACCCAACCTTGCATCCTAGAAATGAAGTTGAGCAACTTGTCTTCGTATGACATATTTTGGATATCCAACAATAGCGACGAGAATTACTTCACATAATCTCATATCGATTCTCCACTTGTTTCAAACACTTTAAACTGTACCTAGCAACCCAAGAGGAGTTTCTTGAAAGGAATTTTTCACGCAGTGTCTCCCTCAACTACGCCCACATAGTAACCTTGGGTCTGTTTGCACTGTCATCGTCAACACACTTTGTCAGCCACCACAGGATAACATCCCCTCGAAAGTAATGAATAGCCATGGTTAACTTGTCATTTTCATGAAATGGATAGTAGCAAAATAATGCTCCAAGTCCTATAAAAATTTTTCCAATTCTTTTTCCCCACGTACACAATCAAACGGCTTTGTCTTTGGAATTTCGATATTGGCATGTTTTTTGCCTCCTCTAGGCAAATTTACAATAGCCAAGTGGAGAATATTCAGTTTCGCTTTCAAATCTTCATTTTCCTTCTTAAGGTCATCAGTTTGTGAATCTACAAAATCATGAAAACCCTTCAATTAAACCACCATCAACAGCTCCACGATGGGCTTGCAGTGTAACATTAAGGCCCTAAATCTGTATCAAGACGTCTATCATGGCCTCAACATTGTCTGCCGTACCCAAAATGACTTCTAATCATGTAACCTTTTCTTGCGACTCATTAATGAATTTCCACCAGCCATCTTCGTGTTGAAACAACCTTCGCTCTGACAATAGTTGTAATGGGGTCAACCCTTGTGATCTAACCCAGTCGGCAGCCTAACTCACTTAGACTAAGATCTCTTTTTCACCCACTTTAATCAAGTCCCAACACAAACAAAGACTGTGAAATTAACAACAGAAGAACATATAAGAACAAGTCCCAACCTTGTTATTTAACTCGTGCCGAGAAAGGAAGCACACAACACTTAGCCTACAAAATTCGTTCAGGCCAACTTGCTTCCTAAAATGACTGACTATGGCATTAAATAGGCCATAACATGCCAAGTCATGTGCAAGCCATATGCCTTCTAACTCAGTTGACATCCCCATTGATAAGCTTGATTTAAATTTGAAAATACAAGCTTATCCTTACATAATGGCATGTCATAAACGACTAAAAATTGCCTCAACCGCCAATTGCACATGCATGTGCCTTCAAATTTTGGTGCCAATGCCTTGCCCTGCCTCCTAGATTTACACCTTTCCTGCATGCTTGTGTTATGCCTAAGCCATGTACACCTGTTTATGCCATGGCATAGGTCCTGCCCTGCATTGATTGCCATTGGGGTTCGATTTCCTACGCCATTGACCTTGTCCAGAACTTAGCCTTAGCTTGTTTAGCCATGACCTTCCCACATCATAGCCTTTCCTTGTCTTAGCTTGCCTAACCCTTGCCATGCCTTAGGCACGTCCAGCCTTGCGTTGGCTCAGCTTTTCCAGCCCTTGCCATGCGTTAGCCACGTCCTGGGTTGCATGCCCTCACCACACTAATGCCAAGGTACTACTTCAGTTAAACTTTATCTTGACTAAAGTCATGGGGCCTAGGCTAGGCTCATCAGGTATACCACTAGCCAAGCCTAAGTTGCTCGATCCATATGGTTGAGCGTCTGACAGGTACCCTCTCAGGGGTGATACTATTATTTTGTTATAATGTAAAACTCTGATCATGTTAGTTGCTTCAACTGTATGATTTCTCACAGATAGTTGGTAAAGTGATTGAGCATTTGTAATGTAATAATGAAAAAATAAATCAGAGATAATAATGGTTGAATTTAATTACAATGGTTGAGAAATATGAATAATAATAATTGAATTGGAGAAGCTTATCATCATTGAAGTGTGGCTTTTTATGAACAACCTGAATTGTTTGGTAGGAAAGGGGCTAGAAGGGGAGAAATCAAGAGCTTTTAAGGGAAGAAACTAATTTTTTTTTCTAAACACATGTACTTAAAATTTTAGAAAAACTAATCTTTTCCTATAAATCAGGTACTTAAAATTTTAGAAAAAATAATTTTTTTCTCTAAATCAGTACTTAAAATTTTACAAAAACTAATCTTTTTTCTAAATCAGGTACTTAAAATTTTAGAAATGAAAAAACTACTTTGTACATTTAAGACTTTGTGACTGAGATGTTACAAAAAAAAATTTTATTAAGAGAAAGGTTTAAGAGTTCATAATTTTTAACTTCAAATGATGACATCATAATTTATAAGTGGGGCTTCTTTAACAAATAAATTAAGAATTGAGACTAGTTTGTAAACTGAGTTTTGAAAATGTCCTTTTATCAAAGTTTGTAAAATCTTTAAGAAACCCTACTATATCATTTCCATTATATATATAGTTGTGTTCTACTAGTTATACCAAGACATTCTCCATGCCTTTCACTTGCGGCTGAGATGAAAGGAACTGACACAAGTGAGAGAAAGATGCATATGACAATGATAAAATTCATTTTCACCATGAATCTTTTTCACTGATTTTTTTCACTGCTAAACCAATGAACCTACAAGTTGTAAGTGATTTAATTTTATTTACTGTCTGTTTTCTTTATCCGATGAATATTATTAGTTCATGTTTTGACTTTATCTTTGTATGCCTTAATTTTTTTTAAGATTACAGAACCATCTTAGAATAAACTGCCTCTTGCAAATGATTCAATATAGTTCCTTAATAAAATTTACCCATAAAAAATTGATATACACCCTCAAATCTAGGTATACTTATATTATTTTATTTAGTGTTTGCTAAGGTAAATTGATTTGTGTTAAAATAAAGTTAAATCCTTTATTTAGTTCTTTCATTGGATCCAAGAATGGTTTTTAACCTAAAGTAGTGCTAAATTTATTAGAGTAACAAGGATAAGATCTAGCATTCCCATTATAAAAGAGATCTCTATTCATCTTTAGTAAAATATTTATTTTAAAATTGTCTATATCTTAAAATTAATAGTAGGTAGTATCACATTGTGTATAGTCGGTAGATTAAGCATGTTTTTAATGTAAAACTATATATTTTAAACTTCTAAATTTATATGAAAACAAGTCCAAAACTTATTATCATGACCCGATCCCAATGATGGTGGCGCCTACTAGGTTCCACCTATAGGAAAGTTAGTTCCCAACCCAAGGGTACTCGTCTTAGCTCTCTAGCCCAAACCAAATCAATACAACAATAATATATATGCTAAAACCGACCAGAACCTGGAAATAAACTATACATAGCTACAGTAGATGCAAGGCATATCATATATATATATTTCAATAACCATAATAATATACAAAATTTGAGTGTCTCTACAAATACGTAACATTACCATACAAGGCTAATGTTTGGAGACAAAAGACGGCTATCAATGGGAAGGAGACTGCGAAGAAGTCAAAGTTGTTGGTGCTCATAAAAGTCTCCTGAGCACTCTCGGAGTTCCCCAACTCAGCTATCACAATCGGTACCTGGACCTGCACCATGGAAAGATGTAAAAGTAGGGGTGAGTACCAAAAAAGGCACCCAGTAGGCATCATCGGCTAACCGAGTAAAATAGTGAATATAAATAAAGTCCAAATATATAAAGAACTGCAGCAGTGTAGCAAAAAAAACTCAGATCAAGGCATAGACATGTCTGGGAACCCTCAAACCATAACTGAACCAATCGAAGTGAAGAACAATGATAACCTTAACTAGCCCAAGTACTGAACATCGACACCGACTGACAAGGACTACATAGGCCAATACCATAACTGCCCCAACTGAGGCATAGTGTTGTACGCAGGTGCAAGGCCCTAGTATCTATGTTTGTATGGAAACTAGGCTCCCATAACCCAAAAGGTACACCCGCACACAACATAGAACCAGCAAATCATCACAGAATCCTCAAAACCATCACATAATACCGTAGAACCATCATTGAGCCCAACTCTCCACATTATCAGAAGAAGGGTCAGCTGTACATAGGTGTACGGACCTAGTGTCTAAGCCTGAAAGCCCCCTACGCCCCCATATGCCCAGGAGGTACACCTACCACAACCAGGGCATGAATAGGTGTGTGAATCCACGGGTAAAGAATCACGAGCCTCACCCCAGCAATCACAAAAATCTGAGTCCTTAACCTTAAGCTGACACGTGGCACTCAATCCAAAATATACATTCAAAATGGTAGGACATATTCCCAGTAGGAGAAAGAATCCCCCAAGCATAATAAGTGTGTCTCAACTTGGAATATCAATCATGGGGCCTCACCCCCAAATGTAATCAATGTGGTCATCGACCAAAACTATCAATCAGTAGGGCCTAGCTCCAAAAGTGTAGTCAATGAGGCCCCAAGCCCAAACTAACCGTAATTGCTCGGACCCCTGTAGAATCGACACCCCAGTCTCGAACACTCGGACGTGACCCCCAGAGACTAGGACCACAGGGAGTGTCTCTCAAATCTAGATACTCGGACGTGATCACCGGAGACTTAAACAACAGGGTGTGTCATCTAGGTCTCAGAGTGTAACATAAAAAATATCTCCATTTCTCTCTCTAACCAGATCCGGATCCCCCAATCATATGATCTCTCCCAAGTCACAATAAACAACTCATTCCCAAGGTACACAAGGAACTCAGAGTAGTAACTAACCTTAGTATAACAGTGCATAGACCTTAATAATCAGAATAGAATCTGGTTCAGTAGAAAGCCATGCTACAATCTAGCGCTTCGTAGGTAATGGATATAGAAGTGCGATTATAATAGGGGTATCATAGTTGCACCCAACATATAGGCTCAACAGAATCATTATATGCTTGTAATAAAGTCACGGTATGATAAACACTCAAAGCATAGTCTCCCAGTCTGTATATCTCTGTAGCACACACACTCATACAGGTGCAAGTCAAGACAGTACGCCTACCCTCCCCAGGCTCTAACTCATATTCGGTCCTTACTAGGCCCTTTTTTTGTAAAGTAACTCATAGGGAAACTTCGGTATAACCTAAGCTAAAGCTCAAGAGACTAGAGAAAAAGAAGGATGTCACCTATCGAGAATCGTATTGCAGACTAATTGCTATTCAGTACATCGCCAAGGCAATCATGTGCCATCACACTAAAAAAAGGGCCCCTCTCCAAATAGGATCCCATACCCAGAACTACCTTACATCGCTAGTATCTCATCACAGATAATCTCGAGAAAGTCGTAGGATAAAGCCTGCCAATCATTAATAGGGTCACACTCCCATCTCAAATCTACCAATGGCTCAGTAGCAATGCCTCTCGTATCACAAAATGTAAAACTCCCTTAGGGGTGCACCATACCCGTCCTCAGAACATGGTGTGTCTCTTCAGTCACTACCTAGTGGCACAAGTATATAATAGATAACAACAGTATATAGGATCATATAGACCACAGAGCAATAAAAATCACATTTAATTAGGAAATTCTACCAGAAGCACTCAGAAAAGATATAGAGAATCGAAGCCACATCATGCATATACATACCAACCAGATATAGATATTAGATTCAGCGCACATGGTAGCATGTAATCACGGTCAATCTCAATAGCTAGTATATTACATAGCCTTAGACCACACACCCATACAAGTAAGTGTCAAGCTCAGCGTAAATACCTGTCACATGTTCACAACTCCAGCCAACCCCTTTCAAGCCTTTTAGTAGTCATATAATGTAATAATTAAGGTAATATAGCAACTACAACCAACACAACTTTTAATACAACAACTACTGTCCCATAACATTATATATACACAACACACAGATCATATCCATCCACATACAACTTCCACTACACAACTCAATCCATAAACAGTACATTTCTACACATTCCAACTCAAATATGCAAACATTTCAGCGCAGTGTAGAGTTTAGAGAAAGCCTAGCCTACTTGGCATACCATGTCACTTGCTTTGAGTCAATCCAGCTAAGAGTTTCCCCTCTGAATCACCTCCTAATGTTGGTCAGCTATTAAAACAAAAGTCACAAGATTATTACGGCTAATTTGGTTGTAACATCTCAGAAAATGGGTGAAATTACATCAATTACAACAAAATGGGAAACATTGGGGTCCATGCCCAAAATAACAAACAAGTAAATTGATCGTTATGTCATCCCGAGTCTATAGCCAAAACTCGAGCTTAAAACGAGGCTTAGAACAATCAGAAATAACCCCAAAACAAATAATATTTCTTATCAGAAAATAACATGTATGTACAGCAGCTTCCCGGCTAGATTTCTTGAAAATACAGTTAAATTAGCAAAATCTGAATATTCCACAATGTAGGTCTTCAAATTTAGTATAGTTTAGACCCAAGTTTTACTTAATTCTGATAAGAAACGGCCGAAATATCCTATTCCATATTTTTCCAAAAGAGACACAACATGACAAGCAGTTAAAATCATATTTTTGCACCCAATAAAGATCTTTCAATTAATTCTAGCATTACCACTGTGCACCTCGTAAAAAT